>JAEAOA010000768.1:597500-1055000 GCA_016746295.1 Potamilus streckersoni | reverse complement strand
TGTGTCAGCAAACTTGTGTCTATGCTATTTTCTTGTTAGGACTAACCAGTAATACAAATAACATAGACCTTAATCTACCAGTGTATTTTTCTACGGCAAATTAGGGTATATGCTATTTGTGTTTTGGGATACAAGTATGGTTTGAAATATATGCATGACTGATCCTGACGTTTGCAATTCGGGTTTAGAATATAGATGCAATATTAAAGTTTACTATCTTCGTGAATAACCAGCTAATCTTGATCAAAATTATCGTCGCGTATCACAAAATTGTCGTAAAGATCAGATTGACTCCGTATATTGCACGTTTAAAATGATGCAAAATCAGTCAAGCGTTGATATATCTATCGGTTACAAATTCAATGACGTAAGGGTTCTAGCAAACTGGTAACGATAATGAATATTTGATATTTTTACAAATTGTCGCGTGTCCTTATCAGATACAGATAAGACACAAAGGTGTTAAGTTCTCGATAATAAAGCGTGTTGCCCATGAGTCACTGTTCCCAAAAATACTTGCATAAAACTGGATACAATGTTTATCATGTTTATCTTGTGCTAATTATGTTTCTTTGTTTTGGAAATTTTTAATTAGGTATGATGTTACAGTCTTTAAGGCTTTGCTGTAAAATAGTAAATACGTTAGGCACTCGATCCTGTTAATGAGTACGGAAAAATATATTTGGTAAAAATAATGAAGAGAAGCCGGTGGGATGTTCGCTGTATATTTGTCATTAACAAAACAACAAAAAACAATTTTCTACGGTAAAGAAACTAAAGAAATGGTAGATGATATTGATGTGATGATTATTTGTATGCGATCAGTCCACCATAATTTTCATGCAATATAAGACTGGTATTTATTTCATTGCTAATATTGGCATATCGCGTACTGTCATCATGAATTTTAGCAAGTCAAAAATATCCGTGTCATATTGATCTGCGTTGAGGATAACAGTATTGAGCTGGCAAAGATTCAAATAAGTTAAAGTACTGTTATGATGAAGAAAAACTAGGTCACTGTGATCTACTTCGGAGATAATTGTATTATGCTTGCTTTAGACTCTATTTGTTACCAACGGTATAATGATGCAGTTGAGTCATGATAAAGTGCGTGTCGCAATACACAAGTCACGATATATTGTATATCACATTAGTTTGTTGCACTAAAAGTGAACGTTCAAGGATGAGAAGAAAATACGTTTTGTAAACAAACCAATGTATCAATAGAACGAACAATATTTTGTAAAAAAAATGAATGTTTAAATGACTTTATATCTGCTATTGTTTTGATGTCCTGCAAGCGTGTTGTATTTTACCAACAGAATAAGGCAGTGGGGTAAACATATCAAAGTAGTGTAAACAAATATCCCATTCCAGTTTATTGGGGAAAATCTACAACATTATATGCTCATATGTAAAGCCTTCAAATTCAATAAGTTGATTAACGTTCCTTTCTAAAGAATACCATTTGAACAACAACATTCTAGACTACTTACGCATTAAGGCAAGAGTCCCCAGGTCAATTGGCTGTAAACAGATTCCACATCGTATTGGGCTTTAAAATTGATAATTTATGTCATATTGTGTAGGCATTTTCAGATTGTTTTATTTTTCTCTTTGCACACATGTATAGTATGTACGCTGTATCAATTATATACCACGAGATGTATAAATTTTTCCTTAAAAGGAAACGAAGCTTGCCGAATTTTCCTTTAAATGAAAAATTTATACAACGAGTGGTATATCATTATACAGTATACATACTGTACATATATTTTTTTATATCACATATAAATACATGTATTTGACTTTTGAACGGATATGAGATCTACTGCAGACAGCCATGTATTGACCTAGTGAATGAACTCCTCACATCCCGAGTGTGTCCGCTACAAAATGTAGTTCTTGCCGTAGTGGCTATTTACAGTCACCTCTGTATATTGATAAGAAGATTGTTTTCTTTTCTTGGTTTCTATTTTTCTCCGCATTGATTAAATCAATATAATACACACTTATGATTTAAACATGAAAGATGGTTTTAATAATAAAAGTAGAGAAGCGGCAATACTTGGATATCTAGACCATTCAAATGAATGTGATGTCATTCACATTCAGGCGCTTGGAAATTAGGCTTATATGGAATAGAAACCAAGCTAAATGACGAACCAAATATAGGTAATTAAAATATTTTAATATATTTAAATTTTTGATCTAAGCCATTATTCTGCTTTATCAGCAGTACTACCGATCCGCAATCTCTCTCTCTCTCTCTCTCTCTCTCTCTCTCTCTCTCTCTCTCTCTCTCTCTCTCTCTCTCTCTCTCTCTCTCTCTCTCTCTCTCTCTCTCTCTCTCTCTCTCTCTCTCTCTCTCTCTCTCTCTCTCTGGTTTGGTTTCCGTGACTCTACCTACAAAGACAAAGGCATCTATTAAAAATACCGAGAAGACTTTTAACTTGACAGGATATTCCCATCGGGTGGTAATATTAATTGGCAATGTGTTTATAGGCGTACTTCAGTAGCATCCGAATGCATTTTCATACGGCAGAGACAAAAAACACGCTTGGAAACAGCGGCGCCTAGCTGTGCTTGTATGAATGAGAAAGGTTAACAGTGCTTGCCAACCTTCAAATTTAACCGTGAACGCTGAGACGTGAAATCAAATTCAAGTACAAGCTTTCATCAACGTTTTACAATTATTTTCTTATGCATTATGATTCAGCGCAACCAGTCATGTCGGCTGCTGACAGATATGAAAATTG
Source organism: Potamilus streckersoni (assembly GCA_016746295.1). Lineage (NCBI taxonomy): Eukaryota > Metazoa > Mollusca > Bivalvia > Unionida > Unionidae > Potamilus > Potamilus streckersoni. The sequence goes on along the minus strand of JAEAOA010000768.1, from coordinate 1,052,238 downwards.
TAGTGAGATAAGATATAATAAAAAGTTGGAAAATGAACTTTAAAATGTGTGCTTTATTCTTAGAAGTGTTGTGATATGCGACAAGCGTACAGTGTATCGTGCCGTGGCCCAAATATCGTGATTATTTTGAGCAACCTCCACCCCAAAATAAAACAACTGGCCCAAATTAGTGGCAAGATATGATTGAGCATGCAAACCGATACCGTTTTCTGCCAAACACAGGCAATCAATTTGAAACCTATGAGATTATTTCTCGTTGAGGACGGCTTCATTTCATCATATAGAATGTTGAATACTCAAGAAGCGTACGTTGTAATGAATCTTGAAACATCAGCTAATTTGAATACATTCAATATTCCGAGGAGGGCCCTTCCTTGATTGAAATGTTAAATGCAAATTGAACAAATAGCAAAGTATTGTCTTTCTTCTAGAATATGGCCTTGTTCAACACTGGCAGATGTTCAGAGCCGAGAATTCATTACATTGCTTTGTCTTTAAGAATAATTTTCAGATGTATCGTCCTTCTACTTGATACCTTGCTACTTTACTACTAATGAAATAGCGACAGTTCCCGTACTTTTGTAACCATGTTATTCCAAAAAAAATTGGAACGGTTCCTAGCTATATTTTAATATGACTTTTGATTAGATCATCGCTGAATAGTAAGATTCTATCTAAAAAAGCTAGAATAACTCGTGCAGTCTGTTCATTGGTATAACCCCGTGCAAATATCTAACACCTTTTTGAGTCAGTTAAAAATGGACCGAAACAAAAGAAAATAGACGATATTGTTCAAGAGCATAATATATAATAAAGAAAGTTGGGCAAAATTGTGTTAGCATGTCTGAATGGTAAGCTCTCTACGCCATAGCTGCTAAATAAGTGACTGCTATCTGGCGTATTTTTATCCGATTCTGGATATTATCCCTACGCCGACCAACTCGGAGGTCACGTACGTATGTTAAGAGAAAGATTAGGTACCATATTTGGTGTGGTGATTTCCTTGACTTGCTAAGGTTAATCTAATATATCTCTTGATTGTAATTTAAAGTAAGCACTATTCTTCGTAGAAAAAAATGCAAATCGTTTTTGGAAAGCGTCAAATTTCCCAGTTGACGAATGTTCACGAATATCCAATTTCGGATAAGCATCCTTTGGATGATTCTTAAGCTCCTCAGTTTTGGAAGTATGACTGGTTTTGAAAAACACCGGACCTTAATGAAGTTTGACACCGAAAGCATATTTTATCACGAAGAAATGACAGAGGTGGTCCCAGTGCATGAAGCACCACAAGGCTCTCTCATACTTGCGCTGAAGTACTTTTTGTGCTTGTGACAATTAATATAGTTTGACCCAAATTAACAATTATGTGTTTGTTTGATTTTGCTTCAGATCACGGTGCTAGTCAAGGATCGTCGATCCACTTCCTTCCACAAAACTCTTGTTATGTAGCGAACCCTTGCGAAGGAATGAGTTACTGCCCTTTGCATCCTAAATGAATTGACGACTGCAAGTGATTGTTACGCCCATTACATATTTAATATAACGATTTCCTTGATGTCCACATTCACGCCTTGACTCAAATGAACTTGTGTGAACGTTTTAGATCAGAAAAGAGCCACGTGTTCTTGTCCACGGAAGCAGTTAAGATTTTTTTTTTACCAGCTGTCTTCCTGTGTAATCAGACGAACAATCTGACTGATCAGTTTCTTAGATCTGCACCTATTTAGATGGCGGAGCAGTAGATAATATTTCGGTTAAGTGCGTATGCAAGGATCGATGTGAAACGAAGTGGATGTACGACCCATTATTAGCAAAGGCGGATTCCGTATGATTCAAACATAAATTCTTTTCTTTTCATCACAACCATAGTTACTAGCACATCCAAAAACAGTTTAAAGCTTAATAAATTTCCTTGCCAAAATAAATATGTATGTATGTATGTATGTATGTATGTATGTATGTATGTATGTATGTATGTATGTATGTATGTATGTATGTATGTATGTATGTATGTATGTATGTATGTATGTATGTATGTATGTATGTATGTATGTATGTATGTATGTATGTATGTACGTATGTGTGTGTGATTGTGTGCGTGTGTATATAAGTACGAAAATATCTCAATACAGTTCAGTTACGATCAACTAACGCTAATGCTGAAAAATGCAAGAAAATACCTCTGAAATGAAGGAAAATTCATCAAAAGTGTGTGCAAGTATCATTAGCCAATATTCAGTATATTTAAAAACTATTTAAAAGTTATAGGCAACTGCACAAGATTAGAAGTAAAACTCAAATATGCATCTGATTAAGGTAGCAGCAGAAGCTGCTTTAATATGGTGTATTTATGAAGAATTTACACAATATGCCACCAGACCAGGTCTTTAAGAGAGATTTTACATTGTTCAAATCTAAGTTTGTTCGAACATTATTAGGCCGAGAGTTCCAGAGCTGTTAGCAAAGCATAGTCCATGGAATCCCCGATGCGTTTACATATCAAAACAAGTGTAGTCCTTACCTGGATGTTCTTACATTTGGCATTTCCAAGGTGTTTAGATAGCAAACAGAGTGTACTCCATACATGGATGTTCTAATCTCAAAGCTCTTTCATGGAGATTTTCAAGTTTGTTCATATTAGTGACTTGTGTGAAATACCAGGTTTGAGGACAGTAGTTAACTTTTGCCACGATGAAGTAGTATGACCCCAGTCTCCCATCAATTGTGAGATATTTTTCTGATTCGTTTGAGCAAATTTAATTGCTTAGACGCTTTTGACAAATTTCACTAATTTGCTGATAAACGTCCCAAATTACTCCCAGTAGTTTTACCGAGTCTTCACAAGCTATGTTACTCCTGCATCAGGAGACAATCCAAAGACCTTGATTAGTTTCCAAGTACCATAGCTTGGAACAAATAAGTGTTTTCTTTCATTTCATTGTTTGAAAACCAAGTAATACAAATGATGCACTCATTTTCCAAACGTAGATTTCATAATATTAAAGTTGTGCCTAGCGTGAACAAATAGTTTGTTATCATCATTGTTAAAGAGATCCGAATATAAAAAATAAACAGGGTGGCTACGATATTTATCCCAACTGTACCACGTTACAGATTCTAGTCTATGAATTAGTTGAGTTTCCTATTTTGACACATTATTCTCATTTTTTAGCTTTTAGTGCTTAATCCAGTACATCAATAATTATTACCATATAAACTGTAGAATATTACATACCGTCGTTACTTAAAAATGTTTTAACAACTTCTTCAATTACTCTTGCGTACCGCAAAATGATATGACAACACTGCTACAATCACTATTGTACTACAAAATGAACAGGCAACATGACCAGTCACCCTTATGTACCATAAAATGACATAACAGCATGACTACCATCTCTATTGTGTACCTCAAAATAATAGGACAACACGGCCACAATCTCTCTTGTGTACTGCGGAATGATATGATGATATAGCTTTGACCGGACCGGTGATGTTAGGTTTTAAGTGGAATATTTTTATATTGTTGTGTTGGGCGTGGGATGGCCGAACAAGTCGGAGAGGTGTCTGTCGGACAGAACTTCCCAGTTTAAGTCTACATGAGCTTCTGCATGTTAAACGTTTTGAGTATTTTTTTTTAACCATTTAGCAATAAAGAAAACTTCCTCCCATCTTTGCCGATCTTCTCACGTGTGAAAAAATAAAAAAAAAAATAGAGCTGGAACATAAGGCAGTTAGCTTAAAACGGGCATCTCTCCTTGTTTGTATTCTTAAGAATATAAATCGACCCATTATTTTATCCCTTGATCGCTTTTATTTTGCTACCTTTTGAAGTTAGTTATAAAGTTTATGTGGTGTTATTTCTTATAGGGTAATCATATATTATAGAATATGCGTGATTCTAATTGCTGATGAATACATTCAACTGGACTTTTTGTGGTGACCTCATTAATTTTGGCAATTTAGTAACATCGATGTATATATTACAGTTCAACAAAAATTAATTCCACTGGAAAATAAACAAGTTTGATCCTTTAAAAAAAGAATGAACCTGCATAAATTGAAATATGATTCAACCTTTCAACCATTACTTGAAAATTTTACAATATAAATGGTAGCTGCTTGGATCAAGTAACGTTCAAAAGTCAAAGGTCATTTCAGAACAAATTTTAGCTAACGATGTCCTCCATGCTCGCAGCTGGGGGTAGCATTAATGAATCCCTTGTATATTGTCCGAAAATATGCAGCACGCGTGCCTTGCAGATTGATATTTCAGAGTGTCCAAATCCTTGGCAAATCTACAAGTCTCGATATTACAGCACGCGTTGGATTTTTGTATTAGTCTAAGTGGGGTTTTAACCTGATTCCCCGGAATCACTGTCATTTCTGAGGCAAATTCATCTAATACGCACGTCTCGCATTAAAATGTTATATTATGTGTACGGAAGCTTATTAGTGTTATGACTCTATGGTCTTAAACTAAATAACAGAAATAAAGAAAATACCAACAAGTTTAGTAAAATTCAACAAATAATGTATTTCCATTGAACACAAAGTAAAAATTGAAAAGGAACTGACTGTATTATGAATTAAATCGCAAATAATCCTAACTAGTGAAATTGCGCATGTTTAGTTGATTCACTGGCAGTGTATTTTGTACCAGAAATATTCAATGACAGTCGGCTGGCATCCAGCTTTTCCTATTTAATAAATATATTGACATAAAAGTACATCGAAGTGTTGGATCTTAATATTGGCACGTGTCTGAGAGAGAGAGAGAGAGAGAGAGAGAGAGAGAGAGAGAGAGAGAGAGAGAGAGAGAGAGAGAGAGAGAGAGAGAGAGAGAGATATGGGGACGTAAATGCATATATATATATATATATATATATATATATATATATATATATATATATATATATATATATATATATATATATATATATATATATATATATATATATATATATTATACACCCATGAAATAGCATACATTTACCCCCTTTAACAGCAACAATCGGTCTCTGACCTATTCTCGCAAAAGTGTGTGCTCGGACTTTAAGGTATTTTCAATTGCTACGTCGTAAAAATAGTGGTTTTGAACCACCCCGCTCACATTCCAGTGGTGCAAATTCTAGTAGCTGATTGCATGCTGGTGCTTAAATACGTTATCTATTTTGAGCTGGAAATTATTAATGTGTGTTCATAATTTATTATTTTGCTTTTATTCAAATTGAAATTTAAAATATGCCGATCTTAACCCAGTGACCAATACTTAACTGATCTCGGCAACGGCAACAAAATATAAGATAATTGAAAGCATAGGTGCGTAAATACACATATATCTTTCCGAAATTAATAACGGTGAAAAACTAGTGACAATTAAAATATGATAAATATCTCCAACCTGACCCAAAACATTGATTCCAGTGTAAAATAAAGATATAGAACAATATGCATGTTAGCAGTATATATTACGTTATAAATTTGTAAAGCATACCAACACGATTATGTCAATATATTTCTATTGAAACTAGATGACCGTAAATTCAAAGATTGAATCTGATAATATTACCCAAAAATTATTTTTGATCCAGGTGTCATTATCTCGTTAAACACACAATAGTTATCACCTAAGATCAGGGCTAGTGTGAATCCCTCTCAGATGAATAACATAAATTGTAGGGTCTTGGATAACAGTATGGTAAGAACCGATAGAACAGATAAACAGATTTAACACTCATCAATGTCATACTCGAAACAAAATTGCTAGGTATTTTCCTTTATCATTTGTATGTATTCCATGTAAATCATAGCAACCTTACATGGTTAAAGGACATAAAATCCTGCTTAAGACAAGCTCATTTTCTGGTATTTATCTCAAAAGAACTTCTCACATTATTGTCGTGTCGTATAGTTTTGAGTTTGTCTACTCCCCAGAAATCTGGTTCATTAGACCAACTGGTCAAGTCTTGGAACCTAAAATAGTATACATACCATCCTAAGTACCACAAACAAAATTATACAGATCATCCAATATCATAAGTATATAGCCAATAATATTGGAAGGATGCGAAGCTTAAAGTGTAAACGTTTTAAAGACTCAACCAGAGAGTCGTGTTATAAACTATTTCAAAAAAATAAAAGCAATAAGAAGAAAACAATAGAAGAAATCATTTAAGAAACCTTCAAATTCTTAATACGCATTATTAGAACATTAACCTAACAAACTAAATAAATAAATAAGTAAATAAATATGAAAAAAGGCACTGTTTCCTAAAAAAAACCAATTCAGTGCATCGTTTTCCAGATATTTGGACACATGAAAACAATGTTACGTATGTCTGTATGATTTTACAATCAGCTGTTACACGTTCATTTTATTCGAGGGGGTGCACGCGCGGCATACACACACTTCCGAACACTCTTACTAATTTGAAACAAAGTGTTAATTTGAGATTTATCTCAAGTTTTGCATACATTTGAAACAAGCAGCGTTCAACAAAAAAGACCTAAAAAAATCACTCTAACAACAACTTAACTTTTCGCACTCCCTGAGGACAAGTCGACCTAAAGAAATGTAAATCAGCTAATCTTTCTACTGCAATTATAAACTTACACAATTGAATGTCTTCCCATTACTAAAATTACATCAGTTATATTGCTAAGAGGGGTAATATGTTTACAAAACTAGATAATCTGGAGCTAATTTAGGACGAAAACTTACAAAAATCTAGGTTCATGATCAAGATAATGATACAGCAACTAATGCAATTTATTTTACAAAAAGCATGTCCTACGTTGTTTTGATAAGAAATAAGAAGGGCTACAACAATTGTCCTTCTATCCAGAGAACTGAACAAAACAGCGGATAGTTGGCATGCGCTGTAACAAAGGTGCGGGAGTCATGATGGGATACGCAGGATACACTAGAAATAAAAATTGTAAAAATAATAAGAGGGCGAGTTTAGAAAATCTTGAACAAAGAGGAAATCGCGTATTTGTTTGTTTTGTGGATTGTAATTTCTGACAATCATAGTCAAATTTGTCAGAAGTTGACTATATCTTTTATTGAATCTGGTAGTGTGTATATCTCTGAGGGCATTGTCACACAAAAGGAGACAGCTGTAAAAGAAGAGAATCTATATTCACTAATAAATCTTTATTCAACACGAACAGTTTCAAAATTACCCATTGTTAAATGAGACTAATCCAGCTTTAATAGCATTTATGAGTAAACTTATAAAACAAAGTGGTTTGCAAGGCTATGTTTAAAGTTTGTTTGGCAGTATTTAACACAGGAAAGATGAAGTTTTTTATTGCATATTACTATAACTGGTGAGAAAGCTGTAGTTTTAGCTTAATCCAAAGGGTGGAGGAAGAGATGGAGTAAATATTTATAAAACGGCAACTGTTACCTGGACAGGATTGTTTCAGCTAGTGTAAATCCGCTAATATTTATAGCTTTATTATGAGTACACTGTCTCATAAACCATAGTGTTAGTGTCCATTCAATTTCGTGTTGGACATCGGTATGTCTTGTCTGACAAAAACACTGAGGTCGTCAAATATGTGAAAGATGACGCGATTTCTGTTAATGGTTAAATGTAGTACGCTACATACATAAAACAGAAGAAAATGGTGAGAGGATGTCGTATGATTAGTGGCACTGTGGCAAATCTAGAGGTGATGATAGTTTACCCGTGTCTAAGAGATGTCAAATTTATATGTTCTCTTCGCTGTGCTACAGAAAGTTGTTTTGGTACTTATTAACTTCATTTGTGATGACTTGAATAACGTTTCACACACATTCATCAAACCATATACAAATACTACAAAACATATGTAAAGTGTATAATATGCTTTACCATATAGAAATTATTTTATATTTGAGAGGAACGAATAATTATATCTCAAAGGCTAATAATTGCAGTAGCATCACTTGAGAAATTAAGAGAAAATTTTCATTGGTCAGAACATAATCATGTGATTATACCAATTGTGTTTATTTCTATATAAACTGTTCGGAGAACTACTTTATACTAGGCAACTAACACTGAACCTAAAAAGACACACACTGTATGCCTTTAAAAATAAATAAAAATATTGGGTTTAGGGGACAGCCATAAATGAAGTCTCGCAATATTGGCCGATTTTTTACCCCGTCCTTCCCCTCTCATCAAACGTCGTCATAAAAAGTCAGTCCGCCTCAAATAAGACGTAACAAATCTCTATCCCTCCCCTTGAAAAAGACATTTCCTATTTGAACATTAACATTTTTCAAATCACTATTGTCAATGTAGTCTGTATTTAGTGTGTATTTAATGTGGCGCTGCATTGATGATTGTAGGAGAAAACATAAAATAGGAGGCACTGGAAAGCTGAAATTGGCATAAAATTATGTTGAAAATTTTCGTCGTCTAGCTAAAACTGCAGAAGTAAGTTGGCACAAACAAAATTATTTCCACCTCTATTTGTCGACACCAGCGGACCGGAAACGGAAAATGCTTTTTGGAATAAACCACTATTGGAGCTAGTAGGCATCAGGTCACAATTAATAGTTCCAGTTCAGTACCAACGAGTGTAGTTCCAGTCCGTTTGGTAGTGATACTATAGTTAGATTTAGGCATTCTTGGTATGGATTTAAAGACAATTGTTCATTCTTTAGAATGTGAGCTTTTGTGTGGTTGTCTGCGTGTGTTTCGGTGACAGTGTACAGTGAGTAATAAGGTCTTGTGATGATCTGGAAGTGAAATCTATGTTTCATTGCACTGTGTTTTGTTGACAGTCAAGCCTTTCCACAAAAAAATGCAGGTGAACCTTTGACAATAACTTCACAGTGAAGTCATATTTTAAGGCATTTTAGATTAACATATGATTGTCACACAGTGGGAAGTTCAGTACTGAGAAACAAATGTAGAAAATATATAGTAAAATTAATTGTGTTCTATGGCCAGTATGGGTGTTGGTAGTTCGAAGACGAATTCATTTTAATTTCAGCTCTTGTACGACACGCGTAAAGCTAATTAAACATTATTAAATAACTTGCAATGAATCGAAAAATTAAGAATGAAAGTTAAATTGAACTTTTATTTAAAGTTGCGCTTTTTGATGTGATGTCACATTTCTCAAACACCCTCCTCCCCCTCGTGACACATCGTCACAAATGTGTGACCCCCTCCCCCAGGTGCATAACGTCATTTATGGACGGCCCTTATATTTGGAAGAATCAATTAATGCATATTTGCTACTTTCTGAATATAACTTCTTACAACTATTCTTCTAACTATTTACAAGATTTGAAAAAGAAAAGCTGGAAAATTCAAAATCTGCCAAGAACATTTGAGCTACAGCACTTTCACTGTGGCTCGTTACAAATGAATTTAAAACGATAAGTAAACAGATATAGGGATTGAAAGGAGGGGGTACAAAGACTAACATTATTACAATTGGATTCACAGTCCTATAATGTAAGACGCCCGCTTTGATAGTTACCATGTGGGGTGGGTAGGAGATCCGCTACACACCCTACCCGTATTGTAACTGTTATTGTCTATGTCTTGCACTGTTTGACTTTTGAACCCCCATCAATATAACCATATGCCAATAGTCTTAATTTCATTTGTAAGTAATTCCTGTAGGTAACCGAGACTGTTAGTCAACACGAAAAAAGATCGAAAGACGCGAATATTGGTTACTCACATGTCTTGACAACACCGATTCACATGTCATAATAAACTCATGATAGCATAAAATCCAAGATTCATCCGTATGTCAAACAAAGCAACACATATATTGCTTTGAATATTGAACTTCTACTGTGCTCAGAAAACAAGTGCCAATTTCGTTAAAAAAAAAGATTTCGACCATGCTGTGGAATGCTCAAAACCGTAGATCACCTACCATTAGTAGAAATATTTTTTTATATTGACGTAGCTATTACGTTGCAGATGAAAACTGTCTTTTTTATAAATAGATACGTAGCAAACGCCTCAATAAGAAATCATACGCTTAAACAGGCTCTAAAACTGATAAGAAATATCTTTTTAAAAAAAACAACAATAATAAATAAATAAAATTATATATAATTGCAATTATAAGAGTTTAACGTTGTCTTTTAGCTTCTCGTGGTATAAACTGTCAGTTGTCGACTCATACAGCTTACATAGCGTTATTTGCTGTGCGATTCGACAACTGACGGCAATATGAAATCAGATGTTGAAAAATGTTCACGTTTTAAAAGTCAGTAAAATGACGTATTCTCTCGCTATAGCATGTGCTCAGTATTTTATATGCTACGTCGCAATAGAGGAGTTTTGCACCCCTGAGGTCATATTCCTTTTGTGCAAATTCTAGTGGTCGATTGCATGCTGGTGCCGAAATTCAGTATTTACTTTACGTTGGGAATAATTTGCTCAAGGTTTCACAGATTTTAAAAATAAGAAGACTTAGAAATACTAGCTACAACAAATGTATGAAACGAAAAGGCTATGTTTTCTCTGTTTAATCTAATTAATAAATGTGTGCATTTTTTACTTTTTTATTTTATTTTATTATAAATGAAATAAAAATGCCTATCATAGCTCATGGACCAATGCTTCACTGATGTCGGCAACAGCAATAAAGTATAAGATAATCGTCAGCATTGGTACGTAAATATACGCATATCCTTTCCGAAATTCATAACGGTGGAAGAGCCCGAGACTCTTAAAACACGATAAAAATCTTCAACCTGACTCAAACTATTGATTCTAGTGTAAAATTAAGGTATTGAATAATGTGCGTGCTTGCAGTATCTATTACGTTTTGGTTTTGTACAGTACACCAACACGATCGTGACAATATTTTTCTATGGAAGAAAGAAGACCGTAAAATAAAAAAAAATTTGAACCTGATTATTGTACCCGAAAAATTGTTTTGATCCCGTTGTCATTATCTCGTTAAACACGTTGGAAAAAGTTGTCACCTTAGATAAGAGCTGATATGAATCACCGTCAACTAAATAATATAATTTGTAGGGTCTTGGATAACAGCCTAGCCAGAATCTATAGAAGATAACCATCCACAATATATAGACCGCAACAGTCAATTTCATACTAGAAACAAAATTGCTCCGATATTTTATATTTTTCTTTATTATATTTTTGTATTCCATTTAAACGAAAGCACACTTACAAGGCTAAATGACATTAAATTCTGCAAAGGGCAAACTCATTTTCTGGCATTTATCTCTACAGAACTTCTACCATTATTGTCGTGTCATATTTTGATTTTGTCTGCTCCCCAAAAATACTGTTCACTAGACCAACAGTTTCTAAATCCTAAATAGCATACAGGGGATTATAAGTACTGCGGATATAACCAACAAAATTATCAAGGCATCCAACGAAGAACCAAGCTTTATGTGAAAAATGTATTAGAGAATCAACCAGAAACTCATGTTATAAGCGACTTACATTCGATAAAAAGGATAAAGAAACCCAAAGTAGACAACATTTAACAAATCTGCAATTCCTAATGCGTATTTGTTAGAAAAATAGCCATGAAAAATGAATAAATAAATAAGAGGGAAAGACGACTGTCGTTACTTTAAACTAAATTCTGGGGATGTTTTCAAGATATTCTTTACCCTTGAAAACAAGGATCTCTCTCTCTCTCTCTCTCTCTCTCTCTCTCTCTCTCTCTCTCTCTCTCTCTCTCTCTCTCTCTCTCTCTCTCTCTCTCTCTCTCTCTCTCTCTCTCTCTCTCTCTCTCTCTCAACGAAGGTTATAACAGGTAATTGGATTCTAAGTATATTTGTCTGCTACAGCTAATTAGTAGAATGTCAAGATCATTTTAACTGGTTAATGATATTGCTCAGGTCAGTTCAAGCAAATACTCTCTTCACACTAGGTCAATTTCCAATATCATTTTCAACACAATGTCCAAATTAAAAAGAAATGAAGTGAATGTTTTGTTATAGTTGAATTTTATATCTTTGAATCGATTTGATTTCGTAATGGGTGCAATCTAAATGTTTCTCTCTAAACAGACAAAACGACGAAAGATAATAGCAATATCAAAAAAGATTAAAATGAAGGACGAAAAAAAAACAGTGCAAAGTTTAGACATATATTCAAGTGAACTCGCAGACGTCCGTAACTTGTGTTTTTAGGTAGGTACATCAACATTATTTCAGAAAAGCCATTTAGAGAAAAGAAAAATAATCAGTAAAAATATATGAATACTTTGGGATTTAAGTTTAATTATATCTAATTATATTGTCAGGTGGTTTTCTTTTTTAATTCTTGTTCGCAAAACATGCCATACAAATTTTGCTCTTTTTTTCGTCTGGATTTATATCTTTCACAAAAAGTCATATAATGTCCTATAAGTCATACAAAGTCATATAAGTCATACAGATACACCCTTAATTTTATATTTCTTTTGATCAACGCCAGCTTCATACTAAATCACGGTATATTCTGCGAATATATAAAGCATACACCTGCGTACAAGAAAGATCAGACAATCAGCAAACTTATATTTATACAAATAGAGGAAGCAAAGATAATTTGTTTTTTTTTTAATATTTTATTTAATGCACAGAAAAATGCCCTGGGTCATTTTTAATTCAAAACTGACCGACCGACCGACCTATATATGAAATGTCACATTTAATTTTGTAATATACTTGTTGTCCGTATTCAATCCGAGACTATGGAGACGAAAGATGTCACCTTTAAAGGAATGTTGATGAAAGTAGGTCACTGTTTCAGCTTTTTGGATCAATTATTTGAAGAACATTTACATAACATTATCGACTATTTACGAATGTAGGAAAATTTACTCAAAAAGCAACGTTCAGTATTTTAATACACTGTTATAATACAAGCTTCCTGTCCTGGCTAGTTCAAAAAGACACTATAACTTCGACTGATGAAATATCGTACTTAATTTTTCAGAAACTAGATTGTCATTGCCTTAACAGCTACCGACTGTACTTGCTGATAAGTAAAGGTAAATTGCAAATAACAAAGATCCTGATCTGCCGTAGCATAATGCACCTACATATTAGAATCTTATGTTGTTTGTTCTACTGACTACACTTAGCATACTGCAGAGACATCGGATCTTAGGAACGGCAGATTTGGGTCTGCGTACTATGAAGTTGATCTCGAATTATAGGCGAGTGCAAACGTGATCTGATTGGGAAATGTATGAGAATGGTATTCTGTCTATACATAAAGGTGTTTTTCGTCTGGTTTGCAAGGTACTGTAAAATGGGTGATACATTTACAGGCGAGTCCAACAATTAAATATTCTTCCTTCCTCCCCGGAGGATTCAAGCCAGGATCCAAGCCATTTCAATTTTACTAGAGCGATGACTTTTCCGTTTCTTACATAAGTAACAATATTATGGATCATTGTTATTTGAAGTAGCACGTCATACAAAAATTGCACAATTTTTCCTAAATAGATTAGACGCTCAACAAAAACTGATACATTGCCGCCATTTTGAGTGTCACTGGTTACTATTGATATGAGAAGATAGGAAATCTGCCAAAAGCTTTTTAATGCATGTTTGTATCTCAAGTGGTACTACATTATTGAATTATTTCACTCAGTGAAACGTGAAAATATGGCAACAACTATACAATAACTTAACAACCATTATAACGAAGTGTACATGCAATTTTATGTCTTTTTTTTAAAAGCGATAATTTTTTGTATTACCTGCGATACTGTGTTTATTGTTCTGTGCGACACTTTGTACATGCGATACTGATTTTTGTAGTACATTATGTACGAGGTTTATATATAACAAGCGATACATTCATTGCCTTGGCATTTACAATGTTTGTATTTTATGCAATTTCAACCAGCTACTTGTTCTCGGCTTTTTTTTTCTTTCTGATATGGCACCACCAGTAATGTCGGGAAAACAAAGGCAGAAAACAACCTTATAATTACCGTCAGATACTCGCTTATAAGACGAATCCAACTGTAAACTGTACCAACCCAGATCTACCGTCTCATAATGCGCCAGAAGATCTGTCTCATAATGCGCCAGAAGATCTGGGTATGTGCAGTTTGTTAAAGGTAATCAGCAAAACAAACAGTATAGACTCTGATCTGCAAACGCATTATGTTACGGCAGATGGGAGTCTTTCTTGTTGTCAGTTTGACTCGTATTGTGAGTACACATGGTACTTTTCTTCTGAGGGAAAATGTTACATGTTACAAACGTAACTGGTTCCCCATGAAACTCGGACAGCATAGAGGAGCATCACACACAGCAGAACTAGGCTATTTGAAAGGATCCTAACTTTTTATTTCTAGTTGTTCGCGAATGCTATTCCAGCATCATCTACCGAGTATACTCCGTTATCAGTCAAATTAAATAGGAAAGATCATGATCAAAATGCAGATCATGGTCTATATTTTTTATTCTGCTAAGTACTCCTGACAAACTGCACAGACCCAGATCTGCCGGCGCAAATCTTGGTCTGTGCATTTGCAATTGGACTCGTCTTATAAGCGAGTTCATACGGTTGCTTGACCTGTAATGCAAATGGAAAATGATAAATGAAAGTAACGGTGCCTGTAATGTACCCTCCTGCAGAGACTGGAATTAGTGCTCTGGTGCCCGTATCTCTGTAATGATGATAGATCACGGGCCTAATAAACATGGTGCTTTAAATTAGGATGATTGCTGCCATCATATCTCGGGATAATCTGGGATTTCAGAGATAATTGTTTCACCTGTTAGAAACAATGACCAGCAAAAGGCATGAACTTTGATGACTTCATTTAGGAAATATTTTCATCCTTCTTAACAGTTGATAAGTGGGAAACTACCCTCTAAGTGTACATAGAAACAGTCATTATTAAATAGTTTTTAAATAGAGCCTTTTTAAAATAAAGAAAAATACATATGAAGTCAGTGACCTTCTCTGACTTGCATCAATTAGTCTGGACATTCTCTTTCTCACATGTAGATACCTTGGTCAATCACACTTTCAATTCCAATTAAGAGACAGACAGACAGACAGACAGACAGCAATACAACCTATTAGTAGCAGTAGTAGTTGTGGTAGTAGTAATTGGTGGTGGTATTCTTGAGCTTGTCTTTTTGTAGTCGTTGTAGTTGTCGTGCTTTGTGCAGTGGCAACGTCAACATTGGTAGTTTGGGTCCCAGTTTCACCAAATTTCTCATTTTTTTTAGCAAAATGTAATTTTACATTCTCTTGCTCATAATACATTTTATATAATTGCTATTTGACGTTATCTTGCTTATTCTTCATTTTACATCATTGCTATTTGATGTTATCTTGCTTATTCTTCATTTTAAATAATTGCTATTTGATGTTATCTTGCTTATGGTACATTCGACCTCGTTGCTTTTTAACAATATATTTAACACTGTTTTGATAGATTAAGCATTGTTGTTGTTGTTGTTGTTGTTGTTGTTGTTGTTGTTGTTGTTGTTGTTGTTGGGTTTAACGCCATTTTCAGCTCAAGATAGGCTATACATGGCAGCCAGTAACACTGGAAAACCCAGGGAAGAACCACCAACACACGAGAAGCAACTGGCAGGCTTTCTCACTTACCCACATTACCCGAGTCTGGACTCGAACACACGCAGACAGAGGTGAGATGGTGAGATGGCAGTGATCAGTAACGGTCAGCGCTTTAGACCACTCGGGTCCCGATATATTAGACATCATTGCTATTTGACATTATTTTGCTCATGATACATTTGACATCATTGCTATTTGACATTATCAGGCTTATAATATATATTTTAAATCATTGCTTTTTGACATTATCCTGCTTATGATACATTTGGCATCATTGCTATTTGACATTATCTTGCTCGTACTACATTTTACATCATTGTTATTTGACATTATCTTGCTCGTGCTTCATTTGACATCATTGCTATTTGACATTATCTTGGGCGTACTACATTCGACATCATTGCTATTTGACATTATCTTGCGCGTACTACATTTGACATCATTGTTATTTGACATTATCTTGCTCGTACTACATTTGACATCATTGCTATTTGACATTATCTTGGGCGTACTACATTCGACATCATTGCTATTTGACATTATCTTGCGCGTACTACATTTGACATCATTGCTATTTGACATTATCTTGGGCGTACTACATTCGACATCATTGCTATTTGACATTATCTTGCGCGTACTACATTTGACATCATTGCTATTTGACATTATCCAGCTTATGATACATTTGATATCATTGATATTTGACATTATCCTGCTTATGATAAATTATACGTCATCGCTATTTGACATTATCTTGCTAAGGATACATTTGACATCATTGCTATTTAGACAGATCTAGAGTTAACACGAAGGACAAAAAGTAAATTTTAGTTTTAAAATTGTACACATGCGAAACTTATTATTTTCCAAAACAAAATATTGAGCAATTCTTAACGTTGAAGAAAATCCTCAACTTTTCCTCAGAGTCAAAAGAATGCTCTTTTAGGTGCTATTCGGAATAATTACTGATTTTTTAATCCTCGACTCGTGCTGAATGTTTAATCCTTGACATGCTGAAAGTTCATTGAAAAACAAGCTTACTATTTATTAGTAGCAAAGTATAAAAGCAAAGAAATTGTTTCCAAATCTCGCTTAAATAAAGAAATATTGAGATACCTGGTAAAATTGGGAACTGGTCCTGTTCACTAAACTCCTCAGCTTACATTTATACACAAACTCACTGTTTCTTTTGATGTATTGCATTCTATTAATTTTCATAAAATGATTAATTGCATCCAGCAGTATGCAAAACTAGTTTATATTCGGGTTTAAAATCTTGTTTATGTCAATAAGTGTTTAAAGTTTTGAATATTGGAAACAAAATAATTGAATTTGAGTGTATTCGTAATAAAAGGAGTTTCGAAAATTCGGGACTAAGTATATTTCATGAAAAGATACATGTAAAAATTGTCATCGAAGTTAGTGCGTTCTCACAATTAAGACGAAGTATCGAATAGTGGGATTCGAACAACGGATCCAGAAATGTTGATCCCCTCCAACCCACCCACCCTGACAATGACAACCAAATCACATCTGGAATATATTTATCTCAAAATATTAAGGTTAAAATGGAAAGTTTTGTTTTTAGTCTGGCAGTATATACACTCTGTTAAGTGCCCTAGTTCAAAAATTACCTCCACGCACGTTTTATACGGCAAAGTATTCAAATTTAGTATTTAAAGGGAGACAACAATAAAAGAACAATTTGGAACGTGATACAGTTACTTCCCGTTAACTTTTTCGATTTGCCTATCAAGGTTGGCAAAGTGACAATTATCTTGTAATTTTCATCCGGGATTTTTGAGTGTCCTTTCTTGAATGTGCCATTGGTATGAAATTGTTGGTGTCCTTTTTATGTGTCATTCAGAAAGGAACACGGAAAATAAATTCATTTTGACAATATGACAAGAACAACATGGTGAACACGAAAATTTCCTTTAATAATAATAATAATAATAATAATAATAATAATAATAATAATAATAATAATAATAATTCATATCAGAGTCCATAGATATTTACAGAACGAAAAAGCAAACAAATCGTAAATGAAAAATCTGCAAAGTCTTCAAAATTTCATTAAGAGCTGAATTATGACTAAATGATTACAAATATACATCTTTCATAAGGTGGCCTAGTGGTTAGAGCGTCCGCCTCGGATGCAGGAGGTCGCGGGTTCGAACCCCGGCTGAGTCATACCAAAGACTTTCAAAAATGGTAGTAATAGCTGCCTCGCTTGGCGCTCAGCATTCAGAGGTTAGTGTTAGGACTGCTCGGCCTGGTGTGACTGGGTGGGACATCATGCCACATGTCTGCGGCATGATGCCCCAGTGTTAGACATTACTATAAACTGTCACATTGTAGACGTTGTAGCGATATGACTGAAAAATTGCTAAAGTTACGTTAAAAAATCTAAATGAATAATCCTTTTTCTAATGATATAATTAGATTATCAGCATTGTTACAAAGAAACTTGCCGAATACGTTTGGAGCCTACCGCACCATATCAATAAACATGTTGCTGTAATACACAATCAATCGCATCATTGTATTGCTTGAAATATGTATCCACAGAGAAGAAAACACTTAAATTTACACAATATGATTCTTGTATTAAAAAAAAGCAAAAACAAAATGTATATGTGTGTGTGTGTGTATATATATATATATATATATATATTTTTATATATATATTTATATATATATATATATATATATATATATAGATATATATATATATATATATATATATATATATATATATATATATATATATATATATATATATATATATATATATATATATATATATATATATACAACATGATCTGATTGACTTTAAGAGCATGTTCACTTTAACCATAGATAAGGATAGTACCAATGCATATTATGATAAGATTAAACAGCATAATTATACAAATGTTCGTTTTATACATTCTTCAGATTAATACACATACTATACATATATTCCATTCGAATTTTTTCTCAACATCATTCTCTGATAGATTTTATGAAATATTTGAACCGTTTCTTCGGACCACCCTGCATAGTTTTCCCTCCTTCAGCTCGCCGTAGATGATATTTGTTAGCCACTCTTCTAAAATCCTAGTGACGTGACCTGTCCATCCCAAGTGTAATTTCATCAGCAGAGTGTGGGTGTTTGGAATGTCTGTGATAATCGCAGTGTCTGGAACCATGTCTTGCCATTTTATCCTCATCAGTTTCCTCTGGTCGCCCATATGAAAATGGTTCACTTTCTTGGCATGGCGTGTGTACATCGTCCAGGTTCGTAAGCATACAATAGGGCGGAAGGGCAACACAATGGATTTGCAGACCTACAATTTTCTTTATAGATTGATGTCTCTGCACTATAACACATTACAGTGCCGGATTACGAAATAGGCAGAGTAGGTATCGGCCAATGGGCCCCACGCTTTTTAGGGCTGGTAAAATTAACAACGTATTAGGAGTTAATTTGAGAGGGTGGCCCGAGATTTCAACTGCCTAGGGGTCGTAACAGGGTTTAATCCGGCACTAACACATCAGCACGTAATCTGCCAAGACCACACTTTCTTTAGCAATTCTGGGATTGGTCTCCGCCTCCTTATAGATAGTCTGGTCTCCTGCTTAGTATGCTCCCTGCGATGCACTCCGCTATACTATAGTATAGCGGATAGTATAGCGGAGTGCATCGCAGGGAGCATACTAAGCAGGGGACCAGACTACCTTATAGACTGACTGCACGTGACAGTGTGCTGCCTAGATAGATGGGATGTCCACTGTCCAATAGGGTTTGGTCATTAATGTGACGTCAGTCTCTATGTAAGGCTTTCCTGGTGCTGGTTGGTGCATCATCTGTCTCCTTGATACTGATCGTATGACAGAAACTATCGCAAGCTGGAGAGAAATGGTTCATAATGCATTCCTTGTCAAACACATTTGCCGTTTGGGAAAAAGTTGTCAGTAAACAGGAAATCGCGAATAGTCACTTCCTGTAACTTCGTCTTCGTCTGAAGTATTTTCAGACGGAAGAGATTGCTTCGGGCCGGTACGTGATGTCGATTACAGTGACATAACAGTGGAATAACCAGTAAGCATAGCTTGAATTCATTTCCGACTGGGAATGATTCGGATTATTCGTTGTCGTCCATGACACGATCAAGCATGCCAACATGGAATTACCGAACCATCACGAATAACTTATCTGGACAACCATTTTTTTTTTTTGTTGCCACGATTTTCCAAAGGCCTCCACGGCTAATTGTGTCAAAGGCTTTTGTCACATCAAAAAAAGTTGGTACTGTTACTGACATTTTTCCTCGAGTTAATGAGCTGCAGACACAATATCTGTGGTCTCTTTCCTTAAACCACACTGACTCGAGCAAGCAAGAGACCTTGATAATGTGATACAGACGGCAATTTATGGCGAGGACGGATGCTCCGTTGGTTGTCACAAGATTATATGTGCTTGTGCAAGTGGGCGATAGATGTATCCTTATATTCTTGGGTTTAGTTTCCTAAGCCCACATGGACTGGAAGAGTCTAGTCAGCTTCTGTACTATGTGCGAGCCTAAGCCTTGCTATAATTCTGTTAGTTTTTCATCAGCACCAGGTGAGTGACATTTCATAGAAAGCCACTTATTTGCACAGTTTCGTTCAGTGCTGGTAGATCAGCAAGTCATGCTGTTATAAGCCAGAGGTCTTTGCTTGACCTAACGGTGTCAAAAACCTGACACGATTCCCGATAGAAGTCATGAGTTTACTCTAAATTTCCGACGACTTCTATACAACTTCAGTTGTAAATTAGAAATCCCGACGTGTTCATTCTATACATAAAATTTACTCTAAACAATGTGAGACCACAGATCTAACAACTTGCAAAATATCTATTAACCGCACATCTGCTTAGTTTCTCTGCATGCATACTTCGCCAGTAACATTGCATCACATACATTTGCCACCATGGCGACATAAACGATATCTACCGAGTCCCTTCTTGTTTATTTCATTGTGTAATTTACCGGTTTCCTACCGTAAATGCTGTCAAGGCAGTCACAACACCAATGTTCACCACTAGATTGTAATAGGGACTACATTATGACAGGGACAGTCATGTGGTTTGGGTCTGAATTGACCATAGCATCAAGGAAACTCACTAACACTTTCTCTCCGTGACGTTTGTTTCTAGTAAATGGCTAATTATGTCGGGCCAAGGAATATTTCCATTGCACCAAATTCTAATAATCAAACAAGTAGTCACACAAATCTATGAATTCCTTAAACGGGGCTCAATAACCAAATGCGTATCTCCAAAAATTTATTACAATACATTGATTTCAACTTGGAATAGTCGATCAATTGCCACCTCGCTGATAGATGACTTTTGATTGAGGATGCTCCAAAGAGTTTTGCCCATCTTGACGTATCTTTTCTTTGTCAGTGAGCAGTGTGGCACTGCCGGCATTTGGTAATGGAGATGTTCCTGGTGTTCATTGATCGTCTTTAAAGCAACATAGAAATTCTTCACCTCATTCCTGTTAGCGTAGAACTGAATCTAGTCTGCCTTATTGATCAGTCATAAGTCTTGCAATTGTCTTGGTTTGTATTTGATAGTAACCTTGATATAGAATTTTCCTTCTTCGATGACCAGATGTTGTCGTCTAAACAGGTGTTATATTGCAGTTGTTTCTCATTCATAATCTATTTTATGGCAGCATCAATGTCATCAACCCACTCATGATGTTTTCATGCAGTGGGACCGGGATTTTTGGATGCAGTTGAGTACACAGCGTCTCTGAAGGATGCCTAGTTTTCTTCGATATGCTCCGAGTTTATATTGATTGCCTGCACAGTTCTTCGACAAATGTCTGTCTCACATTCTCCCGTTCTTAGTTGGAGACATTGCGCGTTTGGTCCTTGAGATCATATGATAGGCTGAATATAAAAAGTGAGTTGGAGACAAGCAGACTTTTGTTAGTCTAGTACTTGTCTGAGTTGAATCAAAATTAGACCGTAGTATATATGCCTTTAGATATGATTTCTACCAAGATAAACACAGCCATACATTTAACCTCTTGTACAAAAATCAAAAATCCGAATATGACTTAACGAAACATACTTCTACAGATTCACTTATTTTGCAGAATTCAGAAAATACAGACATGTAGGGACAAATGTATGTATGCATGCTTGCATGCATGCATGCACGTATGTATGTATGTATGTATGTATGTATGTATGTATGTATGTATGTATGTATGTATGTATGTATGTATGTATGTATGTATGTATGTATGTATGTATGTATGTATGTATGCATGCATTTGTCAAATTGTTTCTGTGCATCTTATCAACGTGAGAGAGTTGTTTCAGTTCACTTCAGTGTCCAGTAAATATTGATTGTCAGTACAAAATATTGATTGTCAGTACAATCGAGTAATATTTCAGCAACTGCTGTGAATACTACAATGACTTAAAGACAGTTGAAATTTAAAATTAGAAAGCCGTTTTCGAGCGACACACAATATTTTCGCCTTTGTATGATCTTTAATTTTGTCAGACTCTAAATTTACAGTACGCCAAATCATATTCGTCAAGAGTAGTCGCATAAATTGCGAGGTTGACGTGTGTGTGTGTGTGTGTGTGAGAGAGAGAGAGAGAGAGAGAGAGAGAGAGAGAGAGAGAGAGAGAGAGAGAGAGAGAGAGAGAGAGAGAGAGAGAGGAGAGAGAGAACGAAGATTTTGTGCTTGTACAATTTTGTTTTATCACTTTTAAATTATTCAGAGAAGGTCTAATTACCTCATGACCTCCAAAATTTTATTATCAACCGTTCGAAACTGCTAATGGAAGATATTTATTTTTTTTTTATTTAAAAAAAGTACGGTGAATGCAAGTCTGTTGTCGGAGAAAGGGGACGGAACGTGATTACTTTACTAATTTAGGTGAAACCCAGCGATGTTTACATCCGGAATCTTTTGAAGATTAACACGTGAACTTGACTTTGCTTCAAATTCGCTGATTATGGTTGATAATGTCAATCTATCACGATGAGGTTGAGATCGAAGATATGGAATATGATGAAGAGACCGAAACATACTATTACCCTTGTCCATGTGGCGACCGATTTGAAATAACAAAGGTTAAGCATAAGAATTTTTCTTCATCTTTACATCATACGTTTTTCTCGACAAGTTTGGTATTTTTGCAGATGATAACGTGAAAGTTCGCAAGTGTTAACGGGCATTTTGCCGTACGTGTCAGTGGCGGAATGGTTTAAATTTATACAACAGCAAAAAGAAACAAAAACTGAATATTTAGCGATGTGTGTGTGTAACGAGACAAGTAGTGAGGGTAAGAGTTGCCAAGGGAAATAACTCCCATTTTGACGATGCATTTTCTGGCAAAAAATGACGTGAATGTTTATAAACATTTATCAGTAAGTAGCAATAATATAAATAAGTCGTTAAATAAGTTAAACAAATTAGCAACTATATTGTCTTTAATATTAGTTTATTTCATAAACAATTTAACTATTCATCCTTTTTCTTTATTTTGTCAAATACACTGACAAAGTTTCATCAGCGCCACCGTTTTTGCTTAGTAGAGCCCGGAAGTGCGAGTAACCTTCTCAGGCCCTGTATAAAATGCCTGTAAACAAGAAGTTGTTATCTTGTGATCTTGCAGTAGTTCTAAATAAAAACAAACAACTTTCATGATGTATGAAAGTAATTTTTATTTCATTTTTAAATACTAGTAAGAAAATTACATGTATAATGTTTAAACATAACATTTTATTTGCTGAAAAATGTTTTATGGGTAATGTGATATTTGCAATAGCTAAGAATTCAGTCCTGATATTAAACTAATGAGCATGTGATTTTCATTTTCTTTTCCATCCTTTTGAAAGGGAGGAACTCTCCGCTATAGGATGAGGACTCCTAAATTCACCGAGTGAAAAGTCCAGGACTACTACAGAAGAAATTATTTATAGCTGTGATTGGTACTGTTAATTGTGAGAATTTTGTATAATCTTGTGTGAAATATACAAAATCAGCTGAGTTAATCACTCGCTTACATTTCACTTGCTTGTTCTCAGTCCATTCACTGCATATACAGTAGTGCAGTGCTATAGGTGCTAACATCCTGAACTTGATAGTTCCATTATCTTAATACCATTCCAAACAAAACTTCATTAAAGTGCCTATATATTGTACATATATGCATTTCTTTTTAATCAGAACATATATTGAATTTGCTTATAACTATGAGAATGGTTGTAGTTGTAGGATGTGTTCATGCTGGTGTGTGAGAAGGTCCTTTCTGCATGGCAGAATGTGTGGTTCAAGAGTAAAAATTGCAATTTGATAAGAGATGTATGAGAAATTTCATGCTTAACAAAAAAGTTTGTTCATCAGATCTGTTGGATGCTATGAACCTTTCTAATTGTAAATTCTTTACTAAGTGTAGCATAATAGTAGATAGAGACTGAATTTGACATGTATACTGTGAATTTGACTTGTATACATGTGTATGTCTTATACAGTGGAATCTACTGTCACATTGGGGGCCCCAAGTGGCCGAGTGGTCTAAAGCGCTATCCGTTAGGGATCACTGCCATCTCACCTCTGTCTGCGTGTGTTAGAGTCTAGGATTCATCGAATGTGGATATGTGAGAAAGCTTGCCAGTAGCTTCTCATGGGTCGGTGGTTCTTTCCGATGATTTCCCGGTTTCTTCCTCCACCATTAATACTGGCCGCCATGAATAGCCTATCGTGTGCTGAAAATGGCTTTAAGCCCAACAACAACAACAACTGTCACATTGGTAATAGGTGGGGAAAGAGTTTAAATTTTTTTTTTATTTAATTTTTATTCATATTATATTCTAGTGACTGCATTTGTGTTACATGCAACTGCCCAGCTTTATTTAGCTGTATATGGAAACTATGATAGCTATTAGGTCAGTGTTATGACCCTGAGTCCTAGGACTGTATTGACTAGAAGAAGATTGATATGGCAATCGTTAGTTACAATACATTAGAATGTTTGCCATAAAACCCCATATGCATGCAAGCAGCAGGGGGGGGGGTGAACCCTACAAATTTTTGCGACGAAATCGTTTTAAAGCCTCAGAATGCCCAATAGAGCCTTCCTACGAAATCTCATATTTCAACCAAAAAAAAAATAAAGACCCCATTTTACAAATGGAGCCTTAGCGATTTTGTCGTAAATATGTTGTCATAACCACCCTCAAATTGCTGCCAATAATTGCTCTCATTGTTGTCATATCCCTCCCTGCTGCTGGAAGGATTTCAGGGTTAATACAAATGATTTAACCGAATATTTGTTAGCTTTTCACAAACAGACTAATCGATAATACTTCACCAAGTAGATCAATTAAATTATTTGACTGATCGGTGAGTGTAAAATTAATTCTAGTTAGCAAATCATTTTGACATTGCATATATACTGGATTAGTCGGATTCTCAACAATTAAAAATCCTGGAGGAGCTCTTGGTGCAAATGAATAAAAAATGTAACCTTGTCGGGCTTGATTTGATTGCTCGAGATTAATTTGATAGCTTCCTTCGATTACATCACACGTTAAATTAAGCGCGATCACCGATGAAATGTCCACATTGTTCGGTGCGATATGTCTACCGTCGCCGTCGGGAGAATTATTATGAGTGAGGATAATAGGCTTCGGCTGGCTATCTTTCCATGATTGACAAATTTTATTAAATCCTTCGTCGATGGCAGTTCTGAGTTTTTTCTTTAACTCAGGTACGTTATATCCCGGTAGTTTATAATTTGGATTTTCCTTTATTTTTTTCTTATATTCTTTGGCGGAAAAGGTTTTTGAAATGGGTGAATTTTCATTGGTAAAAACACTAATAATCCTCGAATTAAATATTTCCATATCGATGATTTTATTACCTGCAGCGACTACACTAGTAAATTCAGCTTGTGTGAAAAGGCCAGATCTTAACGAGGGTAATAGCAACGAAAAATCATTATTCATTCTATCAAGGATGTGATTTTCAATATCTACGAGTGTTAGGCTTGTTTCATGCGTTTCCAAAATTTCACCTTCCTGTGGGATATAATCATTAAAAAGTGGAATTATCCACGCATCCTCACCATATTGATCCTTATATCGATATCTCTTTGTGAAGTTTATATCCTCGAATTTTTTATAAGTTTTTGATGGATTTTCAGGTCCTATTTCATCAGTGACGTAATCAGATTTTACAGGCTCGGACGTGGAAGTGCTAGCACTTCTAGGTGGATCTTCGGGCCATCCTAATACTGTTCTTATTGAACTGTTATAAATATCTACAACATACCCAGGAGAGCTTATTTCAATTGTAGATGATAGTGTTGGTTCATGAACTGTTATCGCAATTTTTGATTCCCTTCTAGTAATGGATTTTATTCTACGTTGTAATTCATTATTAATTTGCTCAATTTGATAGGACCCAGTTGGTATTGAATCAACGTTCCAATCTGGAGTGTCATCTTTTTTATTCCTATACGCAAATACCAGAGAATTATTAGGTCTCTGACCACCAAATGGAACCGATCTGATATTAGGCCAACTATGATACACTCGTAATTTTGCCAACGCGATTTCCTTTACTGAAACAGGGGAAGGGAAATTCACACTGAATCTAGGGTTTGGTGACGATATTGATATCATGCTTGTTTTCCGCGGAGTGGTATTTTCTGCTATCCGCTGAAGTAGTTGAATCTCTTGCGACATTATTATTATTATTTACAATGTCTAATTTTGCAATAGATGAAAAAACGCTAGCGTTTTTAATCGCAGTATCATAAATACGTATCATCGCGGAGAACTCGTCTTCGGTAATTATCGTATTATCAATCGATGATGACATCAACGAGGACAATTGTAAGTAACCGTTAGATACTGTTTGATGTTTTACTATATAGTCGTTAAGTTTTTCTTGAGAACACGATATTTTTTTAGTAATAGCATTTGCAATTCCAGCAAATGTTGTCACCGCGGAAATAGCAATTGGGACAGCAATCGGAGCTACCATTGTTACTGAAGATAGTATAATACCAGCACCGGCCATTATACCAGATACCGAGTATACTGTAACATCAATCGTGGTAATTCTCCTGCGATATTTTTTAATTTTTATTTCATACTCATCAATGAGTGTTTTGAGTTTCGTTAAAAACTCTTTGACGATATCATAGCGATATTGCGATGACGGAGTCATAGTATTTTAAAACCTCAAGTGGTTTCTAATTGTTAAAAATTCTAATTCAGATCAGCTACAAACTCCATGTACCATACAAATGATGTCTTATTTAAATTAGGATCAGTGCTTGTTATTGTAAACCGTTTGTATTCACCCACGTCAGTAGTCGTTGAAATCACGTTGTTGTATCCATATGAAGTTGATGATGATATATTAAACTGGTTCAGTGACACTATTGTTAATCGATAAATACCCGGATTTGACACAGTGAGAGTTATTGTATTCTTATTAGGTTCCCAATCTAATGATCCAGAGAAAACTGTATACCATATTTATGATATTCCTCTCATGAGGAATCTTTATTTTTTCAAGTAGCGGAAGATTGTTTTTGAACGTTGTAATATCCGTGTTGATTGCTTCCAATTGCCGATTAATCGCTGGTATTTCTTCGATGGATTTTTTAATATCCGGAAGTTTGATATCTAGTTTATCAAGTGGACCTCCCAAAAATTTATCAACAATGTTTTTACGAAATGTTGAAAACTGTTTTACGTGTTCTTCATATCTTGATTGAAATGTTGCAATTTCCAACATAGATGCTTTTATCTCTGCAATATTCGGTGTGGTTACTGGTGGATTTCAAAGGAATTCTACCAGCTGTTAGTCGATTTTGTCTACGATTGACTTTTGTAATTCATACAATTTATTGAATTCAGCTTTATGGTTTTTATATTTATCATTGAGTGATTTTAACGCGTTTGCTGTGCTATCTACTGTTGTTAGTTTATCCGTGATCGTCGAAACAAATACCCCCGGTTTGAGTTTTCCATCGTTTGAATATAACGCTATTGTATTTTCAACGACGTCACGTCTTCTTATTAAGATATCATCCAATGACACATTACTAGATTTCAATTTGCCCTGGCGATCTTGAAATACAACTATTTCCCTAGGATCTACACTTGACAAATTTAATGTCTCGGCGATTTCATCTTCGATTATTTTTTTTACATCTTCGACAACGAATTTACCATCGGTTTCTGTTTTTCTTTTTACTATGATAGAGGTCGTCCCCAAATATCAATCATTATACGAAAACGTTAACGTTTTTCTAAATCATTTCAGATTTTTAATTGTAAATAATCACGATGGTGAAAACGCTATCGTTTTTGCCATTGCCCGCTGGTATATTCATTAACAACAACTTGTGGTGGTTTCCTTGGAAATCTAGATATTTCTGCAAGGACGTTTAATACTTCACGACCGCATATCGGTGGATCATTTAACTGTTGTGTTGGTAGCGTGGAATAAAAAATTGGAGCCAACGATGATTTTGTTATTGTAGATACATATCGCATAAATTCTTTTGGTGGAGCTAATCCATATGAATCAAAATAGACAATTCCACGTGGATCAATTGCATATGCGACCCAATGAGTTCCTTCTCCGCTGCTGTTATCAAGATTGATAATACCCGTTTCATTTTTCATTGGTTTTGACGGTAATTGATCTCATGAAAACTCCTCTAAAGTTTTTTTTATTGATAACGATTTTACAGCATCAATTCAATCAAAATTGGACATTGGTGAAAATCCAAGGGATTTTTCCACTAATAAGTCGTTCCTGGTATTCTTAGGCCCGCGCCCTTGTACCAATTGTGTGGGGTTCCTGGTAGTCTTAGACCCTTTCCCTTTTTTTATAGCCTTTCCCAGTAGCCTTTTTCAGGGCCATTCCTGCAGCAGTACCAACGGCTCCTAACGCTGCCGCCTTCGCAACCGCTGGGGCAGCCACTGCAATCAATGCTGGAATAGCAGCTAACAGCGGGAATATACCACCTGATTTTATCATACTGGCGATAGCTGCTTTCGAAAAATCAATTTGAACTCCTCGTTTGTTCTTTAGCGCATCATTGAAATGTTTTATTTGACGATCTGTCAATGATAATTTATGCGCACCACCGGACATTTGAGTGGGTTTCAGCGTTATTGTGGTTCCACATTCTTTAGCCGACTTTGATTTCAATTTCTTGACCTGACCATCAGTCAACTGGACATTAACAATTCTATGTCATTCTATTCTAAAACGTAATTTACACTTTCAATTGATATTATTGTGAAAATCCTATGGATTTTATAACTACATGTTTTCCACTGGTGCATCAATAAGTCTCATTCGTCCGCCAACTCCTTCTAACAACATTGATTTATCACTGAGAATGACAGCAACTGCTCTATAATCATCTATACCAGCAGGGCGTTGTACCCGAGCTTGAAAGTATATATCAACAACAGATTGTCTCATCATGTCAAGATGTTCCAATGAAAAGTAATAAATAGGATAGTGTTTTTCAAAATCAGTTTGCGATATTTGCAAACCAGTATCAACATTTTGATCACGACCCATAAACGACAATATTCTATGATATACACGTGCTACGTTGTTTTCATAATCAAGCTGTACAATCTCTGCTGGCTCTTGTTGTCCGTTTATTCTCAACGAAACTTCACTTACTCCTAATTTATCAAATATCATATGACTAGATAATTGACGACCCACTCGATTTGCATCCTGTAACGCTATAAAGATATGACGTGGAGCTGAAACACCTTGTTTTGATGCTAAGTGCCATGTAAATTTGCCACTTACATCATCCTGCTTCGTATCAGTCTTTGTTGTTAGCCAACTTAGCAATGATTTTCCACCTGTGTCCATAAACGATAGTAATTGTTTCTCTATTGCGACTGATGGAGTCAAGACTGTCATCCATAAAACCAATTTATTTAAAATGACTTTAACACCATTAACACGCCGGATTGCATCATGGTCATTCTCCTTTCGCACTAACACGACTGTATGCTTTGCTCCATAGATGACTTTTCTGACATTTCTACAGAATCCGAATATGTGATGTAACGGAATTGCACATGAAAACCGTCGATGCTGTCCTTTCAATGCTCCCTTTTGTGTTAAAAATCCTAGATTGAAATTATCATTGACCCTTTTTAAAATGTCGAATTCAGCAGCTGGTCTACCTTCACGGTCTAGATTATTTGCGAGTTGTTCATCAGCTTCTGCAGTATCTACCGCAGTTCGTACTTTAATAAACTGAATATGGTCAGCATGATTAGAAGTGTCCTTAGCAAACATCATAGACGGACCATCCGACCTTGTGTAATCATCAGAATATCTCGCAAGTCCGATTATTGTTGTTGCAATATCAACATCTTGTTCTATTGATTCAATTTCTTTTCCATCAATGATATCTCTTGCACTGTTAAATAGCGCCATAATGCCATTATTTACGAAACCAACTCAGATATTTGGGTTATCCTCATATTTTGTATCAGCTGCAACATTTGTTACAAGCTCTCCTTCTACTTCAATAAACGCCTCACACGGCAAAAAGTATCTACTTGTATCTTGAACTTGAAGTTCAACTCTCCCCCGTTGATTAGGCTCTCTTGCAGGATAGGCATAATACTGATAGTTAATTTTAGAATCATCTTTATTTACCGGTGCTGCCATATCAAACGCTGGATCAGCGATTTTTTTTGAATGCCATTTATACTAAAACACTATCGTTTTTCTAAATGTAGTAATGCTATCATTTTCTTTTTCGTCTGAAATTTTTACGATTTCCTCTAAGACCGCTTCCCGCTATCATACTTGCAATATTACTACTATCTGGTGAAGTCATTGCCAATGATGCTAGTTTTTGTTCTACTGCGTTATTTATCACTTTACTGACATTTGCAGGCATCATTGTTGTTGAAGGTAGCGGTGTTGAAACCATTTGTGGTGGTTTTCGTCCGAATCTAGATTTCACCAATGACGTTATTCTATTCTTTGCGGTAGAAAAGGCCGTTCCTGCAAGATCAACAGCGTTAATTCCCTTATTACGAATAACATCAATGGCTTTCATCGCTAATTGTTTAGCAACTGGTGCTACTTTTGGGGCTATTCTTGTGAATAAACCCGCTATGGTATTTCCAAGGCCGTCTCCATAGTATGCCCTATAGACGGGCAATCTTGAGTTTATCACATACACGTTTGTTGGTTTATCGTGATTATAGTGTACTATCATCTTATTTGAAATTACTTTGTAATTTCTAAATGCAAGCATTTCAGAAATTTCAATCGCTATAATAACCACTAAATTACCCTGGAATTCCGTCCATTAACTCATCCAAGAGTTATCGATACGTATGAACATCAATTATCCCCCCTTGGAATAAATAGTCTGCAAATATCAAATGCCTCATTAGTTATTTCGACTGAGTTATTCCCAGCTCGCTTACCTCCCATAAGAACCTCAAGTCGTGATATATCATTAATGATATTACTAGGACACATATGAGAATCATGATGAGAACTTCCATAATCCTTTCCTAAAGCACTTGCTGGTTCGGAAACGTTTTGAATTTCTGGAGATTGTCGTCCTCGACCTCGACCTTGTAGTTCTTTTAGTTGTTGTTGTATACCATACCTATCAACTCCCATTTTAAAAGCTCTGTAATCCAATGTATCCCTTTTTAATTTTCCGGGGTCTTTTTTATTAATTTTATATATCCAATCCACCCAATCCTCTCGTTTTATTATGGTTTTTTTTATATTCATCTTTTAAAAATTTCTCCCTTATATAATAACTTTTGATAGCGAAGTCACCAAATGACGCATAGTCTTCAGATTTCAGCAATTGAATTCGTCTGATTTCTGCTATAGCTTCATCGGTGAATTTCTCGTTAAAAGGAACACCTTTTTTAGTGGAAACTTTTTCAATAGAATCACTAGCACCTTCAACGGGGTTATCATCAGTATCAATATTAACCATTTGTTGTATTTCTCGCTGAGTTTATAACTCACCTGAAAGCTGTTTTATTCCCTCCTGAGTTTTTTTCAGTCTCTGTAGCAATCTTTCCCAGTACATCAATAATAGGTACTGTTCCTTCTTTAGGGATGTCGCCGTATATAGCACGTTCTGTTGCAAGTTTCATATCTTTAGTGGCTTTAGTTACAGGGGCAAAAAGCTGTTCACTCCCAATAGAAAAGTCAGTCTGCGCTTGCTGTCTAAGTTGTAGTTTATCTCGCACGTCATCTCGAATTGGTATAAACTTTTTCAGTAATGCTAACCTCTCGCGGGTTAGTCTGGTAGTTAATGATTCTGATGTCATTATTGGAAATGTTAACGTTTTTTCAATTGTGGGTTTTCAGTGGGTTTCAGTGCTTGCATTTCCAGACTCATCAATCAAACGTCTTATAGATTTCACTTTCAAAGCAATCTCTGACCGAACTTGGTACTGTTCCCCTAGTTTCTTTCTAATTGCTTCAACTATACTAAATAGCCGAATGAATAAATTAATATCATTATTATACAAAGAAACATTAAGCGCTTTTTGGATTCTTTTTATCAGTGAATACATTTTAGGTAGGACATATCTTCCATGTTTCAATTGTATATTAATTTGTTCAAATTCATTCAAAAGTCTGTCTTCATTCAAAAATTCAGAAAGTACGATTCCTTGATTTCTTAAATTTGATATTTCTGTGATGATAGATGTAATATCTTGAAATTCCTTTTTTTGAATATTATTAATAATTTATTTTCTTATCTTTAAAATATTATAATTTATTATATTTAAGCCCTTAATACCCAATCCAACATACAAAAAAAGGGACATATACAATGCTTGGTCATCTCCTTCGAGTTAATAGGCAGATAGTTAAGCATACATTAAAGACTTATACAATACCCTAACCCCCAATCGAGTTCAAGGACGGGCTATATGGGTATTAGACTCAGAAACCATAAGCGGTTTCACACAACATGTAACATATAACATGAAGCCTCATTTGGATATCTTTCGTGCCAAATGACGTCAAAGAGGCCCAGAGGGGGGGGGCAGCACATTCTTGGAACTCATTGAGTGCCTTCGCATTCAAATAAGCCCAAGGGCCACAAACATAGATCTCCGGCGGAAGCTCTAACGTAATAAAGATTATATTAGAGCTCCCAGAAGATATGTTGTGGGGGGGGACAGTACATTACATATAGGATGGTATTTATACAATGAGATGATATGGTATTTATACAATGAGATGATAGGATGGTTATATATACAATGCGATTATATAGGATGATATATATACAATGCGATTATATAGGATGATATATATACAATGCGATTATATACAATGAGATGATAGGATGGTGTATATATACAATGAGATGATAGGGACAGTACAAACATGAAACGACGGGGCGGACTTACTATACCCAATCTACCAATCAAAAGCAACCCATGAAATTAACCATGGTTGCAGTTGATAAAATTCAACCACACCATGACAATGGCGTGGGTAGTTTTAATTGGCAAATTTGGGCTTCGCTTAAAGCCCCAAGCTTATACAGCTCATATTATATATAAGGTGATAATAAGACCAGTGTCGATAAATGAGTGTGTATTTATTTCCCAAGCATTTCATAGTGAAAATTGTGTAGCAATTTCAATGGAAACTAAATATTTAAATAAAACATTAAAAAAGGAATACAACTGTTAAATAATAGCAAAATTTTTATTAATTTCTATAATATTACGTGTTTATTTAATCGTAATAATAATGGATTTACATGACGAGATTACTCTGTCATGGGACCTGTCAATTCAGGATTACCTGCTATTTCTTGAATGGTTCGAGAATTATATTTTTCTGCATCATCGATAATTTTATTACATGTAGCTACCACACTAAAAAACTGAATTACATGTAATGTGCTTTACTATTTTGACCTCACATAAAATCTATTTTAATTTGTAATTACAAAGTAATTTCATTTTCATACAAAATCTAAACAGCTGTTAACGTGCGTAATTGGGATTTTTAAAAAATCTATTAATAGAACCTTGACAGAGTGGCTTGTGCTACGCGCGCGTTCCGGTACAACGACCATATTTACTACCTGTTTGTGTGGCTGTTCCAGCTACTGACCTTGGCTGTTCCAGCTACTGTCATTTACTTTTTTAATACATGTATGCGTGGACATTGCGAATAAGTATTGGAAAAAAAATATATGTACATAATAGCTTATAAAATGATATTAACGCGAAACGCTTTTAGCGTTTTTCCCTATGGAAAATAACACAGAAAATCGACTACTTTACCCTATGGTAATTGGTCTGAATTGTAATAAAATACCATAAAATCATGCAAAAATGACACAAAAATTGGCTAAAATAGCATCAAATAGCATAA
Organism: Potamilus streckersoni; assembly: GCA_016746295.1. Taxonomy (NCBI): domain Eukaryota; kingdom Metazoa; phylum Mollusca; class Bivalvia; order Unionida; family Unionidae; genus Potamilus; species Potamilus streckersoni. Next base: position 1,018,196 of record JAEAOA010000768.1, on the reverse strand, counting down.
AAAATTTTTATTTATAATTAAAACTCACTATTGAGAGTTAACTTGTAAATAGGAAAACTTTATTCTATGTCCATTTTTCTTTGAGATAGCTGTTTGATAAATCCCTTCAGCAACTTTTCGTACTGAAGGCATACATATTCCAAAATATCTCCCTGCAGCATTCATTGATTGAAAAATTCTTTTTTCATTCGTCGCTGTATCAACTGACTGTACTGGTTTCTTTCCAACTGACTTACAAGTCCCTGTCTTTCCCTTTCTTGTATTATCACTTTGAGAAATGCATTGCAAATTTTCAAGATAATTATTTTGAATATCAGAATCAATGTGATCAATAACACAGCCATCTTTGATCGGTCCCATATAACACTCAAAGACTGCCCTATGACAGAGATATACCTTTCTTCCAGCAGTAAAACACAAATATCCCTGATTATTAAGATATCCAACAGGTTTCTTTAGTCTACAGTGTCTAACAACACCTTTACGAGATATTCCATAATTAACAAGTTCGGGGTGAGGTCTGAATTCTTGCTCCATTTATATACAATAATACTATTTGTCTAATTCATCATTTGCTTTATTTATAAATCTATTAATGTAGTCTTGAGGGGTTTTTATAATTTTTTCTTTGACAGAGTCATTGTTAGGGTCAATGATAGCGTTTTTTTATTCGTTTATCATAATAACGTTTTAATTCTCTAAACCGCTTACCTCCACAATTGATACATAATTGTGATTTTCCTCTCACACCATAAATTAACCGATCTAAGACGTAAAAAAAAAATAGATCAATGGGAGCTAACAGTGAAAGAGAACGGAGCAACTATTTCCGATATAGCTAGATTGGAAAAGTCGCTGAGATTTCCGATAACCGTTTCAACGATAACTGGCGAAGTATTATACGAATCGAAATACAATAAAAACGGAGCTCCAATCAAAATTATTGATCATAACAAACACGCATGGACATCCGCGGTTACAATATTCCCGCGAGACAGAACAGTGAAGTATATCCCAGAAGAATTCACCAAGGATGGTATTCTCACTGAAGAAAGATTATTCGATGCTATTGCTAGTTTGTGTAAAAACGACCCTATATCAGTATGGCTACTTCATAGTTTTGAAGATGAAGAATGTCAATTCAATCAATTTGTGAGACCTAACGGTGAATTATATCGTACTGAAAGTCTACACAATAGGATGAAAAATCTAGCAATAAGTCTCAGTGAAAACGCTAGCGTTTTTAATGGAAAATCCGACGATTACGAACAGTTACTTACAAATTGTTTTACAATTCCATTGGTTGCAGCTCATTTTGCAAGAAAGAAAAATAATTGGAAACCAACACGAAAAGAGTTTTTACAGGATGTTCAATCCAGCTGTCTAAAATATTATCATGGCGGTCTATGGAACGTTAAGTACAATCGTGAAAGAATGATATCAGTTGATATCGTTGCCTGTTATCCAGGAAGTTTTCTAGGATATGGATTCGCTGGTGAGTATTTTAAACGGTTTGGACATCCCACACATGAAATGACTCGCGTTGCTATTAATGGACCACTGCCTGATTTTGATTTGACCGGTTTTGCTCGCGTAGTATCATTTGAATTCGCTGAAGGACTTCATCCGTGTTGTTATGTTTGGATTGGTAGACACATGGCTGAAAGGATGTGGTTACCAATAGTGTTATTGCGATATGATTGATTGTAAAATGTTAGTTTCGTTGATTGTCAGCGAAGCCATTATCTCATATCGAAAACAAACCAATGTCTGGTTACCAGAACTAGAATGTCTTGATAGTATAATCAATAAGTCTAGAAAACATATTGATGCTGACGAGGAGTACATCATTGAATGGTCAAAAAAGATATTTAATCAACGAAATAGTGAAGCAAAGGATCTCGGCAGAAGAATAATCGGTAAATTTACACAAGGTGGAAAAAAATTCAACTTTAAAAGACAATCCTCACGATTGATTATAGATGATGCCGAATACGACTTCGTTATTAAAGATGCAGTAGAGAAAAATAGATACGCAAATTGTAAAACAGCCTTCTTGTCCAATAGAACAAAGTTAGGTAGAATTGTTACTTACAGTGATGGAGAAAGCTCTGCATATCTACATTTGAGAGCTTCTATGCTGGGTTATGCGTGTATCAATTTATTTGCAATGATAAATAGATTTCCTAGTATAGCAGTTAGAGTTGCAATTGATTCAATGTATGTCGATAAAAAATATATCAAAGAGGTAACTAAATTTACTAATAGGGAAGAGACTTGGGGAACATGGCGAATTAAACGTGAAATACAATGCGAATATTCTAAATCAGCAGACGTTGAGATTAAAAGCAGTTACCTGAAAAACGATAATTCTATCAGTGAAAAATCCGAAGGATTTTTCTATGTCTAAAGCACCACCGATATCAGATCCAATTTGTAGATATAAAACAGTTTATTTAAACGGTTGTGGTGGGTCTGGAAAGACAACACGTGTGATAGAATTATATCGAGAGAGAACGTCCATGATTGTACTCACACAACCCATAGACTAGCGAGAGATAAAACAACGAAATGTTGAAGCTTGCACGTATCATAGTTTTTTTCGATACAAGGGCGATGCTTGGACTCCTGAGCGAATGGGTGAGAAATTTATTCCTGCGGTTATTATTTGGGATGAAGCATGTACTGTTTCAGAAGATGTATTAAAAATGTTTCTTGATTGGTTATTGCAAAATAATGCAAAAGTTATATTGTGCGGCGATCATGGTCAACCACCACCATTTGTTGGTAGAAGTCCACATAATTGGTTAAAAGGATTTGTTGATTATTACGAAGAAATTGATACTGACTATAGAGCACTCGATGAGCAGTTACGTGAGTTTAAAAAAACTAGTTAGATTACAACCCGATAGAATTCAATGTGAAGTAGCGCATGAAATAATTTCTGAAACACCTATGAATGATTTTTGGGAAACATGGAGACCAAATGATTTTGTAGTAGCAAGTAGAAAGATAGTTAGAGACGCACTTCAGAAAAAGTTGTTTGAGCTACACAAGAAAAAATTCCCAACGTTTCCAGTACCGTTGTGTTATAGACCATCGGATACACGAAAGCAGAATATTGAAGTTGAAATTCCAGGCCAGACGGAGAAACAGATTCTAGTGTTAAATGATATTGTGCTAGTTGATATCAATGCTGTAGAAGGTGCATTATGTGCTGATAAATCACCATGGACGCTTGGTTATGTAACAACAATACACTCGTCACAAGGATTGACCATCACGGATACAATTGTTTGGATAGTTGATAATCGCATTGAATGGTCAAATTTAGTCTATCTCGCAGTGTCCAGAGTACGACGAATAAATCAACTACGAAGGATTGTTTTCGATGATGATTTTAATGCAAACGATGATAGCACTGATATTAGCATCATTAATAAAAAAAAACTCTCTGGTTACAAACAGCAGGACAAAAAAAAAACAACGAGAATTTGATATTGATGCTGAAGTAATAATCACATTAAAAGAACAACAGAATAATCACTGCGCCAGTTGCAATTGTATAATGCACTGGCAGTATTCGGATAAAGACCCTCGACAATTCACCGTAGACAGAAAAAATAACAGTCTTGGTCATGTCAGAAACAATGTGATGTTGACCTGTCTTGAGTGTAATAGACGTAACGGAGCTAGTTAAGACCATGTGGCGGTAATTGAGTATCGTCCGGAATGACTTGTAGTTGTTCGCGTGTAAAACCACGCTGAGGTGCAGTTGAATCCAATCTGTAGATTGGAGGTCTACCAGTTGATCGCGTTATGGTTGAAATTCTATGTGTAGTAACACTCCATATAGGATCAGTAGCTCTTCTTTTACCACCTTCAAGTTCTCCTGGTTCGTATAAATATCTCACAGTAACATCACCGAGAAGTGGCTGAGTGCTAACCCGCTGTGGTTGTTCGGGTATATATTTTTTTTATTGCAATATTTGGTTTCATATTAATAGTTCGAGTAATCTCGTTATTTAACGCTGCAACTACACTCGGTAACCTTTGGACCCATTCACGAGATCGTTTTTCTTGGATGAATTCTTTTGCATATTGATATCCAAATAACCGTTTTGCAAGAGTTCGATTAAATCGTTCTACAATTGCCTGATCACTATGTAACGCAGTATGTCCCCGTCGTATTGTAACATTATGAGTTTTCATTGTTGATAGAACAGCACCTTGAAACTCTTTGCCAGGATCAACTTGTAATAGATTTGGCCATCTTAGAGGACCTCGTCGATAAATCCTTTCAAATGCAAAAGCGACTTCAGAAGCTGACTTTGTTTTTAATGGTTCTGCTTGTTTAAATCGACTCGCAATATCAACTACAGTTAGTGCGTATTTGTAACCATGGTCATGTGGTAAAAACAATAAATCAGCCTGATGAACTTCATTGGGTACAGTAACATCAAAATGAGAATAATTAATTTGTTTAGGCGGTGGTAGATAAATTTGCCATATAGCTTGTTTGGATAACCAATCTTCCGCAGTGGACTTTTTCACTTTTGCAGCGTTAGCGAGTTTACTGATTGCTGCTTTACCCCTCCAGTATCCTTTCGGAGAATAATAAATAGATTCCATACTATAAAAACACTAGTGTTTTCAATTACCAGCACCTAACACCAATTTGCCTTTCATAGCTGATTTGACCAACCATGAAGCCAATTTTTCTTTGAAGGATTTATCGGGAATAGCATTTAACGCATGAATTAATTCTACGTCCGTGAGATGTCTTTGTTGCAAATTATTGCTTTTATATGCAACATCATGAGCATGACATGCCTTATCAATAGCATTTATCGGATACTCACCAGGCCGGGGCTGATTTTGATCATCAAGTCTGAGATCTAATCTCGTTCCGGGACCACAGTAGCTATATCCTGGAAGGTGTTTTTCTCCAGGGTATTTTGCCCATGGGGTTCCGGGGAGTTTTCCCAATTTGGCTGCGATATCACCTCCGTGTCGCTTTTTTTTTAAAGAAATAAATCAAAATTTTTTTGTACCACATGTTACACACTTACCAGTAAGTGCCGATCTGTTATTTTTAGTTGTAATCGTCGTCACATCATTTGTACTAGTATGCTTTTTACATTTAACACAATATAGATCCATAATTTATATATAGCGTTATGAATATAATTGATTTTTCAGCGACTAAAAGAAGAGAACCGGTGAAGCACCACGCAGCGCTTCTGAATTCTGTCCATGCCATTATAATCGGACCATCTGGATCGGGTAAAACACAATTGCTGCTTAATTTGATAATGCGATTTATGAAGTGGGATAAATTATATTTAGTTGCTCCATCCGTAGATGATCAACGGTGCTATGAAGTGCTAAAAGATTATAATGATAATGCATCAGAAATTAAAGGTAAAAGTGTAATCGACTTTATAACAGATATTGATGATGCGCCTAGCGTAGATGACCTCGATGGAGACATAAACAATCTTGTAGTGTACGATGATGTGATGTTAGATAATCAAAAGAACCCTGCTAGAATATTTTCACGAGGTAGGCATAAAAACACTGACATGATATATGTCACTCAACGCTACACTCAGATTCCAAAAGTGATTCGCGATAACTGCAATATTCTTGCTGTATTCAACGGCGTTGATACACATACGCTACGAAAAATTTGGCAGACATTGTGTTCCGATATGGACTTCAATGGATTCAAAAATTACTTTAGTCATGCTCAATCAGTCCCACATGGATTTATAACAATAAATGTACACGACCCTCGGTCACGATATCATATTGGACTTGATCAAATATTCGGTTAAATCATTTGTATTAACCCTGAAATCCTTCCAGCAGCAGGGAGGGATATGACAACAATGATAGCAATTATTGGCAGCAATTTGAGGGTGGTTATGACAACATATTTACGACAAAATCGCTAAGGCTCCATTTGTAAAATGGGGTCTTTATTTTTTTTTTGGTTGAAATATGAGATTTCGTTGGAAGGCTCTATTGAGCATTCTGAGGCTTTAATCGATTTCGTCGCAAAAATTTGTAGGGTTCACCCCCCCTGCTGCTATGCAAAATGTAATGCTTGCAGATAATTGCAATACAATTGCTCAGTTCTGTCTCAGTGCCAATATCTGTGTTGTATAATATGTATTATAAAATTACCTAGATTAGTTCTTATACATACCTTTTCTGCAAAACTGATTGTACTTTCACATTCCATTGGCTTGTTCAGTAAATAATGTAAAATGTTTCACCTTTGGATATGTCCCATTATATTATACCTCTTTTAATGTGCTTCTGTATACACCATATCCAAAATTAAACTAGTGAAAACTAAAATGGATTGAAAGAAACCAGATTAAACTTGTTATCAGGGGTTAAGCTAGCCTTGAATGTTTGGGTGAAGTGAATTTTCCTGTTGGGAGCAAAGCAACATATGCAATATATATATATATATATATATATATATATATATATATATATATATATATATATATATATATATATATATATATATATATAGTGTGGTTGTGGGTCTTGTTTGCATTAGCTTATTTGAATAATGCCCTCTTTTTCCCAGTATGCATGTGGATATGTGAGAAAGCTTGCCAGTAGCTTCTCGTGGGTCTGTGGTTCTTTCCAATGATTTCCCAGTTTCTTCCTCCACCATTAATACTGGCCGCCATGAATAGCCTATCGTGTGCTGAAAAATGGCGTTAAGTCCAACAACAACAACAACAACAACAACAAATCTATTATTTCTTGTTCAATTTGTTTTAATTTTTCCCATTTCTCTTTAGTTTTCTTAATAGAGAAGCATATAGTTTTAGATCTTATTTTCATTTTCAATATTTCAAAGAACATTTGGTCATTACAGGAAAGAGAGACATGGAGGGAGTCATCTTTATTTCCCCTACATAATATTCATTTACAGTGTCAGCTATACACTTTTTGACTAAATCAGTATACTCAATGTTCTTCAACAATTGGGCATTAAATTTCCAATATCCTTTTCCCCTTGAACATTTTGAGAAAGCCACACTCAGAGCAATAGCTGAATGATCAGACTTATATCCAGGTAAGATACACGAATAGCATCAACCGTAATCATATGAATGTCTTCAGACATGAGAAAGTAATCTAATCTACTTTGTTTCACGGGAGATTTTTGCCTCCAGGTATACATCCTTAAATCTTGATTCAAATTTCGCCAGGAATCAATTAGTTCTACTTCATTTTTTAGGTCTTGGATCACTGCTCTAGACTGTTGGTGTTTGTCATATAAAATATTATAAGTATCCAAGTCTAAATCCTGAACAGTATTCCAATCTCCATACATTATAAATGATGAGTTCTCAAGAATTAAAATCTCATTTAACTTTCTAAAGAAGCTAGGATTATCTTCATTAAAACCATACAAATTCAGGAGGGTTATTCTGTTGCCGTTATGTGTAATATTTAAAATAATAAACCTTCCTTGACTGTCACATCTTTCTTTATGAATTACAAATTTGAACATATTTCTAAAAAATATTGCAACCCCAGCACTATTACTAGAGCCGTGGCTAAATATAAATTTGTATCCCCATTCAGCTGCCCAATATATTTCATCGTTCTTTGTACTATAAGTTTCTTGCAAGCATACTATCGATACATTCTTTTGTTTTACCCAGTGAAAAATATCCCTTCATTTAAAAACTGAACCTTGCAGGCCTCTAACATTCATAGATATAATTTTTACGTTATCCATGAGAGCGGCAGAAATTTTACATATACATGTTCTTGTACAGGAATGTATGAAGTAATTATCACCTTGAATTTATCATATGCATGGTTTTCACACACATACTCGCACAGAATACTAATATCTATAATAAAAGCATCCAATGTATTGCAATACATGCTGTAGATTTGGCTGCAGTTAAAATTGATACCGTAAACAATAGACAACAAGTGAAACAGCTCTATTTATTTTAACTCTTAATCGCCTTTGACAAATTTCCAATAGGCACAGATTAATAGTAGTATAAATTACAAAATGATTGAGAGAAGGAAAGGGGTGAAGGGAGGGGAAGAAAGTATGAAAGAAGAGCATACTTGAATATAGTGAATGACAGAATAACTAAGCAAGAATGAGAGAGTTGAAGTATTGAACGAGGATGAGTAGAGTTGAATATGATGAATAAACAACTGAGTAAGTAGATTTGAATATGGGTTAAAGATGACTTATGAATTAGTGGATAAATTGTTTAAGGAAAGATTGATATAGTTAACAAGCGAATAATAAATCTATTAACTAATGACAAAACTGGTGAAGGAAGAAAAAAAACTTGTAAAAAATAAAAAAATAAAAAAATGGAGTAAAAATGGGAGCATCCAAAAGAAAGGTTTAAATACCTATATGGCTATTTTAAGGATTATATAGAGTTGTATATGGCACTTATACTCTAATTTTCTCATCAATATCATCATAAATGTCAAATTTTATCCTTTTCCCTGATTTGGTTTTACCATATACAAAACCGTTAAAGTACCATGCACTATCAATCTCCTGATGCCTAGATAATTTATTGATAAGTTCAGTATTCATCTTCGTCACATCCTCCACCAGTCTAATTCCTTTGCTCTGTTTAAAGTCTTTCCACTTTTTGATAAGTGGAAGTTTACAATCCAGACTCCAGAATTTGACAATCACTGGCCTTGGCTGTCCCTGTCTGCCTGGAATCCTATGTACAGCCACTATGTCCCTGTTATCCAAATTAATCGTTGTGACTTCTTTCACCACTTTCAGAATTTTCTCTCTCAGAATTTCATTCTCCTCCTCCAGCCCTAAAACTTTAACATTCAGCATCCTTGAAAATTGTTCCATTTGGTTTGAGGCTGCACTTGCTTGTTTTGATCTCTTGCCATACTCTTTCATGTCACTTTTCATTTTATCATTGTCCATTTTTGCCTCTTTTAGTTTTTCTCGCAATTGGAGGTTTTAGAATTCCAGTGATTCCACCCTATCCATCAGTTCTCCTGTCCTCTCCTTTATTACCCTTTCACTTTCTACAGCTATCTTCTTTCTCAGATCTTCCTTCACATTCTCTAACAATTTCCTCACAATGGTAGAGACAATTTCTGTAAGGTCATCTTTTTCACCAAATCAGCAATAGCAGATATAAAATCTGCTTTGGAAATGCTCCCTTTGAGGCTTTGCTTTATTTCATCTAAGTCCAGCTGAATTGTACTCAAACTTGATTCACTCAAACTAGCCTCAGATGTTTCCATTAGGGACATACTCTGTAATCTGGTTTTCATTTGTTGCTTGTCTTGGTCTTTCTTTCCACTCATGCTTGTAGCTAATCTTGTTTGGACTAATTTTTTTCTCACTACTCATTTGTGACACTGATTATTACTCACCATGTACCAAATAATTCTTAAAATGAAAGCAAAAAAATAGTCAGGTAATAACACTGAAATAAGTAAATGAGTCAAGCAGATCAGGTAGGGAAAGGCTCAAAACTGCACCCAGTAAGTACCCTTTTCTAGTCCATCATGTATGAATTTGAGTGGAAAAACACTTTTTTTTAAAAAAAAAATTGAGTGTGATCCACCAAACATATTATATACCCTGCATTCCTTAAATATTCACATATCATCCCAACAAATATGAATCATTTCACTGTAAAATAAACCACTTATAACTGCCAAAATCTACAGAGCCACTTTTACTACCTTCCACCTATAGCTGCCATTACTGCAACCCCCTTTATCTGCAAAACATGGGGATTTGAATCTCATGCAAATTTTTATTAGTCCTGGACTTGTTTCAACAGCATAGTCAGACTCTGATATTTAATTTTACTATTTATAGTGTTTCCCTGAAAATGAAAATGAAAATGAAAATTTCAGCATACAAATGTAAATATTGAAAATTTGCAATATATATAAAGTCAAATGTAATTGGGACTGAGCAAGATGTGTTTCCTCTGGCTGGTTGTACAGTAAGATAAAAGGCATACCAGGTATGAATCAGGCCACCAGATATGAATTGGGACATCAGGCTTAGAGACCCAGCTTTGCTTACTGAGGTAACAGGTTGAAATTAGTTGTAACTTAGACCAACAAGTGGTTATCTGCCTCTTGTTTGTTGTTTTTTTTTTTTTTTTCTTCTTTCCATGACAGGACTGTTGCTTAAGACAGAATCCATGATGGATGGTAATTGAGTGCCTGTTATGGACCCTTATGCCTGATCCTGTTGTATAGAGGTCATTTTATTCAGAATTTTAGTATAGCATGAACCCTGTCAGACATCAAATTATAAAATGATCAAGTTACATCCTAGCAAATATTTTAATTTAAATAAAAAATTTGCAGCTGTTTGTACCATATTATACAGATGAAATTTAATATGCTAATTTGTGTTCATGCATAGATAACTTGATTAACTTTTCAGGCCATTACAGCAGTGGTTGAGATATTTACACAGTTTTCAACATTTTGGATTCAATATTTTCTTGGATAAAATCCTTGTTAGTACATTTATTGAAATACACATTTTTGAACAAAGTCTTCTTAGCAGGATTTAGCAGAAAAATACTTAAATTGACAAATGAAATTTAATATGCATGTTGGTTTGTATATGTGAACGACCTGATTAGATTTTCATGCTATTACAGCAGTCTTTCAGTTGTGTCAGCATTTTTGAATTTTTTTCAGCTATAGAGAGAATTTTTTTTCAGATATAGCCATGCATATTAATCTGTATTTCCAGTGCAGCAAATAATTAAATTAATTCAATTTTACTAAATTTTTACCAGTTACTATAGAAGATTTAAAAAATTTTAAAATATGTGTTCTGCAATGCATTTTGTGTCTAAACTTTCAGGAGGACCTACAGAACGGTGAAGATGTTGCAAAGTGTCCAAGCTGCTCACTGATGCTCAAAGTTATTTATGATATCGTAAGCTTTCCTGTTTATCTTTTGATTCATATAAAAGATTGAAAAAATTGTATAGTGGAATTTGTAATATGCATTGGATATCTCTGTTTCTGTCTGTCTATCCATCTCATTGACACATGATTATCAATACCATTGTAAAGACTAATTTACTTGTTTATTTGAATATTTAATAATGGGATATGAGGAAATTATTAATTTTTGCTTAGCTCTTAGGATTCTATGGAGACTTTATAGCTTGAAACTGTGATAAGAGAAAGCATGTTGATTTGAGGGTCAGAAGGTCAAAATGTTATGGTCAGAGTGTCTGAAAGAATAAAGGTTTTTAAGGCACGATAACATTAGTTCTACATCACAGACAAGGACCAAATTACATGGATAGCTCATACTTGTATAAGGAAGAATCCAGTTAATTTTGGATTCAGCAGTCTTTGTGACTGAAAGAAGAAATATATTTTTTGCACAGACATCTCAGATCTCAACCATGTATTTTGCTGTAGTTCATGTACATTAGATTTAAAGTGGCTCAAAAGATCAAAGATCAAGGTCACTGCCATTGAAAGAAGAAAAGATTTTGGCTTGCATTTATAGTGCATAAGAAGACTTTCCACATTAAGTTTTGGGCTCAGTGAAAGGTTTTGAAAATAGGCTTTGCAGTATAACTATTTTTGAGTGATAAAGAAAACTATTGTTTTTTGGGATCATGGTCATGGTAAGTTTTATAAAATAATGGTTTTCACATAGTTCAAGACTGCATACCTTAACCATAGGTCTAGGTCATTAATAGGGTGGGTATATAATGTGCCATTCATAGCACTCATGTTAATATATATCCCATCATCTTTTTAAAAAACACTCACATACAGTTCTCTCTGAGTATTTCCAGTGAATCATATCCTTTAGATTGTTGTCAAAAAGTGAATTCAGTGAATGTACATTCTCCTTCAAATATGTTCCCCAATAATATTATGTTAGGGATATAAGCCTGTTACATCGCAAATCCAGCCCTACTAATAGACAAAAATTGTCTTTTTCATTTATATCAGTCCCTAATCTGACACCTTTATTCACTAGTAACAGAAACCTCCATATGATAAACAGAACCCAATTAATGCATAATATCCAAGCAAACCTAACAACTAGCTTACCTCCTACAGCAGAACAACTGGATAACTGCCTATGATCATTGCTTGATAAACATACCCCAGCAGCCAAGTGCAGTGTAGCAATTCAGAAGTGTTCTCCATGGTAAAGCAGTGTTAAGGACCAGCTTCACACTGCCAAAAGAAACTGCCATAAAGCTGAAGCAGATCTATAATGCCGCTAAGAAGAATATCACAAACATAGTCCATACAGCGAATTCAGCCTACTACAATACTAATATCACGGAAAGTTCCAGCTGCAAAGAGCTATTTGGGATTACTAACAAGCTACTGTCAAGGAACAAATGTACACCACTTCCAGCTACCTTCTCTCTTGTTGACCTTCCAGACCTGTTTGCAAATTTCTTCCATGACTAAGTACAAACCATCTGAGATAAACTTGACAATACAATTTCACTTGACTTGTCATCACCATACAGTTGCAATACAGAATTTCAAAGGCAACTGTTAGTAGCATTTAAACATGTCTCATTGGATTTAGTATATACAATTAAAATGAAGAGTGCATCAGAGTCGTGTGAACTTGATCCGATTTCTGATGTCACTGCTGCTAGAGTTCTTAGATCAAATATTGCCTTTACTAACTGATGTTATAAACACGTCTCTCTCATCCGGTTAATTCTCATCATTTTACAAAACTGCCATTGTAAAGCCTCTGCTGAAGAAACCAACACTTGACCATAATGATTTAAAGAAGTATTGCCCAGTTTCTAATCTCCAACTCATGTCAAAAATCTTTTTTGCTCTATCCCAACTTGTATCTCATCTGAATTCAAAATCTTTTTAGCAATGTACAGTCTGCATATCGCCCTTGCCATAGTACTGAAGTAGTTAATGACCTTCTCTCTGCTTTGGATAGCAGTAAGATTATAGTCCTCACTTTGCTTGACTTGCTTGCAGCATTTGACACTATAGACCATGATATATTATTTCACCTTCTCTAGCATGTATTTGGCATTCACGATACAGCCTTAATATGGTTTAAGTCCTACTTTGTCAACAGGACACAAATTGTGTCTGCAAATAGAAAACACTCCAGCCCAGTTAATCTATGTTGTGGAGTTCCACAGAGTCTGTTCTTGGACCTATTTTCATTCTTTTCACTCAGCCACTCTCAAGTGTCATAAATCTTCATCCCAGTATCTTACCAATTGTATGCTGATGACACCCAAATATATAAATCTAGCCATCCAAACAAAGTTGAAGCTACCATTCAAGGTGTAAAGAAGTGCATTTCCGATGTGAAATCATGGATGACATGTAACAAGCTGAAGATGAATGAAGATAAAACTGAAGCCATTCTGATTACAACACAAAGACTTTCTCATTCACATCCTTTACCACAATAAATATCAGCAACACCAACATTAAATTCGCACAGTCAGTACGAAACCTCGGTGTTACTATTGACAGTACTCATTACATCATGTCATGAAAATATGCAAGGCTGCATATCTTGAGCTGAGATGCATCAGCTCCATTCGCAAGTATCTATCAGTTGATGCCACTAAAACACTTGTGTGTTCTTTAGTACTTTCAAGACTGGACTATTGTAATTCAATTCTGTCTGGTTTATCTCAATGCCTGCACCAGAAACTTCAAAAAAATCAAAACACAGCTTCTCGGATCATCCTGAGTACCATGATCAGAGCACGCCTCTCCTTTGCTCTCTACTCACTGGCTGCCCATATGATTGAGAATTAAACACAAAATTTGTTCTCAATGCTACGTTTCACTGACGTGCTCCAGTCCAAAATACCTATCAAACCTCATCCATGTGTACAAACCAGCAAGATACTTACGCTCTTCTTCTGACACTCATACTCTCATTATTCCCATGGTGAAAATGAAATCAAATGGACAGCACTCTTTTGCATACCAGGGCCCAGCAATGTGGAACGATTTGCCCACTGCACTTAGACACAAAGACACAGTGATCTCATTCAAGAGTGCTCTTAAAACTCATCTATTTCAACTGCAAGAACAGTCATAAAGATCTAATAGTGTATTCTTATAATGTATACTTACCTTAAAAATTTACATTGTGTTTTTATGTTTCTAATTTTGAAGTGTTTATTTTTTTTTGATGTACATGTAATCATATCATTATATATATGCTTTTTTATTCTCTTAAGTGTTGTCAAATGTTGTAAAGTGCTTAGAGCTTTTAAAGATTAGGTGCTATAGAAAGTCCTTGTTATTATTATTATATCTCATACATTATAGACAAAGGGCATGGAAACAATGATGCAATTATTGACATCAGATCAGATATTACCTTTATTTTCCTTGCTTGCTACCTCACCTTTTTCCATCTCATTGTAGGAGTATCTCCCAATTTTTGGCTACCCACTGGGCGTATGTCCCAATTTTTGGCTACCCACTGGGCGTATGTCCTTCCACATGTCTGAATGTCCACATGCCCTTGTGTCTGTAAGTCCTTACACATAAGGTTTGTATGGGATCCGTTAGGTCCATTTCCTAATACAGCCTCACCATTATTGGCCATCCAGCCATCCCAAATAGGGATCTCTCTGATCAAATAGTCCAGCCAGCTAGGATTATAGGTATCTTAGTGACAGATCCATCCATCAAGCCAGGCACTTGGAGCAGCCAGTACTGGTGATATCCAGATGTCTTTTATACTGCCAGGATCCAGGCCGACCATATGCTAGGCAAGCCAGCTGGCCAATCTGGCATTGCTGAACTTCCATATTTTTACTGCTTATCTGTATTGAAGTGACATTTTCAATGAGCACAGAATTAAGTCATCGGGGACTCTGGTATGATTTATCCAGATCAGGACTAGACACACAAAACTCCTACTAATCAGCCATACTCCGACCATTGAACAGACTGAATTTAGCTCCAAAGTCACTGTAGGGTGTTGGTAACTTCAGAATGCTCTCCATCTAGAAAATGTAGTCACAACATCTTCAGTATTAGATTTCGCATCATTGGCAATTTTCTGATTCATAGAGAAACCTGGCAATGACCATGTTAGGGGAGGTGACAGCCAGGATTGGTAAAATCATTAACCATTCCATGGTCTATTTGTTAAATGCTTTGGCCTGATATGTTGTGATACATGTCTGCAGTCCATGATGCTCAAACCTCATTGTACCCTGGCTTTACAGATGACTCCATTTGGATCTCTGTTACTCTTTGAAGGAAAAATTGAAGAAATTCAGAGGCAGGCAGTTCAGGAACTGACCTCAAACTTGCTGCCTAACTCAAACAGGTGTTTTCAAACAGTCATCCCTCACTACTGTGATAGGATGATCAGCAGAGTAACATTAAATTTCAAATTTTATTAGTATGAAAAAGTTTAGAAAAAAAATTGGAATGATGAAAAGTTTTTATGTGAAAATTTCTTAAGTTAAATAGGTATTGGATTCAATACTGAACTTTCATAGAACAGCTGTACTATCCTTTTTCTAGTGTATTAAATAATCATACTTGTCAATATTTTTCATGGTAAAATTAGGCAACTACATTGAAAATTCTAATGCCAAGTTAGATTTTAACTTGCCCTCACAATATATGTGTATAATGTTTTTTATATACAACACTGTATTCACCCGTGAATCACATTACATACATTGAATCCACAAGTAATTCCATCGCTAATATGCACACCCACAGATTTAAAATATTCAATAATTTTGTCCCAGGTCATATAGGTATGAATTTAGTGGGGAAAAATAGCATAATCACGTAATGAATGATGAAGTACATTTACTTTTCAGTACATCCAAAGTTTGCATTTTAAGTGATGCTGGTAGAGTTTGTAAGAATAAACTTTTTCTTGTTAAAAGGAAACATTTAAGGCACAGTAAAAATGTTTGAGTCGAGCTTGGAAAATGAAACAACCCTTCAGATTACATTGCTTTTATTTGAGTTCGGAAATGACTTCCTTTGAAGAAAGATTCTTTGTTTTTATTGAAGATTGTGTGGTCGGCTTTCTTTGATGAAGAGTGCCTGTTTTATTGAAGTCACTGCTAAAGGACAGCTTTGGACTATTGAAGTCACTGCTAAAGGACAGCTTTGGACAACCAAACAAATGCCCATCTCTTATTGTTGTGGCAACATCAAAACATTGTATTGCATGATTGAGACTAATTTTTTTCCCATTTGCTTATTAGTTTTTATAACAATCGGTGGTTCAAAGGTAATGCTCTCTTTTAAATTTCAGCTGCTATTTTATTGGGGTACATTTTTTCAAAAAATGAATTTGCCATCGTATGGTCAATTGTAGTTACTTACTGTTCTGCACAGCCTATTGAATAGACGATTGAGACCTTTTATTTTTCTTCAATTTACATTTATGGTAGAGGAGTGATGCTGCCTTCCACACATGCATCTAAACTTTAAAGACGGTCAATTGATGATAGAGATGCATGTGTTCTCTGGTCTGATGAAAGGGATTACTACAGAAAATGTTAATGTTCTGAAGGATTTAATTCTGAGTCAAAAAAAGAGGAATTTTACTTACCATCCCCATACAAAATGTCAGTCGATGTAAATATATTAATTAACAACAAGCAGCCAAAAATCAGGCAAAAGATAGATTATGAGATAATTACTCATCTGGTAATCTCCACTACCAGAAATGTAAATTTGAAAAAAAGCAGATATTTCAAAACATACAGTACTCATGTTAGATGTCAACATAAGCGGATTATTATATAACAATTCACTGTAAAGATGGTTTGGTAATATGGACAAAGAATTTGTTTATGTAACAATAGATAAATTTCAGTGCATTTTATATCAACTTTACGGCTTCCTTTCATGGTGCCTCTGTATTTCTCCATTCTAAATCAATGGTTGTATACAAGTTTAAACAGCAAACAATGTTTCCAATAAAAACAAATCACCAGATGGTATATTTTGCTGCCAATTAAAAAAAAAATCGCAATTCCTGAATAAATTTTTACACATTATTTTTCTCACTTTTAAGAAGAAAATACTATTTTTCATGTATGAATAAAATGCATATAAAATTTCAGTAGCCACACCATGATCATTATGTATTATTCATACACGATCTCTTCCCTAAAATGATTATAACATTTTTTAGGATTTTTTACATACTTTTAAGAAAGAACTGTTTTTTGTGTATGAGAAAAATACATGTATATGAAATTTTGGGAGCCACACCACAACTGTGTTAAATCCAAATTCATTATAACAGAGCATGCTATAGCAAGGTCATTACATATACTCTGGGTTCTGCCTCTTCTGTCAATACACATGCTCTGACTTCAATGACCTCATCTGTCAGAATTTATATGGTGAATATAAATTTGCAGACTCTGGGTTCTGCCTCTTCTGTCAATACACATGCTCTGACTTCAATGACCTCATCTGTCAGAATTTATATGGTGAATATAAATTTGCAGTAAAACTCAGCTTCTTTCTACCAACAAAAAAGTGATCTCTGAAAAAAGTTGGTCTGTCATTTTAAAGGTTATTACATTACACAAAACTGCGGCCTGTGCTTGAAAACTCGTCTCTAATGACAGTTGGTCTTCCAAAAATATTAATCTTCATGACCTTATTTATTCAATATTAACCCCACTCGTTTTGATCAAACTTGATTGGCTAAATAGTTGCTAAAAATCTCTTCAATGGTAGGTCCATATTTTACTTTTTGTAAGAAATATGGCATGTAACAGTATCCCAATGGACTCATTGCTGAATAATGAAATTGTCTCTCTTTTTCTCTTTCAGGAAGATTTCATGGAAGGAGAAGAAGTACCTGCAACTCAAAAAATTGAGCTTGAGAAAGCATAGCTATGTGTATGTGTCTTCTTATCCATGTACTGAAATGGATTTTCTGTAATAACAGGTTTATACATGAAATACATTAATAATTTGTTTACAGTACTCATTGTGTACATCATAATCAGATGCTGCACTGGTGGCCTTAGTGATTGATGTGTCTACCTCTGATGCAGGAGGTCACAGGTTTGAACCCTGGTTGAGTCATACCAAAGATTTATAAAAATGGTACTAAGTGTTCAGCATGAAGATATTAGTGTTAAGACTGGACAGCCTGGTATCAGGATAGTGGAAATGGGTGGGATATGATGCTACATGTTTTGCAGTGTCATGCCCCAGTGCCAGACATCACTATAAACTGCCACACTGCAGCCATTGTAGAGATATGACTAAATAATTGTTAAAGCTACATATGAAATCCATTTCACACACACAAACACACACACACACAATCAAATTGCTTCATGCTTACTGGAATTATCTTTTATGCCACATCACCAATGTACTTTATACAGGGTTCACAAGGAACCTTGAAAAATGAATTTGTCCCTCAAATCCTTGTAAATATCTTGAAAATTCAAAATATTGTCTGAAAAGCCTTGATTTTCTTGAAACCAAAAGGAATTGATAAATAGTTTTCATTTTACAGATTTAAATAAAAAAAAGGAAGTGAAACAAAAAACGATATCTATATCTTGCTAAATTTGTGCCAGAATGGAAATTTCCATAACTGGCCACTGTGCAGTCATACATTTTGAACTTCCTGTTTTTCTAAGCCCGGATGTAGCCGCAGTTTAAATTTGAATCATTTATGTGCTTCAAAATAGCATGCTGCTGATTCCAACTTAGGTACCTAGACAAAGAAAAATGTAAAGTTTAGATAATGATATCTTTCTCAAAAAGCTTTGCAAAATGCAAATTATGCCCGAAGGATATTGATTTGTGTGCAGTAGGAGAGAGTGCTGTACTGTCACATACAGCTGGAAAAAAAACACCAAGCTTTTGTAATGGTGCTGCCATTAGCAGCTAATACAGCAAAACAAGAATTATTCAGCATGAATCATTTTGGATAAAACAGGTATGTCTATGAACACAGAAATTCATGCTTTAATATAAAAACTGTGTATTATGAAATTAGTTTGATCTGGTTCTGTTTTTTGATTGAGTGGAAATAGGATAGACAATAATTGCAATGAACATGATAAATATAAAAATAGAGAATACAGCTGAGAGAAATATTAATATATCTAATATGAAATAATTTGAAATATCCATTCTGCTTGTGTTGAAAGCAGAGACCCATAGGAAAATTACCTTTATCACAACATCAAATAGTTGGAGAAAAATTGTCAAAGACAAAATAGCTGAATTCAGAACTCTTGAAAAACAGCTTGATGACAAGCTACAAGAACTGAAAAATGCACTCCAAAATATTTTGGACTTTGTAAATAGAGTAAAATGAACTTTGTTCAGTTACTGTAAATTATTCTAATGCCCAGATGTAGGATGTTTAGTATTATTGGAAAGGGTGTCAATGATCATACACTTAATGTTTTTTTTTATATATAAATAAACAAGAAATGCTCCTCATATGAAGTGATAGTAAGTATTAACATGTATTGATTGGCTTACAGTTTCATTTATGCATCCTTTTAAATTAATATAATCATGCACCTGGAAAAACATGATTTTGAACCTTGAAGAAACCCTGAAAAGTTTGAAAGAAATATGTTACTAACCCTGTTTATATACTTAAGCTGTAGACAACATTGACCCACATATCAAGGTTTGTGTTATTTGTTTACTTATACAGCCAAATACTATACATGTACTGTGATCTGTTATACTGAGACAAGATACAGCAAAATGCTATACATGTACTGTAATCTGTTATTCTAAGATACCATACAGCAAAATGCTATACATGTACTGTGATCAGTTATTCTGAGACATGATATAGCCAGATGCTATACATGTACTGGATCTGTTATTCTAAGATAAGATACAGCCAGAGGCTATATATATATATATATATATATATATATATATATATATATATATATATATATATATATATATATATATATATATATATATATATATATATATTCTGTGATCTGTTATTCTAAGATATAATACAGCCAAATGCTGTACATCTACATGTATTTTGATCTGTTATTCTAAGATATGATACAGCCAAATGCTGTACGTCTACATATACTGTGATCAGTTATTCTGAGACATGATACAGCCAAATGCTATACATGTATTTTGGTTAGATACTCTGAGATATGATACAGCCAAATGCTTTACATAAAGAATAATAATATCATCTTCACTCTTTACGTCCACACATATTTCCCTTTACCCTCATTTGTGTGTCAGATACTCCCAGATTTTTAATTTAACCACTGTTTTGACACTAAGGTTGTCTTATAACCAATATGACCCCAATTTTGACACGAAAGTTAGTCTTTATCCAATCCAACCCCCAGTTCTGACACCAAGGAGATTTTTATACTCAATCTTGAACCCCTAGCAGATACACTGTGTAATACATACATTCACAATAATGCAAACCCTGTTTTCTTCCTCAAATAGTTCAGACATCTTATGGTTGTGCATCAGAGTCATAGCCCATTTCATACCGGATTTAAACAAGTTGCTCCGTAATTATCCGAAAAACCTCCCAAGTCACTTTATACTCCAGCCAATCAAATACTGGTAGGCATCTGTACATAACAAAATGGCATAGATTGTTGTTTAGATGTATCAGATTAAAACAAATTAAGAAATGCCCGCTAAATGCCGGAGACTTCTGCAGCTTTACCGTTGAAAAATATTCCAGGTTTGTTATACTGCAGATTAATACGAAAAATTCCTTTTATTGGTAAACGAAACTCGATTTATGAAATGCGGTATTATGGTAAAAAAAAAGGATTAAATTTTTAACACTGACACCGTTTCCATACTCGCATGTACATGTCCAGCTACTCTCTCGTATGGCTATAAAATCCAGAAAACAAGACAGGATGGTTCCAAAAATAAATTTCGTCAATATCTGTGGCATCATCACTGTTGAATAGGCATTTTTCAACTCTATAAACGAAACTGAAGTAGTTGAAACAGTTGATGCTAATGCTGAATTGTCTGCCTTGTTTTGACCACTAGTCTAGTCCGCTGCTTAGTATGCTCCCTGCGATGCTCTCCGCTATACTATACTAGGGAGCATACTAAGCAGGAGACCAGACTATTTGCCTACCAGCAATCGATTGGATATTGCTGTCAGTTGAGCACCCGCCACATGATCAAAATTCCAAAATTCCAAGCAAATTATGAAGTTCTCGGAAGTCTCCATGAAATGGTCTATTATATGCTTCCAATGCTTGATTGATCTTGACAGTTGGCCTAATTGGTAACAATTACTGCATGAGGTCATGGTGATTATGATAATTTAAGGTGGAACATTTTATATATATATATATATATATATATATATATATATATATATATATATATATATATATATATATATATATATACCAGGAGTTTTCTTAATTGAGTATGTGAGCAATGCTAAAAAGATATCAGATAATCTGAAGCTTGGGGCCCCTTTATTCTAAGTGAGGTGCCCATTGGGCTTGTTGAAAAATGTTAATTTGCCTGAGAAACTTTGCGATGATAAAATGTGTAAATGTCTTTTAAAGATGTTGACATACCTTCCATAACATGGCAAATCTACATCAGGTCATTATACTATCCTACATGAATTTGAGATCTGATTTAGTTGTAAAATATATGCTTAATTAAATGGTATGTCATGCTGAAAATACTATTTTGTACTCCAAATCACCCAGACACTGTCCTGTTGGAGAAAACACAGATTTCAATAATCTTCCCAAATATACCACAAGAAACCCCACTTTTAGTATATACATGTGACATGTAGCATTTATAAACAGTAAACAGTCATGATTGCAGCTGAAACTATCCCTTAGGTAGTTTCAGTAGACAAAGTGGTCACTATAAACCACTGTATGCATATTCTTTAATTGGCTGACATTAGCTAGTGAGCTGTGTTTAAAGGCTGCAGTGGGTGAGCCCATTGTGCTAATTTGCATAGGTAGGATTGAGAAGTGGAACAACCCATTAAAGGTAAGCTAAAGAGATGCTAGAAGTATGTGTAATAAACAAAAGTTGTTGCATATCATTGACTTGAAAGAGAATGTGTAAGCCATAATGGCAATGTTTCTTTGAAACTGGAATTTCCTGCATATATAAAATAGAAAGCATGATCAGTCATTTGTCAGAATAGTGTTCAGTTTAATAAAAAAAATTTAAGTCAATTTAGGAAGCAATCAGCAAAGCCCAAAAAAATAAATTTAAAATAAATTTAAAATAAATTTGAACTTGTTTGGAGTTTTACCTTGTGAAGCATGCTAGCAAAAAACAGAAAAATAATAGGGGGGGTGGCTGGGGATTCACTCAGAGAATCAAGCAGATAAGTTTGAACAACAGGACTATCCAGTCCCTAGTGAGTGTAATGACATGTGCATTACCTTCAAACCCTTTTGAACCCTGTAGAATATATATTCAGATTATAGCAATTGCAACCCTGTGTGACAGTATTAAAGAAAGGGAAATTTTTGAGCATGTAGAAAGTAGAGTCGGAATTTCAGTCAGGGCTTGTGAGATTATTTAATTCACCATCCCAGGGCCAGTGTTTAAAAAATATTTTCTTTAAGCACTGGGGAGATAAGAGATTACTCTGTATGGTACATACACAAATATGCACACCTATACAAAAATGTTTCTGTGTATTGAAGCCATATGCTTATTATCTATTGGGTTTGTCATCAAGATCTTGTCAGAAAGTTTCCATAGGATGTGTTCTACACTGCTACATATGGGCAGTTCCATTAAAACATACATGGGACCCAGGAAAGGCATTATTAAAGTGGGATACTCGCCCATAGATGCAATTCAGAATTTTCTTTTCATTTTAATATAAACTCAGGTAAATCAAAGTACCTGGCATGTATTTTTTAAACAACTGCCTTCCATGTACACCATGCATGTGTAAATGAAACATCCCTAAGCCTGCTTTTGTGATATGGTCAACTGTTAGGTAAACTAGATAAGTGCAATCAGGCCTACTTGGGAATCTTGTTTTTATTAAGCTTCTAGTCCTTTGCTTTAATGAACTGTACCAATACAATTTTAGAATGTTATGAATGCACACATTTCAGATTGTATGCATTGTGTGAATATTTGTAAAATGCCTTATTGTACTGTTACAGTGAGGAATTAGCATGGACCAGAAATCATTTAAGGGAGAAAAGTCCTGTCTTTGGTAATGTAAATAAAGGCTTTGTTGTCACAGTTGTACCAGTGATGTGTTACCAGATCTGAAAATGCTATAAACATAACAACTCTTATACTTTTTGGTAAAACACTTTGGAAAATTTTGTTCTGATAGCATGTGACATTAGGACATAGAGTCTGAAATTATAGATTGTTCACCAAATTTTAACAGAATATCATTGATATTCAGTTAGTGCATTATTTTTTGCAGATTTGTTAGAAATTAGTCTTGTTTGCATTAGTAAATGGCAGGACAGATTTCCAGCAGATAGCAAGACAGATTTCCAACATAGCAAGACAGATTTCCAGCAGATAGCAAGACAGATTTCAAGCAGCAGTAGATTTATAGTTGTTACCAGAAATAGTAGATTTTGTCAACTGATTTTATTTTGGTTTAACATATTTTAAGTTAACATAAATATTGTGCTGTTTACTGGCAAGATGTAGTAAACTTCTTGAATCTTGTTGAATGTATTCATTTCATTTAGTTTGTCAAGTAGTACTTTTTGTACTTACTTTGCATTTCATATTGATCCAGAACTTAAATCATTGATTATTTTTTTTCTAGGTTGTTTGTAGACTAACTTACATGATTCTATAAGTGGATTTGTACTTCAGGAGATTTGGAACTGCCTGTCTTCATCAAAATATCCCTTTTCCAAACAGTGAATTAACATAATTTGACATCACTGATGATAGTATTAATGTTTTGAATATCTTTAAAGAATTATGTGCAATTATGATTTTATTCTATGAAGTGTGATATTTTTCTTAAGGGGAATATTTCCAAACAAAATGGATTCCAATCAGGATATCTCTTTTGATGAGACAGATGATTATACAAATCCAGACATCTATCTTGACAGTTCAGGATTTATTCTAGAACCAATTCTACATACTGACAGCATGGAATATTTTGTTCAGAATAGTTACATGGATAGTAGTGAATCAATGAGTGTATCAGATTCACATCCGCCTCAAGAGGACGTGGTTGACGCCTCGGGCCATTCTATAAATAGCATCTTAGAGGAAACAGCTGACAGTTGGAAAAATGAAACTCTTAGTATTCAGCCAGGTGATGAATCATCTACACAGAAAGTGTCACCTAAACCCAGAAACCGTAAACAGAGGACTTCCTCTAGAGGAGATGACTCTTACAACACAAACTCTGTAAATATTTTTAAATCATTTGGAAATTTGATTAGTGCAGCATTTGTTTATATGACCATATTTTTTCTTTAGAATAATTGCTTAAGGATCATTAGTGTCAATTTAACAAAATGTTAGTTTCTTAATCCAACTGAACAACTATTGTGCTAATGCTGTGTGTGGGTGTGTACCATCACTTTTACATAAGTTCTATTTCTTAATCAGCCATACTCTCTTTTTCCCTATTGTCATTTAAATAATAAAGAAATTTTGCATACAATATAGCTTTTTTTTTTATTGAATGAAAGATGCAAAGTCCTTTCTAATGGAAAATTTTACTAATAATCAAGCTCAGGTCTTTTAACACTAAATTTTGTTTTCTTATTAGGATCATGAGACAAATCAGAAAGGAACAACCCTCAGTCATAACAAACGCAATGTATGCAATATAGGTAACAATAAAAATGTAAAAAAATACAAGGATCAGTGATGCTAATTATAGTCTTATGTTTCAGGGTACACAGGATGTCTCTGGACCAAGCCCATCCCCAAACAGAGTAGAGCATGGTTACCATGGTGATGGCATCTCCGATAGCCTGGGCTTCAAACCATCCTTGTTAGAGGAGGTTCTCACAGAAAAGAAATTGGTAAATTTCTCATCTGTTTAATTTTTTTTCTTGCTTTTAAGTGACCTTTTAAATTTAATAATTTTTCCCATTTTAGAAAGGCAAATTTTGACTTGATAAAAATAGACTACCTAGAAGATGTTAAATTAAATGTTTATCATCATTTCGTAGTCAGACTCATAAATGTTCATAAGCGGAAACTTAAATTTTGTTATTCTCATCTAAGCTGGCTCATGTTGGAAAGTCTGAACTAAAGGGATATTGTTGCATATTAGAAATATGTATGTGTGCGAGTGTCTCTGGATGCAACATAAAAATGTTTGCATCCTTGAATATGTGGATACTATTCCAATGGATAGATTGTCTTTTCTTATATTCATTACTTATGTGGTGTTCTTGATAAGATGGGAATTGCCAACCAGTTTTATTCCATTTTATGTTGAGCTGAAGGCATAAGACATGTACAGCTTACTGGAAAAATTTTGTTGGCCCTATCAGGCCATTTTCAAAAATATCTTGCAGTATTTATGTTAGACATAATGTTATGACTTTAATAAGTTTAGTCTTTTACTTGTCACCATACTATATGGCAGGTAATTTTAGGAATTTTAGCAATTTAGTGTCTCAGATTGAGATCCAGGAAACAGACTACACCAAAATGTTTTATCCACTGAAATTAACACCACCAGCTGTGCAGAACATAAAAGAGTAAACAGTCATACGTTTTATCAGTTGATATTTTAGCATGCTTTGAAGACACTTAATAATTACTTGATGACAAAGTGTACAGGTCAATTATTCTTCCTTCCACTGGTGGGTGGGGGAATAACAACTGTAGTGGATTGGTGGGGCACCTTGTCTTTTCTATCTGGTATATAACTTTTTAAAACTGGCTTTATCATCATAAAGAATTCATGATTTGACATCAGTCATACTGTAAAAACTGTGCCCTAGACACTGGCTTTGAAGCTAACATGCAATGCCGCTTAAACTAGTTCTCCGATACTTGCACAAATTTCAGCCTTACAATCAACACAATGAAGACTGAAGTATCAGCCAACCACAGGAAAACTATATGCTGAGCTAAACATCACAGTCATTGGCCAAAGACGGAGCACAGTGAACAGGATCACTCACCTCGTCAATGGAGAGACAATAAAATTAGACAATCTAATTGTATGATTAGTTTCTTTTTTATTTTACCATAACTGAATTATAGGTAAATTGGTGGGCATGTCGTTAGAGGTAATGAAAACAAAATTTTCATCATATCTGCAATTGCTAAAATAATCGTTGCTAAAATTTTAAACTTCTCCTTAATACCAAACGGCTACATTTTACTTCTACCCAAAATAATCCACAATCTGTTATTTCTCCCAGATTAAATTTCAGTTACTAAATATTTTTTTTGCAGATACTTATGAGGTCCCCAGAGGTGACAAGATTCCTTCAAGAAGAACAGATGAAGCTTTCTCTGGAAAAGAAAATGGCCCACAGATGTATATTAAATCAGGAACTGAAATAATAGTGAAGATCAGGTCATCGTGATACCAAGATCTGATATTTTTGACATAAATAAGCATTTGGTCTATAGCCAAATGTTGTTTCATTTGTGAATGGAGTTCTTTTAATTATGAGTGTGATGTAATAATATCAGTCTTGTTAGTCATTACTGTAGCTAATTAGACAAACTGAATTTTGCTTTACTATATTCTTGAAGGTCATGTGGTAATGCAGGTGAGAAAATAATATTCACTGATATTATTTAAGAATGAGCAAAAGACATGAATTTGTTTCCCTTACAGGGCATTTGTCATAATAGATATCACTTGATAAGCCTACAATACTTTACTCACATTGTGTTTTTAATGGAAATAAAAAATATATACAATAAGTATATTGGTCATAGAGTTCTTTATTTTCCGGACACAGTTACAAGTGAAGTATTTTTAAATACAGTATTTATTGGTCAAGTCCAACTACAAATTTCACAGACCTAGACTAGAATTAACATCTGCTGGTGTATTATATTGTCAGATCAGGATTTATGTTTGCAGTAACTAATTTCTGTTGATTGCGTGGTTTCTAAAGTCTACAGATTTAAGGACCTATTGAACAAAATGGTCCATTGAAAACAACAGGATCCCTTCCAGATTGCATACACTTAAGTACTGATGAAAATTTAAATAATGTGGGCAATACCGTCTTCTGATAAAGTATGGATAACATTTAATAAGAACAAATCTTGGAAAACCTTTTTCCTGTCTATGTGCTTATTTTTGCAATTTTTTTTACACAATTTGAAACAACAGTTCCTTACTCCATATCAGATTGTGCTTCACAAAACGTCCAGTGTGATAAAATATCACTCTTTATATGCATGGATAAATTGTCTGTGTCCAAATGTAAGATGCATGAAGTGTTATGCAGAATTATGAAGCTCATTTGGCTTGGGGTTTTTCACTTACTGTCACAGTGTACTCTCATTGCATTGGCAGTTATAAGTCCTAAATGCACTTAAGCAGATTGTAACAGTTCATGGTGTTTTATGATTTGTCTGTGTGAATGCATGTTATCTCTCTGGGTTCATCAGAATGATTCCTTATATGACTTGAAATGTTACCAAGAGGGGCAAAAAATTGGATATAAACCTGGGGCTAATCAGTCCTTAATGTGTTATTGAAAATCTCCCAGAAATGAAGAAGACATCTTCAAGTCTGTTGCAAAATAATATATACACGTTTCTAGTAAGCATGCTACAGACTTGTGCAATTTATAATGCGAGGGATGTTATATTTTGCAATGCACACATAAGCATAAAACATACGATTTTTCAAATAAAGGGTACAAATAAATATTTTGTCGTATGTTTATCTTATATTTTGAATTTGTATGGATTTTCAATGTCGTGCTGCTGCTAGAAGTCCACCATTTTAACTAATGATCTGATTGTCATTTTTGAGGCAAAATTGATTAGTTCAAAGCACTTTGTGTCAGTGTTGTTACCTGTTTTAGTGATTATGTTTTTGCAAGTGCAGTAAATTTAATTAAAAATTTGCAAGTAAACATACAATTATGAACAATTTAACCCAGCAGTTGCATGAGTTATCTTCTTCCCAGTTTCTCCTTAAAATATACTAAGGACAGTAACAACAATGGTTCTCTTGCAGCCAACATGTCACCATTCTTTCTTTGACAACAGTAGCAAGTTTTCTTTTGGAACATTTGGGAAATCAATCTCTGACATCAAGTGTTTTCTTGGAAACAAAAGCTTTCAAGAAAAGACCATTTTCTAATACTATAAAATGTCAATTGTTTAAAAAATTCTTAGTTTTCAGCAGTAACGCGATTTTCAAATAAGGTGCTCTTGTGTGTGTATTGGATGTCAGATTGGCACCAGTTTCCATTAAAACCATGTAGTTATTAGAGGTCTTTTGGTGAAACCCCTTGTCAATATGACCATCCACATGTTGTGTAGTGACAATTTAATTTTCAAGACAGCCATTGTGGCAGCCATACTGGATGAACAATTACCGCCGTTTTCCTTTAGGACCAACTAGATATCACAAGTATATTGGTGAAAACCCCATGTTGATTTAAATATCTATGTTGGAAAAGCAGACCTACAAATTTTTTTAAGATGTCCAACATGGTATCCATATTGCGCGCAAGTTAGACTATCTAGTGGCTATAGACAGGCATCTAATAGTGACATGTATATATTTACATAAAATTTGTTTTTACCCACTCACCCAAATACTGCATATTAATTTCAGTCACTATTGTTAAACTGAATTTGAAAGTAGGGTGGCTGATGGAGTAAAATATGTAAACATTACCTTGTAGCTCAACCACTTAATTGATGTTGCACAGCAATAATCTGAATCAAGACTTGGCCTATATAAGACCCAGAAGAAAAAAAACCCTCATCTCCAATTTGCTAAGGACTGAAGGTAAACTATATGGTTGCAATCGGCTTTCACATCATCCAATGATGAACGAGATAGAACCAGGAAGTAGAAATAGCCCCAACTTCATGGTCTTGTATCCTCCTTAATGAGAAGTCTCTTTAAGTGAACATTACCTACATTTGGCATTGATGCCCATTGTCCAACACCTGGTATCATGATGACCAATGTTCCAGATGAATTGTGAGCAGTGAATAAACCGCCACTTAAGATCTGAGAAAACGTTCCTCACATTGAAAGGAGCTAGAATGATGAACATGAACTGCGCATCACCTGATCCAAGATACTTAGAAAATGTTCCCTCTACCACGAGGCAGTAGGTGTGCCTACTTTGATTAATTATTCATGGGCAAATCAATCCGGTAAGATGTTATTTTCTCAAGGCTAATAACGAACTAAATGTTAACTAAAAGGAAAGATGAAAATCAAGTGCCAATATTGCAGAACTATAACTACATTTCTTCAAGGGAGAATTTTCATTCCTTGAAAAAAAAAAATGATGAGGGCATGCTCTTGTGCATAAATAATGTTGGTCAGATGGGGTAGTTGTGTTTTTTAAGTTTGATGATGCCTTAAGAATAGAGACTGGTTACTATTAAAAGATTTTAAAAACGAGTCTTTCAAGATCAGATCAGCACCATTTTAATTTAATACCTAAAGACGCTGCAAGGTTCTTTGGTGAAAACCCAATTGATTGGACTTTTGTAAAATTCACAAGATTTGCATGATTAGGACCAATCTCACATAGCAAAGTCTTCTGGAGAAGCAAATTGTTCATTGTTGATGATAAACCTAGTGTCAAAAGGATTTACCATTTATGTGTGGTAGCCTATAAGAGACTTTCAAGCTGGTAACCATAGTGCCCATATATTGGCATCACATAGCACCATTTTAATTTAGAACCAAAAGTATTATGTGAAAACTACAAGCAGATAAAAGTTCCTTTTTCGACGAGCAACAGTAAAAAGACTTTAAAAATTGCTGCCTAGTGGCCATATTAGACTACTGCACAATTTTCAGTTGGGAGAAATACGATCTCAAGATAGATACAATACTGGTCATCAGCTCAGCACCATATTCATTTAAGACCAACTTGATGTCACTCAGCACCATATTCATTTAAGACCAACTTGATGTCAAAAGTCTTTTAGTGAAAACCGTATGTCAACATTACCACCCATTCTGAAGCAGCAACAAGATTTTCAAGATGGCTGCCATCACTACAATGCCAATGTCTAAATGATAATTTTTATCAAGGACCAACTAGTCATTAGACCATAGTTTCATAGCAATTCACATAGCAGTACAGGAGTGGTAGTAATAACAAATTTGTTGATGGATGGATGAACCCATAAGCACTTCTGTGCTATGATCAGTGCCAATTTATTTACAAGACAAACAGCATGTCAAAGAAAACACCTTTATTCCACTTGCATACAATTTTTTGACAAACATATAAGAAACCGTTAGTGATCTCTCAAAAATAGTTGAATATATGAATACTTGTATATAACTCCACAAAATTCCCTTCTGGTTGGTTATAAAAATAAACTATAATGCTGAGTATAGACAGCAATCGGCACAAGGCTGTTGACTCTTGTCAGGTGCTGGAACTAAATACTTGTAAAATAAGCAGTATGTAAAGAAATCACAAAATATGATTGAAATACAAACAAATGGTATGCATCTTGAAAATACCATAATTTACCCACCCACCCCCCTCCAAAAATTGTTTATTTTTAACTCTAAAAGAAAATACTGGGTCCATGAACAGGAACTGTTGAAAACATCAACTTCTAAAGAGTGATTCATGCTAAACACTAGAGGATTTCAGTTAAATATCCAGAGCAGAATAGTTGGAAGGACTTTGCCCATTGTAAACCAGCTGTCTCCAGCTACATATGCAGTGTACTGTATGAACATGCAAAACAAAGACTTGAGACAGAGCCACAGCCATGAACATGTGTAAAAATTGCTACAAGCACTCCACCAAATTCATGTCAGCTGTAGAGAGCATGGGGTGGCATGACAGTGATGTAGACAAGTTGCCAAGGAACTGGGGGATAGAATTCTATTTGTGGCTGGTGGCAACCCACCAAAGCTTCTGCATTTCTAAGGGCACCATTATAAAAATTTCCTGTGAAACCTGATAAGTTTCTGTTTCCATTGTGGAAAGGGAAAGAATATCCAGTGCATAAGTTATTTACATGATGAAGTCCTGCATCCATTAGAAATCTTAAGCAGTTTCCATCAAATTGTTCTAAATTGCAGAAAATAATAAAACGGAACAAAAATCCTTTTGACTATGAGATCTTTCAGACTGATATGAATGGTGCCAATCTTCCATAAAATATTGCAATGATTATAGATCTTTGTTTTGCTTTGCATTCATAACCAAGAACACTTAGCAAATCAATAACAGCACAATAGATCCAATCTGTAGACCAATTTTTGTCTTTGCAAATATTACATTTTGTTCTGGTTTGTTGCTTTACAGCACAGCAACACAAATAGGTTATTTAGTGTGGAGGCAATTTTAGTCCAGTGCCTTGCTCATGGACACATTAGCTAACCCAGACTGGTCCTATGGCACAATTCAAATCTGCACCCTCTCAGCTAGGAGTCTAGCATGCTTAGCCGCCACTGTTCCCTGTAAAAAGCAAGTAGTGTTCCAAGGAAGTTCTAGTCATATGCACTAAAATGTAACGCAGAAGACATGGTGTCATTTGAGTCAACCATTTCTATCCCTCTTTGTTTTAGGGGTAATACTGAAATCATGAATTCTGGAGACAAACCAATATCCTTTTAAAGTTTTAATGTTTTGCATTTCCACAATAAATTTATAGTCTGGGAATCAAATTTAAGGAATTTAGATGGCAACCCCTCAAATTCAAGATTTTTCAACGTTGTACAAACCACATTCTAAAGTTGTAGTGACTGGATAAAAAGATTATTGATACACGCTATGAATAACACTATAACCAAAAGGTTTTATATACCCTACTCCTGGAATATAACCTTGGAGTATCAGGAATAAAATCCTAAGGTAAGTA
This sequence comes from Potamilus streckersoni, assembly GCA_016746295.1. Classification (NCBI taxonomy): domain Eukaryota; kingdom Metazoa; phylum Mollusca; class Bivalvia; order Unionida; family Unionidae; genus Potamilus; species Potamilus streckersoni. The sequence continues at coordinate 986,111 of JAEAOA010000768.1, read as the reverse complement.
TGTGATAACATTATATTCCCAAAATGCAATTTTAAGTGAAATGGTTACAGAAATACACAAGCAAATAGTCAGCCAAAACAGTTCTCCATGACCGACCTAGGTGCAGTTTTTACTGGAGAGCTATGTCTATCAGGTTTTCTATCTTGGGAGAGGAAACTGATAAGGGGGACTGTTGTTCCTTTTGTGTTTGCAGTATAGCAAAAAAGTATATGTTGTGGCCAAGGCAACTGGTACATAGCGCATTGTAGGAATAAGCCATCAGTCATCCCAGCCTTAACTTGTAGGATTCAAACCTCCACCCTTTTGGTCACTGATGCAAACTAATAACCCACCACACTTCCAAAGAACAGAAATATGTGGCAATATTTTGTTCCAAAAATGGGGATTTGCATTAATGTGGTATTAAAATCAAACATCTTTCAAGCATACAAACAGTACAATTTTCTGAAACATACTGCACAAAAACAATGTCATTTAGGGAAAGATTCATACACCAAAGAAGAAAGTAAGGAAAATGAACAATATTGGACACAATCCAAAGACAACTAGATAAAATTATGGGGAGCAAGCTTTATGCACAGTTGTAAATAACACACAGCAAATTTAAATTTTATTCAAGTTTTGTACAGAAAAATGTTCTAACCTGTTATCTAAACCTTTAGAGGGAAACAGACTTGAATTTTGAAATCTTATAGACAAAGTAACTCCACCTCAGCAAAATATTTGAGTGGCACAGCAAGAAAGAAAATAAAAATTAAGGTAATGAAAATGGAGAAAAAAATGGTGTCCCTGAAATGCCAAAAAAGGCCTCTAGAAAGTATTTATCAAGGTGCATGGTGTAATTAACACTTCACATCTTCAAGTAATTTGATTAACAATGTTTATATGGGCTTTGAACACTTTCACCTACAATAAACAGAAACAATGCACATAATTTACTCCTGTTATGTAATTTCAACAGCCAGCTGTTAACTAGCAAAGGACAAATCCACTTGTGACAAAAAGATGCACAATACAGTACAACTACTTTTGGCTGAACTTAAAAGACAAGCTTCATGTACTATAAACGAGTATAAAGTTGTAGAATTAAAATAAAATGTTTTAAAAACAAACAACACATGGGATGTGCACTTTAAAATATTTTTTTTTTCTCACATGAATAAACAAGGTTTGAAAAAGTTGCAATTCTTTATAATTTTAAATATGTTGATTGAATGACTAGTATTTCATTAAGAACTCTGCTTCAATTTTAAAATAATCAGCAATTTAGTAAATTTATATTTGAAATTCCATTATCACTACATGGTCAGAAACCTTGAAGACTGACACTCGATTTTATGGGGAGAGAAAAAAGATCTTATCAACAAGCCAACCATAATGTACATACAATCAAAGAGGCAAAGCAAAGTCTGTCATAAGAATCCATGCACAAGATTTAACAAAATTGATCAAGACATTAGTTTTTATATGGATATATCAAGACTAATCTATACAAAATTGCAATGTAATCGGCAGTGAATGAAGGAGACAAAAAGATGTTTTACTTTGGTTTCTAAAGAATATAAGGTTCTATGAAAAAATAACTTAACTGCATTCCCAAAAACTACACATGAATAGAGTTGTGCTGGGATATTATGGCCCAAGGAGCATCATGTAAGGTTTCTGGAAAACAAAGCTTCCTTGCTAAAAGTTGTTCACAAACAATTAACTTTTTCCGTTTTAGAGCAAAAATGTATCGATATCTTCAAGATACATGAACTGTCAAAGTCAACATATTGAAAATTTATATATTCCATATTGTACAAAATCCAGCATCACAATCGTTTGAAATAGAGAAATACAGAAAATTATCTTAAAATTTAGATTGTTTTGGTTGTGAAGTACTTTAAACAAAATTATCTCACATGCAGGGCGTCACCTTAGAACACAAGGACATTTTACTTAAGGTTTTAAGAAAAAGTTGACATTCTTAGAAAACCAATGCATTTAACTATATTCAATATCACAAATACTGAGTAGATTGCAACACAGCAAGAACCTGATATGTATTAGTATTTTTCAACATCAACAAAAAAGGGTATACAACAGCATCCCTTGTTCGGAAAAAAAAGTATTGGACATCATTCTACTCTACAGAAAATAGAATGTATATAAATGTATAAAAATATTGATTTAAAAATCACTGAGACAAATCAGGAGAACATTTATGTGATTTCTTACTCACCTTTTGCTATACATCTAGATTATATACCCCTTCCTACAATCAGATGAATATGTAAATTAAAAACAAACAAAAAAAAGTTTAACCAACCAACCATCCAGGAATTTTGCACAGTGCTAATAAAATTTATTTTGTATAATAAACAAAATCTGTGAATTAATATGTATATCATTGCAAATGGGAATGACAAAATAAAGTATACATGCCAAAATAGACAACACCAAATTGTAAAAATGAACGCTATCTCTTGAATTTGAGAAAAAAGATGGGAACTTCTTCTAACTCCAGTGAGATGCATCTCAAGGCATCTTTAAACAAAATTATCTGAATTTCCGTTTTGAAATGACAGAACTTCCTTTTCCATGACATGCAAGTCCAAAAACTATTGCATTTTACCCTGGAAATATACTGAAACCCTTCTATCGACACCTGAAGAATAGCATGTCCCTGATTCATTGTTTCTTATTGAAGTGAATATTTTATTAAGGGCAAGAACTTATTTTATCAAATTGAGAAAATGGAACTTCAGCGTAAATATTCCAAATGGCACATTCATTACAATTAACAAGAGCTTCTGTCCAATGCCAATGTGCTAAATAGCAATTTCTCTGATTTTATTATTGCACCAAATTAATGATTCACAGACCAGCCAAACTCTAGCAGTACCTTCTCAGCAAGTCATTTGCAATTGCCCCACAATGCCAATTTTTAAGAAAGTGTAATGAAGTATCAGCCAGTGATAATGTTAAAACAGAATTGTTAATTTAAGAACTTTATAAGTGTGATCTGAGACTACAACAGTTGAAGGCAAACATTATGTTCAACTAAAAAAGTTGGTAAAGTACACTTAGCATTTATTAACTCTGGTCCAGTTTCTGAAACTGCTGTTCCAAATTCAGGTTTCTAGCTCAATCTGTGAACCTGATGTGATGGGATAGTGTCCTTTGAAGTTTGTTTTTTTGTGTTATGTAAAGTAAGTGGCACATACACACTCAAATCAACACATCCAATAAACAAAAATGCGTGCCACCTCCCATATTCCTGCTTATACTTCTATGCCAAATGTTTTAAAGGCTTATTGTCCCATGCCATTTCCAGAAAATGCTACAAGCACGAGCTTGATCGAGCAGGCATTCTGACTGAAAAACGTGGGCAAATTGGTTCCCTGACCAAAACCACTGAAATCTGATCTAGATTATACATGGCCAAGCCAGTTTTCAGATTTGTCTGCAGTGATCATAATCATGGAATGTTTGGTGTTATTCCAAAGATCTGTAATTTAACATTCATTTCAGAAAGACTTGCACTCAAAATGTAAGAGTTGGCAGGTCTAGACTAGTACCAGGAAATTACTTTAAAAGGAGTTTACAAATATAAATCCAGAGGCTGATGTAAAATAAAAACATTTTTAAAAAAAATCATCTAGAGATGACAGCTTGATTTGTGGCTAAAATAAGGACTCCAACTGAATGCACCTTATAATCAAGGACACATTCTTTTTATTACTATTTAAGCTAGTACCATATGGTTCAGTACAGTTATATATATATATATATATATATATATATATATATATATATATATATATATATATATATATTACTTATGATTTGTTGTCATGGTAGTACAATATTGAATAAGGAAATTCTAAGTATGAAAAGGTACCCTAGTGCAACTTGGATATCTGCAAAGTAAGTTGAAATACCTTGAATGTTCGAGTTATGTTCATGAAATAAAATGTTCATGGACAAACAGATGACAAAAACAGGCTACCAACTGACAGGGGAAAATAATATTACCTCAAAAAAGAAGAAAAAGTAAACAATAAAAAAGGTAACAGAATTACTAAATTTTACCCAATGACTTCCACTGCTAGTAGATACTTGATTTAAAACAAATCAAAGATCCTACAATTTGATACACACACTCAATCAGTACAGTTGTAACCATTAGCAACTGGAAATGACTTCACAGAATGGGAAATTCTGTCTACATGTTTCTGTAAATGGATGTCATCATCTACTTTAATAATACAATCAAAAATATCTTTAAAAAATAATTTAAAATTAAATTTGGTTACATCTAAATGACGTTTTCAAACTTTAATTTTATGGTTAAAGTGATCTTAATGTTTGAATTAGTCTACATTGGTTTCTACATAAATATCCAAAGGTTAATTCTTAATGTATACAATGCAAAAAAGCAATATGAACGTTCATATATTTTTAATCAACCATAAGACAAGTTTTTCTATTAAATACTGTACACAATAAGCTGCGTGTTCTTAAAAATTTAAACGAAAATGGTTTATAAAATTTTTTTAAACAAAAGTATGCATTTTACTTGCATGATGTTGTATCTCTCCTGTTGTTCCTATAGGAAGACAACTGTTTTCTTTGAATCTTCTTGTCCAGTTTAAAAAAACATTCAAACATTAGCACACACAAAATAAAGAATCAAAATAAAAAGGGAATTTTATTTCAAGATTGACGAGTTAAGAATACAGAATATTTTCTCTTCTTTCCCTACTAATTCAATTTGCACAAGGTGTGATCTGCATGTTATTTTACTACAAAACTGCCTGCCCTATTACATTTTATAAAAGTACCATAACCCCATAAATGTGCTTTAGGATGAGAATAAGACTGCAAGGCTGTCATAAAACCCTTAAAAAACTATGTAGTAAAGGGAGATGTACTCTAAGGACTGAAAATAGTCCACCTCAGAATTCCCACAGCTTTAGTCATGATAATAAAATCAAACCCCTTTCACAGAAAATGCACAGGTAAAAAGGTCATTTACCGAACACGCGTTTTCATTTTAAAAGTTATAAATGTACTAATTTAATTTTCAACTGTTTTAATACAACCATTAAGATTTTTCTGGATATATTTCATGTGGATGCCATTTTTGCCATCAGTGATACTGATCAAAACATTTAAAGCACTGCCTAATGTTTTACTATTGAAATGTATTTTTTAAATTGTCAACTTAAAAGCTGTATTACATTGTTATTCTAAGAACCAAAGAATGTCTCTTTACATATTGTTTTAAATTTATCAACCAGCTTCTAAAACTTGTATTAAGCAGCATATTCTTCACTAAGAATTAGTCCACATTATTTTCAATATATTACATCAAGTTGTAATTTGATTAAATTAGTATTGATTTCTTTGTTGTTGGGCTTAACGCCATTTTTCAGCACACGATAGGCTATTCATGGCGGCCAGTATTAATGGTGGAGGAAGAAACCGGGAAATCACCGGAAAAAACGACTCACAAGAAGCTACTGGCAAGCTTTCTCACATATCTACATTAGCCGAATCCTAGACTCGAACACACACAAACAGAGGTGAGATGGCAGTGATCCGTAACGGACAGCGCTTTAGACCCCTTGGCCACTCAGGGCCCCTAAATTAGTTGTTGTTGTTGGGCTTAACGCCATTTTTCAGCACACGATAGGCTATTCATGGCGGCCAGTATTAATGGTGGAGGAAGAAACCAGGAAATCACCGGAAAGAACCACCGACCCACGAGAAGCCACTGGCAAGCTTTCTCACATATCCACATTCGCCGAATCCTAGACTCGAACCCACGTAGACAGAGGTGAGATGGCAGTGATCCATAACGGACAGCGCTTTAGACCACTCAGCCATTCGGGGCCCCATAAATTAGTATTGAAACATCACAAACTAAAGTTTTCTGATGGACACATTAAAGTGCCTAAAAGTCATATTTGCCCTACTCTTTCTGTGCATATTTATCTGCCTCGTCTCATTCCAATATAATTAAATTAGACAGCAGGACCCTAAATGACCTTGCAACTACAAAAAAATGTTTAAATTTCAGTTGAAATGCAGATAATTTATTTTACTGTTTTCCTAATGAAAATTAGTAATTTTATTCTATAAAATTGCACTAATGTGTGGCATAAAACCAAAATGCATTTTTTGCTAACCCTCACCTAATCTGAAACCTAGTTTTAGCTCTGTAAATTAAAAGTATCCAATCAAATGTTATTTTGGGGGCATTGTAAAAGTTTGAACCTTAAAGTACATTTCCTTTTTACATATCAACAAGATTATTGTTATGAGAAGACAAATGACCTTACTACTTGCTTCTGCTAAAATAATATATTTCCAGCACAACTCTGTTAGAAGACACCAGATGAGCACATGAATAACTCAAAACTTGCTCTTCAGTTGAAATTTAAATTTTTAAAAAACCTATGGCAAGGAAAAATTGTTGCAAAACAGCTGAATATAATTGTATATGAAAGAGTTAACAAATAGTACAGAATTTTCTTCCAAAATAAACATTAACATATACAAAAACTTAAGCAAAGATACCCTTGCTAAGCATCGAGTCAACAATGATGCATTAAATACTGAATGATAAAACAAAACTAGATAACCCCATTATATTACTTTGCTTCCGCTAGAAACCAAGAAAATCAGTAAGACTAAAGTCAAATAGACTACATAAAATTTCATAAACTAAAGGAAGTACAGGAAAAAGTATAAATCAAAGGGCTAAAATAAATATGTGTAAGGGAAAACATGGCAAAATATACATTAATATACATTATATATGCTAGAGCACCACAATGCAGTTAATCAGCTACATCATCCCTGGGTATAATATCAGAGTCTGATCATTGTTAATCACAAAAGTATTTCTCTCACACAGGCCCGAATTTCCAATGTATACAAAAAGTAAAATTGTTAACTTTGTGAATACTTTTTCAAAAAAAAGATAGTTGTGCAATATACAAATTTTCAAATTATAATGGGGGAAAAAAGGATGCCAGCAGCGCTGTGAAAATGTGCTTTTGTGCAGAGATGATAACAGATGAACAGATGACATGTTTTATCTTTTTTTAAAAAAAAAACTATAAAAGTGAATATGGCCAAGATTTTTAAATTATCCAAAACTGGTCTATAGTTGTTCTCCCATGTCCTACCCAACATACTTTACACAACATATTAATAAAAATAAAAAAGGGAGAATATGATTTGAGTCTAATACATAAAACTTTGAGAAGCTAAATCTATTGTTCATATATGTACATGCTAATGTTCTCCTGCAACCTTGAAAAAAAACCTATCAGCATACACAAACACTAATTTATTTTTAGACCACAAAATTGCCTTATCTTTTAAATGACAAAAAATGATTATGCACCATGAAAAGAAAATAAAGTGTTTTTGCAGGAAACCTGTGTAACATATGCTTCATCAGTAGGCTCTGAAGATTTCAAGTGCATTAATAGGTACCATAGCTATCCATATTTCTGCCTTTAGTTTCTCTCAAACTGTTGTGATGACAGAATAATTATACTTTGTAATTAAAAAAAAGCAATTTCCTGCACTCATCTACATCCTACAAAATCAAAAAGAGGTTAAACTAATTTTCAAGGTATAGACTTGTACTAGCCAGCAAATAGCATTTTTTTTCCTTCAAACATTCATGCTGAAACTGATTTTAGATGAATTAATTCAAATCTTTTCAACAAGATCCCAGTCACCTACAAAAACAATTGTTTCATCACTGTAGTTCAACTTGGCTTACATACAAAACCAAAAATAGCTCATTACCCAGATCACTTCACAACATACAGCCTGAAGATCTCAAATGAATGCAAAATGTTATTAAAAGAATCTTTGGTTCAACATCAAAATAAGCTCAAATGGTCATTCAACATCAAAACAAGCTCAAATGGTCATTCAACTCCCAACTCAAAAGTAAAAAGCAGGTGGGTATTGGTTTTTTATAGTAAATTGAACATCTTTCATCAAATGTCCTTCCCATATCCAATCCAAATCTTTTGTTTAAAACAAACAGCATTTAAAAAATGTTTGCACAGCTACATATCAGCAGAATTTGGCACCTCTCAAGAGCATCTTATCCAAAGCATGGACCTTCAGGGTTTACTTATTTGCTTCCAAAGGCACAAGTTACAGAATCTTTAAAAATAAACCACAAATTTCCATGAAAGATGTATGCACAAGTATGATTCTGGGAAGAAAATCATGCACAGTGTACTAAGAGATGAATATTTTCTTGGAATAGTGTCATCTTATATCACAATAACTTTAGTCAACCCAGTGCTGCAGGTACCCCATGAGAAGAAACAATGAAGGTATCTTGGGATCAAATGTTCCATTTCCTTACATTGCAGGTTTGCAATATCCTGTAGTCATGCAATATGCCTTCTACCTTTATTGATCGTATTTCTTGATACTTGTCCATCCATGCTGTCAGTTCTTAAAACAATAGTTAATGGTCACTGTCCCAACATGTTTACTGAGGTGTATTTTCAAATCATTAATATCATTTTCCCAATAGTGGCAGTATTATATTGCTGTAAGCATTTAGTTTGGCACCAAGTATATTCTAAACTTGGAGATGCAAAAAAAACCCAAAAGAATAAATGTATACTATATAAATGTTTCAATAAGAACAACAAAAAAAGGTAACAAAATACTCCAGAAAAATACTTTTTGTATGTCACATTTTTTTGCAATTATTTACAACTTACAGGGTTATGCTTTTACCTTTTCCCAGTTGCTAACAGGGGAGATAGATTCAGTGACTGACAACAGGGAACCTGAAATCTTGTGGCATGATCTTTAGGTGGCTGGTTATTAACCAACTTTAAACAATCATGCTCAAAGATAATGTGTCCCATGAAGATATATGGAAAGTCATTTCTACTAAAAAAAACAAAAACAAACAAACCCAAAACCAAACAAATTATTAACCATCATATCCAATACTAACTCTTTAAACAGGCATACACACATTATCTAGACCCTTGTACTACACAAGAGTGTGTGTGTAAGATTACCAGTCACCTGTCAAAGTGTTATAAAACAAAGACATTTTGCTTGTTCATCAGTCCAATTATATTCATGTTCACATCAGGATCTTCAGATGCATCTATTCCTAAAAAGCAAAAATTCTTGAACTTTCATGTTATAATTCAAGCATTTTCCTGAAAAGAAAAGAAAAAGCACTAAGATTGTGAATTCCCTACTTTTCATTTTTACCTTTCTTTCATCCAACCAGATTGAAACTTCAAAATCTCAGTCACATTTCAAATATAAATGGAATTTGTAAATCTATTCTTCTATTCCTTGTACAGTATCACACTATATCCTGAAAATTTATCAAGTCCTTTCCCTAGTTTGCACAACAGGTTAAGCCAGTTGTTCTCAGTCACATCTTCTTGAACTCCCCAATGTCAACAACTGAATAGTCATCACAAAAAATAATGCGGATTCAACAGATTACATCGGCTTTTTGCCCTGTGTGCAGATCCTGCAAACAGAATCAAGAATACTTTACACCTTGTACCACAATCTATCCCATTATGTCCCTGTATTTCTCATCTACAAGTAAATATCCCTTTAAATGTCTATAACTGTAATTCAATAAACATGAAAGAATCATGGTAAAATTTAACATATTAACATTTCAAACATTTGAAGAATCAAAATCAAAAAAAATTTGTTAAATGCAACATTTCAAAAATCTATAAAGGCATTCAAATAAAACATTTGTACAAAACGCTTAATACATATACATACTATATACTATTTTTTTTTCTTTTTCTATTTTAATTGTATGAAACATTAAACTGGAATTGACAGAATCATGAACACTAAATATATGAATGAAAAAGCTCGTTGTAACAGCTATAACTAGATTGTCTAAGTAATCTGAAGAAATATTATGAGACTAAGTATGCATACAGCTCTTAATGTGCTCAAAAGGGAGCCACATTTACTGTTGCATAACAAACTGCAATTCAAAAAGTGGTTAGATAAAATACACATCTGGAATACCTTTGGAGGAAGAAAAAAAACTTGTCTTTCTGCTCACCATCTTACAATATGGCCCTACGTGTAAGAAAGAATAATAACCAATATGAAAAAAGAAAAAAGTAAATAATTTTGATTCAGATACAATTATGTATAAATATATATGTATATATGCATGGTAGGTACATCTTCAGATGTATCACTTGTATATATATATATAATGAATGTGAGCAATCCATCGCAGTGATTTATTTCAATCAAGGGGGAATTAACATAATATTGGTCAACATCATGCAAAATATCTCATGTAAAGCCTCTTTATATTATGAACACGAAAATAAAACAAAATATAATAATAATAATAATAATCCCTTAAGGCACAGCAAAAAAAAAAAAAAGGGTCATGTTAGTGAAACTGAGTATATGACTAGACATGTAAGCAAGTGGTGCATATAAACCTCAAACATGCCTACTGCCTTTCATTTATTTTCTTGCATTTTCCATTTGCTAAGATGTATCCATCTGCAATTAATGAGAATTGTGGAATGCATGCTTTCATTATGAATGGCCAAAATTTTCCCCATCTTTTTTTTCTTCCTATTTTAACAATAAGCCTACCTGTACACCTTTTGGTTTTTATGGAGATGCATCTGTCCATTTTGTATGCTTCAAAATCAACTAATATTAAGAAATCAAGTGAAAATCACTTATGTGGGTTAATATAAACACTTTTTTTTAAAAAAAAAAAGATTTCAAAACAAAATCCACTAAATGTCACTAAGCAAGCACTTTTTAATACCAAATGCAGGATATTACGAGTAAACAGTGTTTTAACAAAAAGTGAAAAAACTTGTATTGGATGCTCTTGTTATGAAGCAAATGCATACAAAGTTTCATGAAAGTAACTTCACAGGTTCTGTAGATACTAAATACACATAAGTCTGATGGACAAACAAATTACATGACAAAATGGGAACAAATTTTGAAATGCCTACAAATCAAACCATATTTTTTTAGTAGATATCTTGCGACAAAAGAAGCATACCTAGTTTCATAAAGAGATATTTAAAGGTTTATTAGATATAGAGTAAATAAATGTGTGACAGATAGACAAACTGATGTTAAAATACCCTTTCTTTCATTTACATGGTAGTAAAAGCAAATTGTCAAGGAAGCCTAACATAAATCTGGACTTGCAATGATCACACACTTTACATACAAAAAAAACAAACCGAAGATGCAAGAAGATATTTTCAGGCTTAAAAAAAAAAGAGTAAAGAAATTAAATCTTGTTAATCGTAAAAACTACCTCATCCTGCTCATTAATACACAGCAGCAGTTAAAAAATACCTAGAAAATAATCAGATAAATTTGTTACTGCCTGAAAATTTGTAAATGTGCAATTAGACTAATAAATTGCATGGAAAAAAAACTTTTATGAGATTACTTCAACACGTGTCTTCTACAACAATCTGATCAAGACAGGCATGGAAGTTCTATTTGTATATAATAATTATTAATATTTAATACACAAGTCTGTATGTATAAATTGTATAATAAAATAAAACATGTAGGTGTATAGTGACTAACACTTTGGATACAGAACCGGATATAAAGATTGCTTTATGCCTTAGCTAGAGGATATCCCATTTAAAACTTCAGTGTACAAACATTACCAACCTGTTGCATGCAAAAACACACAAAGAACTTTAGGAAAAACACAATAAGAAAAAGGACTTGTTCCTGAATTTCTCAAAGTCACTGAGCAGGTTTTTCAGAAAGAAAAATTTTCATTCTAATCTTCATAGAGGCATACAATGGGTTCAATATAACATTTAAACACCAAGGGCTATTCCATTAATATTTGCCAGGAAAGGTTGAATTGGCATGTTTTTTTCTTAATTTTCCTAATTTGGAAATAACCAAGAACCAAGCAAAAAAAAGGACAAAATTTACACTTAGCCTACCCCCGCCCCATTTAAAAACCAAATCATAATGATACCTCTCCTGGAAAAGTTAATTGGAACCACCCAAGAAATATGTAGCAAAATCATTAATTTCAAAATTCTGCCTATGTAACATAGGATACATGTATAAGATAGGTATATAAAAAATACAAGTTTAAAAAAAGCACTGGCAAGACTTGTCTTTGCACAATAAACATTATGCATTGAATACTTAACATACTGACCTAGACATTTTCAGTTTAACACTGTCCCTCTGTTCCATTTTTATTGAAAATGAATATTGAACTTCAGGAATGGGAATACCCACACATACACACACACATTTTTGCAGCTATCTTCTACAATGCCATGCCAAGTCTGAGTCAAAACACCTTACAAAAACACAGAATACAGCAACCGGTCACCATGTACAATTTTCAATGATGGCCAAAAAAGGTGCCAAAATAGACATCCATTTAGAGAGAAGCTGAGGCAATGTTCTTCAATATCTGCTTTTCCATTTGGTAGGAGTAGCAATTAGTTTTTCAAGATGGCTGTCATCAGAGCCATACTGGATTTCAAACATCCAACATTTTAAGACTAAATGGAACATAGCAAGAATTCTCATTAAAACCCCAGTACAACATTCTGTTCAAGTAGATTTGTGACAAGATTAACAAGATGGCTGAAATACTGGATGTCAAATTGGCACAAATTTTATTTAGGATCAGCAAGACATCATTAAGTCCTCCCTAAGTAAAAATGCTATGATGTGGCCATCTATTTGGATGCCGCCTAATATTTTCAAGATGACTGCATTCACATCATTTCATCTTTCACTGGGTGAGCTGCAGTAGATTGGTTGCTAAAGCATTTAGACTTTTAATCCAAGTGATTAACAGTCAATAGATGTTTGAATGAGACAGTGTATAGCATTCAGGTCAGGGTCAGGCAACTCTTATAAATGGAGAATTATCAGCAGTTATTCATCTTTATGCACATCTTCAATTGATGACCACAATATTTACCAAATTTCATGGCAATCCATAAAAATATAACTGGTTGTGCTTACAGTATTTTTTTTTGCTGGATGGACAGACAAAACTACTTAATGATTCTTATATATCCCTTCCTCCTGGGGAAAAAAAAAATTGCTTTTCAAGCCTACTATCTGTCTGTATATTTTTTACATTCTTGCAATAAATCTGAGGAAGGAAGTAAATAATGCAATTTTTTTCGAAAGGTTTGTGTGAAGACTGCAAAAGATCAAATTGAGGTAACATTTTAAATTTTCATACGATCAAGATGACTATCAACAGTACAAATTGATGGAACCAAGGCTTTTATGGTGTCCTGGTAACAATCAAAGAATTACAAAGCCAGAGCAAAATTAGGGATATGAATGCAAATACAATTTACAAGGATTCTGCAAAATTCATGTTTGTACCTACTCTGCAGAAGCCCCCCCCCTTCCAACTTGTAAAGCCAAAAGCAAGAAATGTCAGTCACTGAGGTGATTAACATGGCTAATATGAATACAATTTAAATCTACATACAATTGTCAGTTAAATGAGGCAAAGGCAAAAGCTTAACATGCAACGATGAGCATGAAATTTCAATGTAACATACTTTTGCAATGGTGAGCAGTTTCTTCCAAACTGAATCAAGTATGCAAGTATCATAACTACAATGCTCTAAATGCAAAACTATGTTGACAACAATGATGCTTGGATGCAATAATAAATTATTCCAATTAGGAATTTCAGATAAATGTTCCTTAACTGGATGCTTGAAGTATTTATTGTCATAAAATATCAAACATACAAAAGAATTGTTGCGAGAGGGAGAACTTCCTTTCACATGTGAATTTTGTACTAGAAGTTGGCTAAATAATTTTATTGAATCAAAGCAATGAGTATTTCTAGCCAGTATAGTTAAAATTATTGCTTTTGTAAATTAGAAATTGTTGGGGAAAAAATGCAGGTCCCCGTTCAATTCTTTTATTCTAATCCTAATGTTGTCAACATGATATGTAACAATGTTTCCTACATTCTGAGGGACAGTGTGGGTCATACATCTATATTAAGTCACTTTACACACAAAAATATAAATTCTTTCAGAAAAGAAAAATCAGAAAATATGATTACTTCTTGTTTTCACATTTTCATTAAGTTAAACTTCTGGAATATTCATCTCTACTCAAGATTATCAATGATTACCCCAAAAGTAAAAGGAAGTAATGTGCTAAGCTTTTTGTGCCAAGTGACACATTTCAATATCATAAAAAAAATCAACAATAATCATTTATTGAATCAAGATTACATCAATGTTGTTTTAATCACAGAAAATAAACAGGACTGTCTTTCAAAACAGTAACAAAATAAAGTTTTAAGCAAGTGAACAATACATTTTTTCAAAGCCATTTTGGAACCTTTATTGAAAGGCAAGTACTATTATCAATACAAGCCTATCAATGTTTCAACTGGACGCTTTAAGTATTTATTGTCAAACCTCAAAGTAAAAAGTAAAAATGTTGATATTATGAAAGACAAAAACATTAAACTGCACTTTATTCTAAATGTATGTAAATCTTCTTTAAAATACGACTTTCATTGGGAAAAAAAGTAAGAATTTACTGTATATGTAAAACACTAAAACTGAGATCAAAACTTGCATAGAAGCTTATTTTTAGAGATATTACACAGCAAATCTCACCTATATTAAACTGAAAGTAGTTTCTGAAGTTTTAAATGGGTTATGCACTTTTCTTAAGTAATATACAAAGTGTTGAGGACAAGAACATGATGATTGTTCTTGGCCAGAGTTACTACATAGCCTTCTGATGTGATCTTCAATCCACAACAGCGACTGACTTTCACATAAGGACATTCAAATTCTCCTATCAGTGATCCATCTCTCTGAAACACTGCCACATGAAAGCGGTTTCCATGGCTATCTCCAACCAAGACATCTCCAGCATCACTGATATCAATGCCATTTGGGTAGTTGGTGATGTTTTCACAGCCTATGCGGCGCAGGAAATGCCCTTCTTCACTGAACACCACAACACAATGTCCCTGAATTTATATAAATAAAAAAAAAAACACAAATTGCATGGGGATCTAAAGCTAACATAGCAATGAAACTGAAAATACTTCAATACTGAACAAGGTAATCACTTAAAGGCGATTGTTGTGTTGAGGTGAGGGTGGTCATAAGAATTTGGAAGTACTTGAATTACAAGTATAAAAATATGATCAACAACCAAAGAGATAAGCACCAAAGTCAAGCAGGTATAGTTTTCAAACTTGATCACAACAGTCACGATATGTTTTCTGCCATGCTGTGGTCCTTAAAGATCAATTATATGTTGCATAAGATGTTTCAGTGAATATGCCATACTAATACTGGTTTTCTTTCAAGAGTAGAAATAATAGAAAAATTTCTTACATGACCATTAGCACAAGACTGCTTTAAGACCACTTTTTTTCTCAACATCCAAACCGAGTGATGCAAGTTAGCCTAAGATCTATAGAAAGCCTTACATTTACAGGCTTAAATTTACATGAAAGAAAGGTCTTTCCTTTTTGGATGACAAGCCCTGTTGATGGTAAAGTCAATCCACCCGACAATGGAAGTCACTAAAATTATCACAGGATCCCCTTAGCGATGTAAAGAGATCCAAACTCTTCCTTCTCCCTCTTGAGGAAGTAAAACCATGAAGCCCTAATTGGGCAAAGGATTCTATCTTGACCATCCCAATTGCAGATACAATTATTATGTATGCAACATATGCAAAACACCACTTGAAGGTTCTTGTTTTGCTTCAATCATGCTTTTAAACATATCCTGGATGCTAACCATAAGAGGCAAATATTTCTGCAAGCAGTGGTCAAAGAAAACTCTCAAGCTCTATTAACAATTGTGATCTAGTCACCTTGATATTTCCAATCTGCATGTAAACAATCTTTGATGAGCCAACTTTGAGTAGGTAAGGTAAGTACATTTCTAAGTCTACTTAGAAACGGCTAGGTTTGGGGATGAAAGTTGTGGAATCCTATATACTTATAAATATTTTGATTAGAAATGTACTTGACAAGTAAAATTAATCGAAATGAGACTTTGATGGTTTTGCATGCAAAATAATGTATCACGGGATGAAAAAAATGTTGAAGTATTAATGCAATCGAAGAAATAGGTATATATAAATATGATAAAGGTGCAAAGGCTAAAAACATCAAAACAACAAAAGTATTATAACTTCAACATCACCTTTCCACCACCATTTTTTAAAAACCTACCCAAAGACATGTGCCTTGGAAACTTAACCTTCCCAAAGTTATATTAAGCTTCTTTTATTTAAAAATCAAACAGAAAAACCCAAAACAAATGTCCATCATGAAGCTAATATATTGCCCTATATTAAATTTTTTCATGGGTTTGACACTAAATTCAATTATATAATGCTGAACTGCTACTACTGCATTGCTTTCCCTCTCCAGGTTTTTTTTATCCCCAGTCCAAGCTATTTATTCTCTCCAGAATGTGGTAGTCTACAATTAAAATTTAACTGCCTAAACCAAAAAGATCTAGATTTCATACTCTCCTAATCATGGCCAAC
Source organism: Potamilus streckersoni (assembly GCA_016746295.1). Classification (NCBI taxonomy): domain Eukaryota; kingdom Metazoa; phylum Mollusca; class Bivalvia; order Unionida; family Unionidae; genus Potamilus; species Potamilus streckersoni. The sequence goes on along the minus strand of JAEAOA010000768.1, from coordinate 969,497 downwards.
ATATGAACCAAGTTTGCACCAGAGTGCAGGGGAGAAAGGGTTGTTTTGTGGTTTGGATTTTAATGAAGCTTAAACAATTTTTCAGTCATATCATTATGTCTGCAGTGTGGCAGTTTATAGTGATGTCTAGCACTGGGTCATCATGCCGCAGGCATGTAGCATGCTGTCCAATCCAGCCCCATTATCCAGACACCTGGCCGACCAGCCCTAACACTAACCAATTATTGCTGAGCGTCAAACGAGATAGCTGTTAGTACCATTTTTTGCAAGTCTTTAGAATGACTCTGCCAGGGATAGAACCCACAGCCTCCTGCATCCAAGGCAGATGATCTAACCACTATACCACAGGAGTAGTTCAGGGGAAGGAGGGAGGAGGATGGGGAAAGGAAGAGAAGTTGAGCTTAATATTTACGGAACACTCAAGTGACCATCTCTCTTAATGCTTCCTAATATTTGAATTTGACTGAAAAAATCAAAATCCTCTGCTATTTGAAATGGTATATGCATATTTAGTTTAGCCAGCAAAAAACAAGTTGGGAACTGCCTGCACAATTAGGTTTGATATTCAGCTTTCTACAGTTCAAATAACACTAAATAGTAGAGGGTAAATTGATTAATATATCAATTCTTTGCTTTAGCAATAAATATATCGATACAAGTAGTGGAAAAATCAATGCAAAAATGTACCTGCCTTATGCATGTTATTTTAATCTTCAGCAGTCGTCAAAATTGTATTGTTCTTTACAGCGGTTGCAGGCAAATGAACTCATTTTTTGTTTGTTAAAATGAAAATGACAAACCAACACTCACAATATAAAGATTAACACCAAGTGATGTGGTTTATCTTATAACCCCCCCCCATTCTATTGTAATTATTTTATTGCAACAGCTTATTCCGCATAAAGTATTTATAGTCACAGTTTCTAACCCTTGCCACACCATTTAAGAAATTATATATACAATGGAAAGTAGGTTTAGGTCAAGACCCAACTGCCCGCTTACAAATTCATGCAGTATTGGCATGGGGTAGCCGCTTACTAGCTTGATTAGCAAATGTATTTATAATGTAGACTATTTAGAAAACCAATTCCTAGTGTAGTTGGTTGGTTGAATTTTTACAGCGCACAAGCACAATTTTCGGGATTTTTCAGCAAAGATCATTTTTCCGCAGTTTTGCTTTTATGCCGCAAGTCAGTATTTTGAAGGTAATTTTCATAAGACTTATGGCAAAATCGTATAAGAGTTGGCAGGTCTGTGAGATACTCAGCTCAGTATGTTTAGGGAAAATATTAACATAAAAATGGATTCTCCAGTTTTCTATTATGTAGTGATTGAAGTACTGATAGTGAATAGGAGATGATGCTGTTTAAAATACGCTTGCTTGCATTGTATTTCTAAGCAAGGTCTATAGCTCTGATTTTGGCAGAAAAAATTGATGTACCATTTGGCAAGCAAACTTTTGTTGCTTTCCACCAACGAAGGTTGCAGCAGCTTTTTCCTTATCTTTTGATAAATCATAACAGTTGGCAGGTCAGTATGTTTAAGAAGATTAGCATAAAAATGGACAGTGACAGTGAATCGGAGATGATGCTGTTTAAAATACGCTTGCTTGCATTGTATTGCAAAGGAAGGTCTCTAGCTCCAATTTTGGCCGAAAAAAATGACGTACCATTTGGCAAGTGAACTTTTTGTTGTTTTCCACCATCAAAGGCTGTAGCAACTTTTTCCTCATCTTTTGATCCATCAATATATATGCTTGTGTAATTTTCAAATTGAGTGAGGAATTCATGGTAAGAGTTGTGGAAGATGGAAGGGTTTGTCTCAGATTGTTTTCCATCGTGTAATGTGGAAAGTACAAGTACCCTTGGTTGGTGAAGTAGCCTGGGAAGTGTTTTGGAGATGGTTGTTTTCAGAATTTTTGAAAGATCAATTTGGATACTTTCATGGAATGGTGATATTTTAATGTCAAAGGTAGGTGTCATGTTTGGTTTATTTTCATACAAGGTTTTATATTTGGGTTTAAAACCAGCTGAAAAAGCTGGGTTCAGAGGGTTGGATCTCAATTTGAGAGCAAACTGTGTGAAAAGCAATTCTCAACGCTGTGATAAAAATGGTTCGTTCGCTTTCACACAGGGATGTCAAGCATCTTCAAATAGGATTTCCTAGCTGAACCATACACAAGACAACCAGTCTAATTTCAAGTGGATAAACATTCTGTATAAACTGTGTATGACTCTCCTATCAGCACCCCAGTCAGTGTGCCCTATTAATTTTAAGTAAATCAAGAGACTTCAAACATTTAGCTTTCAGTTTTCTATCGAAGATAATACCAAAAAATTTTGGAATAGGTGTTCCGTCCAACGCGAGTTTAGGTCCATCATGATGACTTCATAACTGAAAGAAATGCATAGTCAGTTTTTGATTTAGAGAATTTGAAACCATTAGTATTGGCACAATTTTGAATCTTGTTATTTTGCTGAAATTGTCTTTCAATTGGATGTATGTTTTTCAATCAGTAACATTAAAAAGTCATCAAAATATAGGGAGCAATCCACAACAGGCATGAAACACTTGATGATGCTATTAATTTTTATGTTAAAAAGTGTGACACAAAATCTTGCCATGGGGCACACCGGTCTCTTGATCATGCATATCAGGGAGGATGGATCCCACTCGTACCTGGAGTTCACTGAGAAGAAGTTTGATATAAAGAGGGCAGTCGGCCTTTTAGACCCAGATCATGCAGGTCATTTAGTATTCCGTACTTCCATGTTGTGTCATAGGCCTTTTCCAAATCAAACAAAAGCACTAAGTGTTCCTTCTTGATGAAAGCATCACAAATAATAAGTCCAACTAGATGATCATTGGTACTATGACCATAACGAAAGCTACAATGGAAAGGAGATTTGCTTTCTAAATACCATACAAACCGAGAATTGATCATTCACTCCAATGTTTTGCATACACAGCTAGTTAATGATATAGGTGTCTAGTTGGTATGGTCTGTGCTATCTTCGCCTGGTTTAGGAATTGGTATTTCTGTTGCTTCTTTCCAAATTTTTGGTACATTACCAGTAATCCATAAATTATTGAAAATTTCCAGAAGAACTGCTAAGGATGGTTCTGGAAGATGTTTCAAAAACTGGTAATGTATATCGTCGGGTCAAGTGTATGCATCATGGGCCTTATTCAAAGATTCCATAAGTTCCAACAATGAAAACAGTTGGTTAAAACTCAGGAGTTAGTTGATGTGAATTTCAACCATGTTTTTTATTTCTTTTTTAGTTTGGAAAGCTTCGGAGTAATTAGACGATTAGGAGTTTTTTTGAGAAACAATCACCAAGTACATTAGCTATTTCATGTTTGGTTTTTAAAATGTTATTTAGCTTCTGATGTTGGAAGGAATTTTTATTTTCCTTTTATTTTGCGGATCATGTCCCAAACTTTCTTTATTGAGGAAAGAGAGTTTAAAGTTGAAATAATTTTTCCCATGATGTTCGTTTACCATCCTTAATCATACGGCAAGTTTTAGCCTGGACAATACAGTACTGTGTTAAATTTTTAGGCTCTGGGCGACTATTAAATTTTTTCAGTGCTTCTCGGCGTTGTCTAATGGATTCTTTACGTTCTTAAATGAATCATGGTTGTCTAATGGCCTCTTTACGTTCTTAAATGAACCATAGTTTTGGGGTTCTTTGACAATTTGGGGAGGACTTAGGAATGGATTCTTCTGCAATCTCAATTAAGATAGATGCAAATTGTCAAATAGAATCATCTTTAAGTACAGTATTCCTGACAAGTCTGGCCACACAGTGTTAATTTGGCCCAGTCAGCCTTCTTTAAATTCCACTGTGGAATCGTGTCATCAATTGTAATGTTGGTGTTCTTAAAAGAGATTAGAAAGTGATCACTGTTACAAATGTCATCAGCAACCATCCAATTATAATCCAAAAGTAGTGAAGGAGAACAAATTATTATGCTGATACATGTACCCATTCCCTGGTGCAAGTAAGTCGGAGACTTGGTATTAAAAAGACAAGTCGTCTAGTAACGGAAGCTTCAACCTTTTTGCCCTGTCGCTTATGTAATTTGATCCAAAAAAATGTTATGGGCATTAAAATCACCAAGTAAAACAAATGGCGCAGTTAGTTGTTGAATAAGTGTGTCTAATTCATTTGGTGACAAGTTGGTGTTTTGTGGTATGTAGATGGAACAAAACGTAATCACTCAATGTAGAGTGACACTTACAGTAATGCCTTGGAAACTTGTATTTAAAGTTATGATTCTATGTGGGGATCTGTTTTTCTTTGGTGCTTAAAGTTGTGTATTACTAAACGTCGTTTGGGTTGATGCCATGGATTTTTGTGCTTGAAGTTGACTTGGGTGCATCTGTCTGCATCTGAGCATCCTTTGATGCCTTAGGATTGTTCTTCACTAGAGTGGAGATGGATGGGCCGGGAAGAGATATTTTTGCCTGTACTAGTTTTCTTGCCTCTGGATAGGGAATGTTGGATGTATATTTAACCCTCTGAATTTCCTTCTCTTGTTTCCAGGTATCACAATCCTTGAAATTTGTGTGTTCTTTTCCACAGTTGACACAATGGAGAGTTGCTCGGTACTCAGCCAATTGGTGAGTTATCCCCGCATTGGCTACATATTTGGCTTTTTGAACAGCAGTCTTCATGATGTCCGTATTTTTGGCACAAATTGCATTGAAGTGGGTTTGGAATATATAAGTCAACCTTCACTTGCAGAAAACCAACTTTGACCACTCTTGGTACTGCTTGTTTATTGAAGGTGAGTATAATGGTGTTGGTGTCCTGCAGATTGTAGTTATCACTATCATCAGTTTTCATTAACCATGTTGGGAATCAGCTATCTTGAGATTTTGTAGATAGCCCATATCATAAACATTCATCTTTAAAACTTCCCTCACGAATACAAGGTGAAAACTACAACAATAATTATTCCAGGCCCTGATGTGAGAGTCATATTTAGTTGTAACTACTTCTCTCCACCTGAATTACTCTGAAATGTAATGATCACCAACTTGAAAAAAAAAAAATGCAGTTATAACAAGCACACTGAGAAATTTACCAGTGGAATTTATACTGCATGAATATCTTTAAGGGTTAACAGTTTAAATGAAAATTGTATTTTGCACAGAGTAGATATTTATATATGTGACTTTAAACTAATTTGCCAAGTTTTGTATCCTCTTCTCCATCTTCCTAAGGAAATGTTTATCATGGAAAGGTCAAATCTGGGCTGAAAATTTCTGCCTATTCTTGACATGATTATAATCGGAATATAGAAACCCCAAGTCTGAAAATTTGCCACTCGATTCATTGTGCCTTTCTGCATTAGGGCATTTCTCTTCCCTTAATAGAGTCAGATTGTACTAGTGATACCAATGGGTCTGTGCGACAGCTCTAATGGCCTAGTGGTTGGAGCGTCCACCAAGGATGCAGGAGGTTGTGAGTTTGAATCCAGGAAAAGTCATACCAAAGACTTTCCAAAATGGTATTAACAGCTGCCTTGCTTGGCACACTGCATTAAGAGGTTAATGTTAAGACTGGTTGCCCTGATATCAGGATAATGTGTCTGGGTGGGACATCATGCTACATGTTTTTGGCATTATGCCCCATTAGTAGACATCACTATAAACTGCCTCACTGCAGACATCATAGCGATAGGACTGAAAAATTGTTAAAGCTACATTAAAATCTAAATCACACCCACCCACAAACAGATGGGTCTGTGATTGTGGAGAATGTTGCAAGAATTGAAGTTGGTTTCCATCCTTTAAAGTTAAGTAGACCACACATGGTGAGGCCCAACCAAATCACTAAAAAGAGATGGGTTTCTGGGAAAAGGAAGACAGTACAAAAGAGGGTGCTATTCACTAGAGCATATCCCATCCCTCTTTTTCTTTTGGCCTCTCAGTCTGCTTAATCTAGCAAACTAGTGGGAGGAAGCTTTGAACTGAAGCTGATTGTGGACCTCTCTTGCCTGAATCTCGAAGAAACAGAGTCATACCGGTCATTTGCAGCCAATCATGGAAAAACCTGTCTCTAGCAACCAGTGTGCACAGGTTAATCTTTTTCACTTAGCTTTTGAACAAATTACCATGCCATAATTATCACTGACATTATCATCATCATCTGGATATTATGGGTACAGGTTGTTCTCTTCCAAATTAATGTTCCACAAAAGATTACTATATCCTGCTACTGAAATCATCACACAAATATGCCCAATCTTTAGGTTTGTTCACACAATAAGAACAGTATTTGAGTTAGCCCACATCACCAAGATCAAGACAATCCCAAAATATAAATTCCACAAAATAAAACATTAACCCCAAACTGGGTAGACAATAATACCTACCCAAGCACCATACCTAAGGGAAATAAAATTTTGGTCTAGTTTCATTTGTCAGAAACTCTTCAGAACATCCAACTCATGGGGAGTGTTTTATATACCAAGGCTCCATATATAATACAGTCTCACATATTTCATTGAGAACAGAAAAGCTGATTAAAAAAGAATGCTTGCATGCAGTATTTTGGCAGAAGCCTGCCCTTAAAATTAATACCTTTGAATCAGAGCATATTATTTTTGTGATGCATTTTAAGAACTATGGTGAAATTATGGTGGTAAACAGCAAATATATTATAACTTGTTAAGAAAGAGAAAATGTTCCTTAGAACATGGCATGTCACCAAAGTTCATGCATTGTTGTCACATCATGTGGCTTTCAACATACAAAACCTTTGACAACACTTCAACTTCAGTGCAAAAGTGAAATTTCTTTAGAAAGAAAATACAGTAATTTGTTGTGCATGAAAATGAAATAGTCATTACCTTGAAGTCACACACAAAATACTCTTTTCCATTGATGGCAATATCTGAAGGTTCCCTCATGTAGTCACTGCAGTCAAACCACTTGACAAGCTCTCCAGTCTCAGCAATGACAAATACAGTTGGTGAAACGCTGTCAACAGCCACAATATGCCCTGAATTAAAATTACAAGATTCGATCAAGAACTTTTCATTAAATTCTTGAAATTACTAATAGCTACAAATATTTTTCTTTTTGGTGCATTGTATTTTGTCTCAACAGCAGCCAAAAAGGCATACACCACTTGTGGGACTAATGTTGTGCTGGGGAAGTGGAGATATCCAATTCTCTAAACCTAAACGTATTCCTATTTTGTTAAAAGTTAAGAGACTAGTTGTACACACAATTTTGTGCTTATGGATAGAAGGATGAACCAAATTTCTACATCTTTCAATGGCAGAGGAAGCCAAAGAGAGCAAACTTTTTCAAAACTTGTATGCCTCTGCAGATGAGCAAAGAAGTTGATCAGTCCAAAATATCTATAAAATGTGGGGAAAAAATAAACATTTTCTACAATGGACTTTAGATCTAATAAGGTCATTTATACTTACCAACCATACTTCATTCCATTACCTTGGACTAATATTGCATAATTTGGCAAAGTTTTTAAAAGTTCATATCTTGTATGTCCATGCTATGTTGCAATACTCATCTATGTAGCAGATAAACTGAGCTGCCAACTTTCCAAAATGAGAAATCAAATCTCATACAAATATAAAAGTGTGTGATTTTATTCTCCGTCACTACCTTAGACTTAAATGCATTTCAATAATAGCTGCAGTTTTATGATAGCACAGCCTTACTTTTTTTGCTATTTCACTAGCAGGAAACATTTTATGAAATAATGTACCAGCATGATCACAGACCTGTTTACCCATAAATTTTCCTGTCAGTATTTTAAGCAATGCCTGTCAGTATTTTCAGACCGCAGTCAGTATTTTCAGCACACAAATAGTAGATACTATCAATATACTATAATTATCATTATGTAGTATTACACGACATAATGACTATACAATATTGTGTAAATAACTCTTAGTTTGCAAAGACGCTGGTATTCAGTTAATTCTGTGTTTCAAGGCACAAATATGCAGAAATTGAACACCACTGACTTAAACATCTTGTTCATATTATAGTGATAAAAACCACAAAAAAATACAACATAACCAAATTTATTGTTGTTTACCTCCGTTACTTTCTCTAAAAATTCTGTTTTCTCAGCTTCACACATATCCATAACATTTTAATTAAAGCCAATTCTCTATTTTACTTGGTTAAGGACGATTTGATATAAAACATTATGACATTGTTACCACCCATCCACTTAGAAAATAATAAGTTTATCTAGATAGGTGAAGGCAATCTTATTTATCTGATAAAATCTAGTATCATCTTTGTCAATATTTACTTGAATGGAAATAAGGTTAATAAATTATTTTTCATTGCTTCCGTTAACTTGTCAGCTGTACTCAATGACAAATTCATATTTGCGATCAACTCACATAGAATCGCCTCAGCACGTGTTATTTGTTTTTGAAGTATGTTTTGATCACTGACTTCCTTTTCTTTCATCATTGACAAAATTTTTCTATTTCAATTCACTAATGATTTCAATTTTGTATGATTTCCCGATTCCACATGCCGTGAACAGTCATTCCTTCCACCATGTGCACAGGAAAAGTCTAAGTTGCAAACAGTGCAATGCACAAAATGTTCTCCTTTTGACGATGGTTTAAGGCATAGCCACAGAGTAGAATAAACTGGTAGAAAATGCTGCTTTCTGTGTTAGACTTTCCATTTTCATCATCAGTTTCGTGCTGAAACTTTCTTGGCGGCGGCATATTCCTGTGTTTAAACGACCGGATGTTGAGAATGTCAAAATAAGTGACGTGGCACAAAATGCGGACGCGGATGCGGACCGAAGAGACGATACAACGAAACAAAATGGAAAGAAAAACGGCTTAAAAAATTAATTTTAAAAAGTAATAAATAAATGCAACCTCAAATCGTATTTTCAGTTCAATGACCGTATGATCATACTGATAGGCTTTATTCCGTACAAATACGGTCGGGTTAACAGGTCTGTGATCACCATAGCTAAAGGGCAAACTCGGTTCAGTATGCAATGAAGTGAAAAACATTCTGCATTCATAAGGCTGTCATCATGTGCTCTAAAACTGAAATCTTTTTTTGAATTGCTCTTTATGCAATCAATGGATGTTATCCTTATGTTTCTTTGTATTCATATTTTACCGTCACTCTTTCTGCAATAAGAGATCAAAACATCACACCAGCCAATGCTACAACAATGCTAAAGATCTTTACCCAATTCTATTTGACACGGGAACTCGTGTTTACCCCTTTTTTAAGTTTCTGCCATTCTGCTCGATGTTATTTCTATAAAATTTAACAAAATCAATGATGAACAAAAAAAACACCACTCAACTTGTATGTACATTTATTTCACCCAAGTATCTTTTCTGTTGTACACTTTATAAATCAACAGACACTATACTGAGACAGAAGTTGAATGTGAATTAGGGATTTTATTCCCTTCCAGCGATGAAAAATTGTGAAAAGTTGTACTCCAAACAGGTGAGTACATTAAACTTCACAGCTCTCACAACTAGATCAGGAGGGTTGGCAGATTTGGGTCGGGTTTTTTTTTTGAGATTATTGATCAATAGGCCAACCTTTTGGTCCTAGTACACCATTCCCTTGATAACTCGCGCCCGGATAACTCGCGAACCCACTTATAATGCGGTGTCCGGCAGGGCTCCCGATTCTTTTCCAAGGAAAATATATTTTAAAATGTGTTAAACATGAAAAAAGTCGTGATAAGAAATTGTAAATTGGCAAATTTAACCTTGATACATAGTTCTTTTTTATCATCGAAAATGGTGATTACCGTATTTTCCGGGGTATAAGTCGCTACTTTTTTTTTTCTTAAAAATGACGCGTGTGACTTATATGCAGGAGCAACTTATATGATAAATAATTTTTTTTTAACAACTGTGACTGATGCAAGCCAATTGCTGGAAACTTACATACGGTACACATAAGTATTAGACTATAAGATTATCAAATTAAATAGTCAAAAAATATTTAGTTATATATGTTAAAATTTGTTGTTATTAATAAATAAAAAATATTGATAGAACGATTGCCATTGTATTTCCGTTATTATTCGGCATGTACATCTTAGAATCTTTTGTCTCTAAATTCAGTCATTGTAAATTTCAGCACATTTTCCCACCCAAGCTGCTAGTCAAAGTCCTTTGAACTTGCCGCCCAGCTATTGCGTCATGTTCTTTTGATGTACTCAAATAAATACAAAATGCAGAACTGGATTATTTTGTTATTTTAAACTAATTATGTCACTGTAAAGTGTTTCCGAGACCTCTGTTAGCGTTTCATAATTTACTTTAATAGTAGTTTATAAAAACACACAATCATTTTTTCGGTTGGTTTCGCAATGGCTTGTTATAAAAAAAAAGAGGAATATTTCCTCTGATGATTGCTCTAGTTTTAAACTCTGGATTAAGCCAAGACTGGCTTCTTGGAGAGAACTTCAAAATACCGTTAATTAATAAAAATTAAAAAAAATAACTGGAAGCTTGGTGAACAGTTTCAATTGTTAGGTGAATTTGCAAGGTCTTCGTTAATGTATTAAAATCACTGTAGCGTATAAAGTGCCTTTGAAGTTCGCTTGGGTTGATGAAATGGCCGTTGCATAAATATGTACCGTTCATACAATGGAGCATTAATAAAACATAGTTTCACAATAACATTGTTTGATTTGAAATTGTTATATTAGCGTAAGCCAATAAGTTTTGTTTTAAATTAAATTCGTGCCATTTATCATGGCACCAGCAACTAGAAAAAAAATGATGCAGAATTTAAGTTAAACGTCGTAGCATTTGCTAAAGAAAATGAAAATCGTGCAGCAGAAAGAAAATTCAACGTAAGTGAGAAGATTGTGCGTGACTAGCGTAAAAAAGAAGACGAGTTAAGGTAAAAAAAAAATCAAGGAAAATCGTAGTGGCAAACCAAGTTGGCCAGTTCTCGAGGAGAATCTACGGAAATGAATTGTGGAACTGTGCTGCAGGTCATGGACTTTCAACAATTCAAATACGACTCAAGGCAAAGTCAATTGTAATACTGACTTTTATATATCTCTTAAACAATTGTATAATATTTCTTACACAAAGTTGGAAATTACCAAGTCGCATGCAATGGCCGGCGGTATCAAAGACGTGATTATGGTAAGTGCGGAGGAGCGACTTATGCGCAGGAGCGACTTATAGGGCGGAAAATACAGTATTGCCTGTAAAGATAGAATCCATATTGTGAAATTTGCATTTTTTCAAAATGTGAAGTGATATTTCTCAAACGTGTCACAAACCGCAAGTGTTATCGTGTTCTAATTTATGTCGTTTTAAATTTTTTAGACCCATTAAATTCATGCTGGTAATGGTTAAACCTTGTGAATTTTTTTCTTCCATTTTACTTCTACCGCAATAAAAATCTACACATCGTTTGATCGACATTGTTTTTTTTCGAAATGTGTCAATCTTTTGTATTTGAAAAAAAACCGTCTACTTTGGATCAAACAATAAAATTAGAATGTATACCATTCACCACAAAAATAAGTGACATAATACACGTGTGAAGTACATGAGCTAAGCAAACAGAAACCAGGAGGAATGTTTAGATGATTTCCTCAATATACTGTAAGTTATCCTGAAATCATTGTTACTCTGTGAGGAAAAACTAAACAAAGTACACCGATATGAAAAGATATTTATCCACTGTTAATCTTAGCACGATTATTAATTGAGTATTCAACATGTCAAGCCACCACCCCTTTTCCCTATGCATCGATCCCATTATTATATTTGTTTGATATAGGTCCCTTGATAACTCGCGCCCTCGCTTATATCGTGGTCGATGTTTTTGGACCCCAATGTCCGCGAGTTATCGAGGGAGTGGTGTATATGACTTTGAGTAAACATGCTGTTCAGAAACTATTCTCTCACTTGACTTGACCTTATGGTGACCTTTCATTTTTTTGACCCCCAAAATTGATGCTATGGTTTCTTTCTCCAAGTGTTGATACATAAATACATAGTAAACGGTACAGTCCACACAAAGGGTCACTAAAAGCCGATAGAGAAAAAAAAAAACTAAGGAGTGGTGTGACCAGGAAAATAACTGAAGACTGGCTGAAAATGCAAACTAACAGCCTTTGATTAAATTTGTTTCAAATACAAAGTTTTCTTAAATCTGAACTGTTTTGGGGAACACAATTTTCCCAGCAAAGTAAAATGTGGAAAAGCAGCTTCCAGTAAATCTTTTATTTATTACAAACCAAATGTCAAAAACGTGGAAGATTGCACAAATGCCAGAAAGTCACTAGATTTTACATAATAAAATCAACTGAACCATTATCAATTCTGTAAATCACATTAGTTTTGAACTGAATGACAACACTACAATCAAGCTGTGAATTAAATTCTGTCAATGACACTACTGCCCTCTGCAAGAAAACTTGTTTCTAACTTCATAGGCATAAGTGTGAAAGTGTGATCTTTTTTAGCAAACTTAATATCTGGACAAACAAAATTCTTTGATTGTAATTAGTAAACTATCCAGACCAAAATTTTTAAAAAATGTAATAGTATTACTCTTAAAGAAGAGTCCATCTATGAGACAACAGTCTATTAGTCAAAAAGAACATCTGGAATTCAAGACAAGGGCACTTCCTTTTTCACTGTTGAAGGTGTCAAGTATATGATATTCTTAGCAGTGCCAATTTTTTATTAAAATATTTGCTTCAGTTAATACATAATGGACATCTGACTGTTGCCATTTTTGTTTAGGACCAAACATACACCATTATTAGTCTTTTGGCAAAAATTCCTTGGCATTATGAATATCCATACATTGGCAACCATATTGGATGTATAATTTTAGCACCATTTTCATTTAGAACAAACTAAGTACAAGATGCCTACTGGCAAAACCCCATGTTGGTATGGCCATCCATTTTGAACAAAGACCACAATATTTTTCAGGATGACTACAATGGTGGTCAGACTGAAGTTCAGTTTGCATCATTTTCATTTTGAACATGAAATCTGATGAAAACTCAAAATCACATTCCATTTTAATAGTAGCAACACGATTTTCATGAAGGCCACATAAAGGCAATATTGAAATTCAGATATGACAAAACTCTATGAGAAGTCATGATAGCAAGATTTACAAGATGGCTCTTGTGGTGCCCATACTTAGGTCAGATTGACGCTTTTTATGAACAAAAGATGATGAATGTGGACATGAAGTTTTATGACAATCGTCCAAGTAGTTCAGGAGCAGTGATAAACTTGTGCATGGATGGATGGCCAAACAGACTATACCACAAGCTCTCCTGGTTAATGACCAGTAGAGCTAAATATTATTTTCAGAGATTAAGAACTTTACTAAGGTCATAACTAGTTGCTGTTGTGGTGGGGTTTAATGCCATTTTTCAGATTATACATGACGGAGAATATTAATGGTGGAGGAAAAATCCCGGAAGAAACCATTGACCCTTGATAAGCTACTGGCAAATTGTCTCACATATCTACATTGGCCGATTCCAAGACTCGAACCCACGCAAACAAATGATATGGCAGTGATCTGTAATGGATAGCACTTTAGACCTCTCAGGGCCCACAGGTCATAACTACACAACTGGGAAAACAACAATCTGGATTATCTCTATGTGTCAAAATGGACATAGCCAACTTATTCAAATATATGACAGTAAAATAGAAAAAAAGTTCTGCAGTTTGTTAACAGTGAAACTTATCCTACACAACAAAAGCAGGAATTTTACAATGCTGATTTCAATGGCATTCAGCTGGATAATTTCTCAAGAAGAATACTAGAACAAGCACACCATCTCAACAGCTAAAAACAAAATGATTTCCATGACTTATCTTCAAAGAAAGAAGTTGTATGGTTAATTAAAATTCATTACTGGTTACTTTACTATAGTGTGTGTAAAGTTATGACCTTTTTCAAACTGGAACAACCAAACTGCACTTTAGCTTACTAGGAAATACTCGATTTTATGACAATCTTTACTTTCATATACAGTAGTCCCCTCTTAAACGCTCCCCCCCCCGTTAAGCAGCCACCTGCTCTTTATGGTCAGAATTCGAAGGCACCGACAAAATTGTGTTCAAAATTATCCCTCACGAAAGGCCACCCTGCTAACGCGACCAGCATATTTGTACAAAAATATAAAATTTACCCCTCGCAAGCAGCTGCATTTTATTTTATAATATGTATCCAAAACCAATTTTATTCATAGCGTGTTAAGTATTTAGCTTTTTGTTTCCCGATGTCGGGTTTCATTCTTGAAAACAGTGTAGACTAAAGTATATGTGCTACTAAGGTTAATATTATTATATCATTTACACCTCACTAGAAGCCACATTTATTCCATAAAGCAGAGAAAGACTAAAATTTTAATCCATACAAAAAAGGTAAGTACACGTAATCTGATTATCATTACTGCATGTTATCATAAGATGTCTGGTTTAGCCACTGATAATTGTTAAGATTGCAATTATTAATAGTAGTAACAGCTTTGAAGTGGCAGTATTGATGTACAATACAGAAGTTGGCAGGAAAATGGGTTTGAGAGCCTTTCTGGCTTCCCTTTGTAAGATGTTGAGCTCATTCACTTCCATGATTAGTGAATACTACTACTGGCAATAATTGTCAAGTTTACAAATCCTAATGGCTGTGAGGTCCAATTGATCAGGGCAAATAAGTGTACATATCTTCTCTCTTAGTGTCAATAAATGTAAAAACAATATGGTAACATACTGCGAGTAATGAATCATATGAGGACAATCGTTTAATGCAGAAAATTTTAATCAGTCTTGTAGTTGCAACACTGATGATAATAACCAGACGTAATTGTCAAGATCAGAGGGTCAGCATTGGTTAAAAATAGAACAAAGCAGGGTACCAAAGACAGAAAAATCACGTGACAACACAGTTGTTGCTTCCTTTACGAAGGCATTTCGCCCACTCAACAAATGTTTCGTCTGCATAATTAAATTTCATAAAGATAGCAACATCCGAATAAATCATTACCAAACATTAACATGTCATCACATAAGCGGAGAAGATTATTTCAGAAAAAGTCCTATAATAGTCTACAGCGGGTGAGGGAGGGCTTGTTGAAAAATTTTAGGTAGAAAAGACTTGAATACAACAATTTTATGTTGAAAAGACTCAAATAAACAACATCATAACCAATAAGGAATTTATTCAGCAGCAGTGGGAAAATGGGGCAAATGGAAAGAGAATTGCGTATGTACCAAAACTGAAATGACGTTTTTGAATGGTTATGCAGTGTGCTTGACAACACTCATTCGCATATCATGGTTACGTCAAGAAAAAGAACTATTAATACATATTCAGTTGAAATAAGTCAACTATTATAACAAGAACCATTCAATAATTAATGTTGCTTTTAAACGAAGATAGTAAATGCTTTAAAAAATGAAGCTTTCTTAATACGTACATTACATATACTTCTCAAAAAAAATTGAGTTCTCTTCTTCAAAAGCCACCAACCTAAATTAAGGCCACTTTCCCTGTGCAGTAGGGGTGGCCATATAAAAGGGAGACTGCTGTACCATGCATTTCTGAGCCTTTGGCTTAACATGTATTGAATTTAAGAATAGTCATAATATTCTGTACACCCAGTGAACATGTAACATAACTGTAAATCAGAACCACAAGTGAAAACTCGTGCACTTTATATATACAATCCTAATAAAATCAGTTTTTATCAGTGAGAATGACAAAGTCTAGATTCTAAAGCAAGATCAGTTGCACAAAATACAGGGTGATAATCAGTCATCTTACTGCTACATACAAGTTGTTTTACCTTGTTGAGTAATGGCAAGACCAGCAACAATATCAATGTAGCGAATAGCAATCTTTTTAATGAAATGTCCATTTCTGGTAAAAATCTGCATCCTTGACCGCTCATTTCCTCGATCACAGACCACATATTTCCCAGAATTCCTCATGACTGCCACCTTTCTTGGATACCATAACTGACCCTCTTCTCGGCCTGACAATAAAAAACAAAACTGATTTGTGATGCCTCCAACACATGGTTTATGCTCATTTTCAAGGATAAAATGGACATGTTCTACTTGAAATAAAGCAAGTTACTGGACTGCCTTTTTTCTCCCATAAAATATCGGACAAGTATAGGAGATAACTTATATGCATACTTGTGGGGTATCGTAGTATGAATTTTCTGAATCTAGGCCTGTCTTGAACTTCTATATGTATATTGCAGATTGTTAGGAACAGACATTAAAGATAGATGCTTGCCAAGTATATTCAATAGCCCAGAGAATAGTGTAGGTTCAAATATTACTTATTCCTTGGCAGTTTTATTAGTCCCCATCAACCTCGTAAGATGGAATTGGTGGACATGCATAAAGAAACACGATTTCCAGTTTCATAAAAACTGTTACAATTTTTTTATATGTCCTTGACCATTACTCCCATCTCTTGCTCTTGTGTTTAACTGGAAACCCATCCCACTGCATGTGACAATAAAATACACACAATGCTTTGTTGATAATAAAATGAAAAAACTAACCTGGTGTTATTATTTATTCCATTTTTTATCATCATGAACAATTAAAGAAAAAATAAATGAACTGAAATATATGTAGCATATGCATTCATATTATAACGTGCATCACTTGTGTCATCTAACACACAACGCATTTTTATAATTGATGTGAATATTGAAAAACAAATCATGTATGGCAGAACTCAGAGGTTTGAATATGTTATGACGGAAAAATGGATCCAACAAAAAAAATCACAAATGTAAGAGAAACATCAACGGAATGCTTTCAGGCTCTTACCATTCACGCATAACATGGTGTTACTTGCAAAATAACCAAGATTGTATTATATCCGGGTTAATATATTGCAGTATCTTTCAAATAAGGATCAATACATTTTTGAAACGTACATTCACTATGAGTGCAAATGACAATCCTTTCATTTGCATGTGTTACAAAGAGTATTATTAAAGCAAGTTGATGTTGAGAATACTACTTAACCCTGTAGGTATAATTTTGAGTTTGTACCAATTATGATTCCAGATGACAAACAATTAGATGACTGGGTGGTAAATAAAAATCATCCGGTAGCTAACAGTAAACCCATTCTTTGAACTAACCCGCAGGATATGAAATACAATGGTTATTTTACTGCAAAGCAGACCAGCCCTGGAAACTTACTTTGGATTCTTTTTAAGTGTGCAGATTCTTTTATTCAACTTGTTTTTGTTTTTTTTGCCAAGTGTTGTTCTCTTTGACAAGTATTCACAGATATTTTGAAAATTAATTAAAATGGAAGGCAATTTTTCTGCCAGACAGAAAGAAGATATATTACAAAAAAGAAAACAAATCAAAATTAAGAAGCGCTCAAGCCAGAGAACCTTGTCTGCCATTGTACAGAAGCCATGTGCCTGAGATTATCTATTCCCATGCATGCACACACACACATCTTTTTTTTTGGTGATGTCTTGCTTAGTCGTGACAGTATATGGGCTGGTGCATGCAGGCAAGGCGATGGGTGCCGTTTACTCGCGGACCTGGCTTCGAAACTCGGTAGAGTACGAATTTAATTTCTCTAACCTGTATGATAGTATTGTTTGTATTCAACTATTATTTCTGCCCACTATTATCAAGATTCTACTACAGAATCCTGGGATATATATATACACACGCACACACACGATTATATATAGGGTGATATTCTGCTTAGTAATAAATTTCTTCCATTTATTTTCTATTGACAATTACATGCAAATAGCTGTTTCGTGAAATGACTATATGCATTAAAAAAATGAAATTGTTTGTGGCAAGTGTCACCGGTGCCAACAATATGTAAGAAAACATAAGTGCTTTTGAATCGTTCGTTAAAAAAGCGACGGATTAAACAAAAGCAATCTGATATTACTTCACATTTACAAACAAATATAATGCAGTGCAGATTATGGTATGTTTATAATTCCTAGATATTTTGCTGACATGTTTGGCTATTTTGTCATAAAATGCTATAAAATAAATTGTCACAATATTCCATGCATATTGAACAATTTCATGAATTTTGAATATTTAGCCGATCAGCAATTTTCCATCAGCAAATTGATTATCAATTTAATTACTCGCATATCCTAGATTGTTGTTTCATTTATATATGTATTTCCAAACATAATCAGATCTGAAATGAACCTCAAGAAACAAAACGAAAATGATAATATACATGTGTAGCTGACGTCTACAATTCTACGTTTTTGTAAAATATAGTTGCATTGTAATTTGTGCACGCTCTCGTTTTTGTAAACCCTTGAATATTTCATGATATATTCTTAATAAACTAATCGATTAAGCTACTCTTGCAAACTGAAAATATAAAGGATACTAAATAAACATGTGACTACCGCCTTAACTTACCAAAATTGTGCATGAAAAATGATTTCATTTGCAGACCATTTCTTGTATAATTTCTGCGAGATTAAAGTCAAAAAGTTGCATTTCATCAATATAAGCGGTTCCATGCCACATCGGACCAAAACTTATGCATGACGTAACTGGATTATCGACTTAACAAAGATTATGATACACAGGCAATAAACAGCATAATAAAAAAGGATGGGGAGGGGGAGGCCTGACCAAAACGCTCGACATATGCAGGTTAAGATAACTGAGGTCGAGATAAGTGGATTTGACTGAAGAAGTCCAGGCTCTGTAAAGAATTTCAAAGATATAAATGATGTGAAATTGCAGGCATGGAGTCAATTCTACTTCCGTATCTGCTGAACGGGCACAACTCCACGACAAACTCCAGTAATTATTCTGAAAGGTGTAGGTGTTGTTCTGAAAGGTGGAAAGGCAAAGGCAAACAGGTCATTCCACTTTAGACAAGGCATTCATGACCCATGCTGTATTGCCTGGAACTGTAAGAGAAGGATATAGCTTGTTGCTTAATTGTACTGCAAAGAAGTCTACTATTGGCTTTTTCCCAAAATCTGAAACAGACTAACCGCTTGGTGCCCAGCACATTTTATGAGGATTACCTGTGCCTTATGAACAAGCTGATTAATTGACATTTCTCTGGAATCAAATGTGGTAGACTCAGAGAATTCCCTCCCCCACCCCATTCCGAGAATGTCCAACTGATGAGATTGTCGGCTTCTATGTAAACAAAAGGGGCAGAAAATACTTCCTTGATGTCTAAAATATACAGCATTCGATGACTTGTTCATAGAGACCAATAACACATCCCTGTTTTATGCAGTTAATGCACAAACTGAGCAGGCGATGGTGGGGGTACCAACCTCAGGACTAGAATTTAAATATCGAGTGTAATACAGACCATATCTCCAGAAACAAAGTTTACAAGAGGGGGGTGAGCAAACAAAAAGTTTCCAATTGTTTTTTAAAAACACGCATGTGTGTGTGTGTGTGTGTGTGTGTGTATATTGTATTAAGTACCTCAAGTACCGGGCAAAATTAAATGCACAAATTAATTTTGGGAGCATTCTTTTAATCCCTGTATGGAAACTAGTGCTAGGGTTGATAACAAAACATGAATGATCAGCTGCCCTGAAGTACTCATTGTGGTGGGGGGGGTTGAGGCTTAGTGTAAATAAATGCAAGAGAGCAACAAAGACTGGATACAATTGATGGAAATTGTGGCAAATGACACACTAATTAGTGAAATTTAAGTTCCAAATGACATGTTACATCACACATGAAAACAAGTACAATATTTGGAACATGTGATCCAGGCCATTAGACCAAGATGTTTAGTTTTTAGGCTTCAATTACTAAATGTTGTAGATTAGTCATCATGAACTGGAGACTGGAACTGGGGAAAAGTACACAATATATTACTACTTTTAAACATTTTATTTATATCTAGGTGAAGTTACCTTTTGAGATGGAACCAAAACAGGTGCACAAGAGTCACAACCATTTTTTAAGTGTTGCACATTTCAGGCAATAACCTTTCAATGACATATTTTGGTAAAAGAAAAAAGAAATGACAATGCAAAGGTTGGTAGAAGGCAAAGACTTGATAAAAGTTATATGGCATACCTGGTATCCCAAACTGGTATTTGAATTCACCCGTTTTCTCAAACACCTGTATTCTATGGTTGTTTGTGTCAGCAACAGTGATGTCCTCTTCAATTCCGAGACAGAACCCATGGGGAGAATTGAACTGCCCTTTACCTGGTCCCAATTGTCCAAACTTGCATCTTAAATGAACAGTTAATAGTTAGCACAATTACTTTAAACCCATCAAATTGCTGATACAAACCCATGAGCATGAAGTAAATTTTTTGAATCTATTGCAACTTTCCTTAAGTCTATAGCTTTACAGCAAATTGCTAGAATTGATCATTTTACAAATATAAAAAAAATGTTTGCTCGAGAACTCTACCCTAAGAGTTTATATGCAAACAATACAAAATTCTAATGGGATACCATATGCAATATTAGAATTGCCTTTCCTGGGTACATTGTATATTTTACTGTAACAGCTTTAACACAACTGACACAACACTGAAAAGGCATAGACAGCTCAGGACAGTATTGACCAGTGGGCATGTGACCTTAGCCAAGACCTTTACTATACAAGCAACATTTTAATTAAATGCCAATAAGGCTAACCATTTGTGAATGTTGTTGAAAGACAACAGTCTTAACCTGTTTAGGTCATTATGACTAACCATTTGGCTGTCCAACTCCAAAACTCTAGCATACTTTTCTTTCTGTAGCACCAAGATTTACTGCATTAGTTTGGATGAAATTATATAGTGTGTAATTGAAGTTATTTCAAAGATGTTGCCTGCATTCTATGTACTGGGAGCTCCCAAATTATCACAAGAACAAAGTGGGGAGGTGGAAAATGACATATGACAGTATTTACCCAACACCTCAATATAAATCTCTTCCTTATTATACCACTCTATTAAAGAGTTTTACTGAATCAAAATCTTAAAAGATGTCACCTCTATGTGTATAAGCATAAATTAAAAGGGGCATATACAATGCTGGCTTAGCCAGCTAGAACATCTTGGAAAACTGACTTGCATACAATTTTACACAGCTCACAGTTATTTTGATATTTCAAGAATTTACATGCCCTGGCAGCATCTCTGCAGTTTAAAATCCTTTTCCTATTGTGTCACCTTGGCCTTTGACCAAAAAAAAAATCAATAGGCTTCTTTTATAACTCTAGTGAAAGCTATCCAAAGTTTGGCCCAGGAAAAAACAAGTTAACTTTCGTAAATGAAAAAAGCCAAGTTTACATTTTTAAGCTACACTGTCATACACTTTGCCTGGTAGCATGGCCCTGGATTGACCTCTATGTAGATTTCATCTTTCCATTCTCTTCATCTCTGCCGATATGCAGTCAAACCAACCGTGTTCCCACACACACACCATATTGCATTTTATGTCAAGAAATTACCAGCAATAACCTAGAAAACTTAAAATTCCATTAACAATTCTACAAAATCTACAATGGACAGCATCAATGAATCATCAGAATCTATCATGTTGATGTGTGGAAAGCAAAATTGTTGGATGGAGAATACCTGCATTGCATGCACTTGATTGTACAGATTAACTTCCTTATAAGTAAGCTATTCATACATATACATTTAGAACCATAGAAAAGGTTACATTTTTCATTATTTAAAAGTGGTAAATGGTTTTGTATCGACCAGAGATATGAAAACAAATAGTTGATGGTAAAACAATTAAATGGTGACGGTGATAAAAAAAGCAAAGTTTCTGCTTAATGGGGAGTACAAATGATGTATGACAATAAAAACAGATGAAGGGTAATTAAAATCTAGTGACTGTATATATATCAGAAAAAATTGGACATTGTGATGGTATAAAAGCTATAACTTGTAATAAATATTTACTTTTTTCAGAAGACTATATAAGAAAGGCTAAAACTGGAACCCAAATCAAACACAGATGAACCAATTCTCTGGATTTTACAGCAACAGTCATTTCTAGTTTTTGCTTTTATTTTTAAATCCGTATTTTAAGCATCTTTTGTAAGACTTTAGGCAACTAAGGCACCAAAATTATAGTTAAAACACCATTTCCACCTAACTTTCCAGTTAGAAGAAATATCAACAAAAATAAAAGGCAAAATTTTTAAAGAAAACTATTTTTTGTTGTGAGACAGTATAATGTAAATTTACTAGCATCCTTTTTAAATTAATATGGTTATCACATATAACAAACCTGATCTGCATTGCACTCATTTTGCTTCTTCGTACTGGAGGTATGCTTGATGTACTGCTGCCAGGTGTGTTGAATCCACTACCAGTGGATCCAAGTCCACCACCCAATATACCTACAACAGAGGAAAACACAGAATAGAATTGTTTCCATTGTGCGAGTCCTGACAGGCACTTGCATGTCCCATCTGTATGCCACCTGCATATCAAATGCTAAAAGGACTGCACTAAACAGACCTGCCAACCCTGACAAGGTCCATCTCAGTATAGACAGTTTTCAGTAAAATGTAAAAAAAAAATATATAAACTGGTAATGTTAAATCTCGAAAACATAATCAAAAGTTCAGTAGTTGAAATGTGCAAGGAAAAAAAAAAACATGTTTAAATGAAAAGTTTGTAAAGTTTGTGCAGACTTATTTACCAATAGTACTGTTCCAAACCCTATGTGTCTCAATAGCATGTTGCTATCTTTCATCTTGAAGTAATTCTGATCCTTTTCCATTTCACATGACAATGGCAATCACATCTGCCACAAGTCATACTCAAATTGGTATGTGATGTCCAATAAACATAATTGTGTTCCTTCCAACTTTTATTCACATGAATCTGAATATTCCTTTTTTTTTTTTTTGGTATTCATTATTAACGCTTTTCAAGAGGATTATTTTCCCTTTCGTCTTAAACTTGAATCGCTTCCTGGACGCCATTTAAAGAAGATTCTTTAATAAACTATTTGATCATGCAGACGCTTCACACGAAAAAACGTGCAGTTTAAAGCACTGTAGGTGATGTAAAATTAGTCTGGTAATTTCATTAGTTATAATATGAAACCCAGATCCCAATCAAACATGGATGAACAAATTTCCAAATTTTTCAGCAATGATGGATTTTCCGTAGTTTTTGCTTTTAGGCCATAAGTTGATATTTTAAGGGTTATTTTTATAAGATTTAAGGCAAAAGCATACATGTTAGGTCTGTACTAAGCAAATTGGTGAAAAATTTTGTACAATTTATATCATAACTACATTAGTTTTGAAAGATAAACTTTTACATACTTTGCTTTGAATGTTTCAGGCAATACGAATTTCTGAATATGTAATGAGAGGTTTCTGGCAAGCAAGGAGACCATCTCGAGATATGCAACTGAACATTATTATTCAAACAAACAAGAACCAAAATGGTATTCATCTGGATTATGAAAGGCTAGTGCTTCCACCAGAATATAACATACTTTGCCGCTACCAAGGACAGTATAACAAGAACATGACGGGAGACTACATTTGGGGGACTGATTCGTGAAAGTGATTTACATTATCATCGTCAATCTCGAAAAACTACTCACTTCTAAATCTTTTGTGGACATTTTGGTACGGCTTTAGTATAAATATATGTTAATTTTGATGTGCTTCTCTGTGACTGTGAATGAAATGACAAATTAAGCTGTTTTCTAATTGGAATTAGGTATATTGCAAAATATCACTGACCTGGTCACAAAAGCAAAGTTTGTGGGGAATAACAGCCATTTTCTAGACTTTTATGGCATTAGCAATTACGAAATAACACTTGCTACCTAAGAACAAAAATTATGCTAAACAGTGTAATTAGCGTCAGCTATTGAACTGCAACTTGGCTTATTGATCTTGGTGGATAGATCAATTAACGAGTCAGAAGAATCTGTTGAATTCAATGCAGGAGGGACATTCTGCTATCTTACATTTTATTTGTCTAACAGTTTGCATATAGCCACAAAATCACTTGTATATTTTTTTTACAAAACTACATGTCTTTTAGGCAGGACACTTTTATTAAAGATGTAATCTTTATTAAGCTTACAGCACCAACATTTTTTTATATCAAATTTTAGCATGATCTTTCACTAACTTTAAAAATGTTACAATATTTATTCATGGGGTAAAACAACTTACTTATCTTGAATAAGCCTATTCAACTACCTGATGAGGAGAAAGTGGGAGTCATATTCCCGCTTCCCAATCCATTCATATTGTTTATGTTGGTATTAAGGCTCATGTTGGGCAAGCTGCCAATACTCCCCATACTGAAATTAAGCCCCCCTGTAGTGTTCTGGTTCAAAAGTCCAGCCAAAGTCTCCAGATTTGGGGTTTGTGATCGAGGTGTTGGGGTGTTTATCATGCCCGACTCTGATATGGGAGTTGGTCCACGGCTAGAGGATGAATTGGACGGAATGGATGAAATGTTCATATTCACATTTGGCATCACCCTCCCATCCAGTGTTACTTGACCTGCAACATAAGAGCCACCATTGAGACTGCTTCAGTAAATAGGAAAAATGATGAAAGAAATATGTACTTTAATGTCTGTCCAATGTTATCTAGTGTCAATTAAAAGTTCTAAAAGAAATAAACATTGCACAAATCTTTAGAGAGATGAACAATTCCAAATAAACATACATGTCTAGCACTACAAGATCTAAATTAAAGCAGTTAAAGTTTTAAAAGATAAAATAAGAAAATAGTATATATACATATCTTAAAGGGACAGACACTCTACCATCCAAGTGAATTTCCTGGAATTCAACAAAAAACCATTTCTTCATTTTTAATGATTAGTGTCGAAACTACAACTGGTGATGCAAGATAGCTGTTGTGGTGGTCATGCTGGATATCACCATTTTCATTCAGAACCAACTAGACAAAATGTGATGTCTATTAGCAAAAACCCAGTGTTGATCTCTGCATCCATTCAGGTGGAACATGAATAATAACATTTTCATCATGGCTACTTTGGTGCCCATGTTGTTGTCATTGCAGCAGTTTTTTTTAGGACCAAGTACTTATCACATGAAGTCTTCACCTGATATCCCATGTCAATATGACATTCTGTTATTAGGAGACAAGTTGCACAACAAGACAGATGCAGTGGCATCTATACTGGACACAAGATTAGCACCATTTTCAATAAGGCCCATCTAGTCCAGTGATCCCCAACATTTTTCTGCCAAGGGCACATATGAGAGTTTATAAATGTGGCAAATCATTATCTATCAACAAGTTCCACCCATATATTTTTAATATACAGCATCTTAAACTATTAAGATGATTAAATTGCTATGATGTACCATGGTGTGTACTAATTCATCACATTTAACTATTTAACTACTGATATTATGGGGGTCACGAGTTGTCTAAAGTGCTTTCTATTACAAATCACTGCCATCTTACCTCTGTCTGTGGGTTCAAGTCTAAGGTTTGGCCAATGTGAGCATGTGAGAAAGCTTGCCAGTAGCTTCTTGTGGGTCAGTGGTTCTTCCCAGTTTTCCCAGGTTCTTCCTTCACCATTTATACTGGCTGCCATGTATAGATTATCTTGTGCTGAAAAGTGGCATTAAACCATATAAGATATTATGACCCATCTTTGAGGTATCATGCAGCTTATATGGAATTTGCAGTTCTAAAAGATTTCAAAGTTTTTGCAATATTTTACATAATGCCAGGCACTACAGAATGACCAAAACCCTACTTGTCTAAAAGAATTTCCAGGAATCCAAGACACGATTGTTTCTTCATTTATCTGCTAAATGTTGAAACCATCCCACCATCTCAGACACTGAGCCAGAAATTTCAAAGTGGTTAGGGTGGCAACTAGATTGGATGCAATCAGCGCCATTTTCACCTAGGACAAACTACTAATGAACCTTTCAAGTCCTTTGGTGAAACACCCACATAAACATGAGCATTCACTTGGGAGGAACAACACCATGATTGGCACATTTTGAACCAACAACACATTACAAAAAGTCTTGGCGAAAAATTCCATAATATGGACAGTCTTTCAGGAGGAGCAGATGTAACAGGATGTTGAAGGTACCCTTTGATGCCGATGTACGAAATGCAATATGGACAATTATTTTTGACCATCTTGATACTAATGGTCTTTTGATGAAAACTCCAATCAATGTCATAGATATGGCCATCCATTTAGAAGTAACAATAACAATATGTTAAAATGGCCACCATGATTGAGTTGATGTTAGATCAGATACATTTTCATTTAAGAGGACTACTTCTTGTACAAAAAAAACCCCCCAAAATTTTCAATACTGCATGTCAAATTCGTATTTTTCATTATCACTAACTACGACATTTAAAAAATCTGGTGAAAACCCAACGCTACCAATTTCCATAGAGGAAGAATACAAACATCATTTTCAAGAATGCCACTATCCCAGCGATATTGGGTATCTGATGGGCACGAATTTTATTCAAGACCAAGCAGATGCCGTGGATGAATCATGTCAGAAAACAAACAGGCAATCTTGTGAGCTCTTCTAGTCTATGACAATACTAAAAATCATTAAGCTTTCAATTGTCCTGATGCCATTTAAATTAATATTCATGCAGAAACCAAGCTTTTTATCATTTAAAACCAATGTTCCAAAACTGCTCAAGATGTTATGATGTCCAGACACAAGCCAGATTTTCATGGATAAAAGTGATAGCCAATCATGATTTAGGCATCACCAAGTACCTTGGATTAGCCACTTTAAATCACAATTAAGATGTAAATGAATCCATCGAAGGGACCACAGAAAAGAATTTCATTTTAACTGCTTGGTATTGAAACAATTGCCAATATTCCTTTTGCAACAAGATTTTCAAATGGCTGCTGTGGCAGTCATACTGGATGCAAGATCTGGATGCAAGATCAAGACCATTTTCATTTAGGACAAATGCAACACCATTAAAAGGCAAACCCATACACATTTAAAAAGATCATCCATTCAGGATGAGTTGGTAGTAAGATGTTCATTATGTTTATTGTGGCAGTCATATTTTAGGTCAGATCAGCAAATATTTAATAGGGTCCACTAGATATTGCAATGTTTTCTGCTGGAAACACACAACTCTCCTTTTATTATAAATAGAAACATCAAGTTATTCAAGATGGCT
This sequence comes from Potamilus streckersoni, assembly GCA_016746295.1. NCBI lineage: Eukaryota > Metazoa > Mollusca > Bivalvia > Unionida > Unionidae > Potamilus > Potamilus streckersoni. The sequence continues at coordinate 942,283 of JAEAOA010000768.1, read as the reverse complement.
TCCATACCTCATGTCAGATATGCATGATTTTCATTTAGGGCAAATGGACATCACAAATCAAAATGCTGATACAACTATCCATTTAGGATAGTAACATGATTTTCCTGATGGCCTCTGCAGTAGCCATATTAGAAATCAGACCAGCACAATATTATTGAAGATTAACTAAACATCATGGGCAGACTTCCTATTAAAACCATTACCAATATAACCTTCTGTTGAGATGTCTTCTGTATTAGTCATATAGAAAATCAGACTGGCAATCTTAACAAGAACCAAAAATACCATGGGATGATTGTGTCAACTGTTCCATCACAATCCTATACATTGTCTTCTTCTAATGAAAGCATAGTACAGCATTCGCCTTGTGCTGATAAAACACTATTCAAGATATATAGCAATAATGAGATTTTCCAGATGGCTGAAGTAGTGGTCAGTGTGAACGTTAAATCAGCACTATTTTGACTTAAGGAAAAAAAATGAACCAGCATAAATGTGTAATATGAAGAAAAACATTTGTATTTTTAACCTAGTACAAGTTTGTTCAGACCCTTCCCACCCCACTTTAGATATTTGGACACTTATGTAAATAAAGTAGGGTCAGAATGCTCTGCCTATCAATCTGCTGGAATTAACCAGCAGCATGTGATGTCAACAGAGTAGCTCTTACTAGTAGGCCTGGCAAACCTGAATAACCTAACAAAGTCATGTCTGCAACAAAATGATGGAAGGACAATTTATTTTCTCGGAAATTGCAAATATAGCATTTGCCACATGCCTAATCCAATAACAGACCATATGATATTACAACAATAATGACATTTTACCTGCTACTTACCTGCTGCACTTCTACCAAACTCTTGTAATCGATACCATGACATCAGAGGTTTGCTGTTTTGTAATTCTAAGGAGAAACCCCTTTCATATCTAATTGTACAAAAAAAATTAAAAATACTGATTGATTCTCATAAATCACAACATACTGACATCAAGGAGAGCCAAAAACCTGTTGAAACCTTTGCTACCTGGAGAAAAGCTAAGTAAGCAAGAAAAGTGGAGGTCATCACAGTAGTTATGCCATGCCAACAAAAATATATACATGCTCTCTGTATGATGAATCATACATACTTCCTGATCAATTTGATACAAGAATGGCAATATACAAGTTTGCTATGCCTGCTAATAAGTGAATAAACATAAATGACACTACATGACATTGGTGAATTCCAGCTTTTTGTTACAGGCTATACTTTCTGACCCCACACCAAACAATAATGTCCAAATATCTAAAATAGGTGGGAATGGTATTCAGAAATTTCCAAGCAAAAAAAAAGGCTCAAATATCCTGAAAATTTCAACAAAAAAAACCTGCAGGGAATTGCAATTTATTATAATTTTCATTAATGTGAAGCTAATCTTCCACAAAATAAATTTCATGCATGGTAGTTTTAATATATATGTCATCCAAGATGGGATTTATGATACTTTTTATGTCTTGTAGGTGAAAACAAGAAGTTCTTTCTGCTCACATGCCCTACCTCACCCCTTGGTTTCTGAAATAATTCTCATAATAAAGTCTCCAGAAAAAAAATTTTAATAGTTAAAATTAAAAAAAAAATACTTTTCCACAAAATCGAAGATATCAATGTCAGTTGTAAGGCACCTCAAAACAGACGATTTCACCTTAATTTAAAAAAATGAAATTGTCCCAAACTGTTGCACTAAGCAATATAGCTAGATGAAATTCACATCATTACCTTGACTGTTGAAGCCCACTGTTCCTAGCTTAGCTAGTGCAGCTATGTTCACAAACGGAGCACTAGAAGAGCTGTTTGTACTGCCTGCATCCACAGAGATGCCACTGTCAGACATGGCTGGGCTGTGGGAATTTCTCGATAAGCTGACTGTCTCATGCATGGCTTGTGTTCCCCCTGTGATGGCCATAGGTAGAGATGTTGGAATTCCTCCAAGTATCTGTAGGAAAACAATTAAAAATCAATTTGGTAGTCATTAAAACCCACTGCAGATAAATTATTTAACAGGAACAAGAGAATATGCATGTCAAGGCCATGATCAAATATTGGTTTAGAATTTGTTACCTTGACAACAAAAGTCAAAAGCTAGAGAAATAAACTTACCAAGCTTCTCTTCATCAGCTGACCTGCCAGCCCTGACAGGTCAGTCTCAGTAAGGTAGTTGATTTTTTCCTTAAGTTTTACCATTTTTCAGTAAGGTGTAAAAAAAAAACTGCTACTGTAATGCTGGAAAATGTAATTAAACCTTTGGTAGTCGGTACATGCAGCCAAAATAAACATTAGGTTCAACTGAAGAGATTGTAAAATATGTGTAGACATTATTTACTAGTACAGTTGCACAAACTCAAGTTCCAATCCCTATGCAGTTCAATGGCTTGTTGCTGTCTCTCAAAACGAGACAATTCTTATCCTTTTCCATTGCACATGACACAATCGTATATCTCGATGCAAATCATACTCAAATTGGCATGTCCAAAAAACATTAACTGTGTCTGTTGATCTTTTATTCACAAGAATTTGAATATTTCTTTTTATTCTTTGGTGTTGATTATTCACACTTTTTAAAGTGGCTTATTCTCACTTTCATTTTAAACATGCATCACTTGCTGGATGCCATAATCAACAGTAGGATCATGCAGACACTTCGCATGAACAAATAGTGGCAGTTTAAAGTGTCTGAGGTGCTGCGTTAAAGTTAGTCTGGTTCCCTGACAAATTCTAATATGAAACCCGGGTCAAAATCAAACACAGATGAACAAATTTTCCGGATTTTTTGGCAATGATCATTTTTTCATAGTTTTTGCTTTTATGCCGTAAATCAGTGTTTTCCTTTACGCACATTTGTGTGTCAGGGATGAACATTCGAGAAAATTGATGCAGAGAATCTTTTGCCATGAGGTTTTTCTTACGCCAAAGGATTTGCAAAATACAATCAGGATTTAATTTCCAATGCGTTGAAGGAGATAGTATCTTGTATACTTCGATTATACATCATTATTGATTGCATCGTGAATGTCTTCGGTTTCCTGCTTCGTAAGCTCTCTGTGTTGCATACTGCTATACTGAGCATACGAAGCAGAGAAACAGATTACCATTAGGCAATATTATGAAAGTAGCTTCCCTTGATCTCATGAGCTCTCATGCAATTCTATCAAGTTCAGCAAGATGCCATCCAGATGTTTGACCTCAATTCTTGTTGCACTAAAATGTGATCTTGAGATGAAAACAGTTTGCACTAAGTGAAGAAAGTGAAAAAAGCAGAACACGAAAGAGTAAATGTGGATCAGACTTTATTTAACCCTTTCATCACTAAGTAAATTTGCAGGCATAGAGTCCTCAACACTAAGTAACTTTGGAGTTGTAAAACAAAATGACTTGTGGACTTTGAAACATAACTTTGCCAATGTTAAAGATATCTGGCTGGATTACGTGTCAAAATCAAGGTTAAAAATCATATTTCAATAAAATGTGCATATCTATTAGAACTATTAAAATGCAGGTACAAACAGGTAAGACAACAGGTAAAATACAAGTAAATCATTTTATTACCTCTTAGAAAACATAGAAAGTTCTCAAAATGTGTTCAATTGACTCTAGATGTACTAGTGAATAATCACAGTAGCAGCAAAAGTCTTTCTTTCATGGTGTCCATAATATATAAGATTCTATAAAATGAACCAAAATGCTCTCCAAGGTGAGATCTGTCCACACACATAAAACGCTCTGCCACGTTTGATGGTCCCATTGAAGTTCGTTACAATTTTTCCAAAAACTTCATCTGATTAGAATATTTGAAAATAATCTGAAGCTTTCCTGGAGCCATCTAACACGGGGGTGTGTTCAACTCTGTCAGAAAAATGAAACAAATCTCTTTGGTTTTCCGTCTTCGTCCCAAAAACAAACCACATGGAGAGTACAATTCCTCTGGTTCAAAACCTTCAAAGTCATCTTCATTGTCATCACTATTACCCACAAGTGCATTCCATTGTCTCTCCTTACGTTTTCTCTCATTTTCATCCAAATTTACCAAGTCAAAATTAATTAAATCCTCAGAAAACTCTCCTCTAAAATTCCTTCAAACGCCGCCATTTTGGATACAAATTTCAGCATTCGAAAAACATGTTAAAAGTTCCTACTTTGTTATTTCTAGTTGTTTACAAGCTTTACTCACAAGATCATCCAAATCTATCATCTACATTACCAGATAGAAGTTATTAGAGGTACCCAGAAAGATATTTAGTCGGGTATTTTAACGTTAAAGAAGAACACTGCCCCAGACCGAAAGGCCGGTCCATAGTATTTACGGACTTACTTCCCCCCTGACAGGTTTTGCGGTCCGCCGTGATGAAAGGGTTAATGAAAAATGGAGAAAATATTCCCTTGACTGGAATATGTCACACCCAATGCATAGAGATTTCCGGTGTGACTTTGTGATTGTGAAGACTACAAAAGTGAATAATCCTTTCGTGACATTATTTGAGAATTTTTTTTAAAAAACTGCCCTTGATCACAAGATCTTTTAAAATATTACCTAAAACATTCTTTCAGAACAAAGAAATTTGTAAACTTGCAGAGACAAATCCATTATTTTGATTACAAATTCAGGTGGTCATTGCAGAATTTGCTAACTTTGCTGCAATGAAAGATCTAAACGTGCAAGTGTAATTTGTTAAGAAGATGAATCATTAGCCTGATTTTTGGATAAATTTGTTTCAGTACAATAAAACTGATGATAGTACACATTTTATGACAGGCAATAAATTAACTATCGTTTTGTTAAAAAGATTTATATATGGAGTTTTGTATTGGCTTATATGTAATGTGTTGGTCTATAATATTGCTAAAACAAATTATAAAGGGACAGTTAAAAGTACGACTTTAAAACTAAAAGTTAATTAATACAATTATCCTTTGAATGGCTAATGCATTTGTGTTGACTGTGTGTTGGTTTATTTGTGTGTGTGTGTGAGAGAGAGAGAGAGAGAGAGAGAGAGAGAGAGAGAGAGAGAGAGAGAGAGAGAGAGAGAGAGAGAGAGAGAGAGAGAGAGAGAGAGAGAGAGAGAGAGATGTGCAAACTGCAATATCGTATTCCAGCTGAAAAAGTATGGATTAGATGTAAATTTGTCGGTACACTGTTGATCTCACATTTTTTTCACACTAGGGGTTTTTTTTCAATCAGTTTTACACTCCTGCGGGATGCCCTGCGTAAGTCCGTAATTTAAGAGTAATTTTCATAAGACTTACGGCACAGGCATAACAGTAGGCAGGTCTGCATCAGTATACATACATACGGATTACCTTTAGGTCAGGAATAAAATAGGAGTCTTTCTCGGCTTTAAGGAATAAATGTGGCTTCTCGTGAGGTGTAAAGGATATAATAATAACCTTAATGGTACCTGTAGAACACTTTTTTGAAGAAGGAAAATCTGACCTCGGGAAGCAGAAATCAGATTACTTAACACAATTAGAAAAAAAATTGTTCTAGATACCAATTACAAAATAAAATTCGGCCGCTTGTGAGGGGTAAATTTTATGTTTTTCCAAAAAATATGCTGGCCGCTGGTCACGTTAGCCGGGTGGCCTTTTGTGAGGAGTAATTTTGAACACAAATTCATTGGTGCCTTCAGATTCTGGCCGTAAGGAGCGGGTGGCCGCTGGTGAGGGTGGCCGTTCAAGAGGGGGACTACTGTACTTGTATCTGATAAAATATCAGCATTTGATTGCCCTTGAAATCAGACAAAATGGGAATATATGGCTTCTTCTAAAGCTAGTTTTCAGTGTGGGATTGTTTTATTGGCATTTGTTTCAAACAGCAAAATGTTTTAAAAATTAAACATTTTAATCAATGGCTCATTCAGAAAAATTCAACAGACAATAATCAATGCATACATCTGAACTTGAAAATCACAATGGCTCAGAGAAACATATTTTCTTTTGTTTCAGTTTTGGAACACCCTTCATGTGATGAATTTTCTAACCCACAGACTCCAAAGAAACAAAGATAGTGTTCTGTCCTGAGGAGCACACAAGTAAATCTCTGTAATTTTATAGAAAATTTAACGAGTGGAAAAGTGAACTTGCATTTCTTTAATAATATCCTCGAAATCTGAATAAGCTATATAACCTTGATAGTTGTATTGGTATATATTTGCATAAAACAATATGTGGAGAAGTTGAAAATCTAATAAAGAATAAAATAATCCTGTCCGTTCCATATACAAAATATATACACAGCAACACAAAGCTAGAAACAGAAACACAATTTTAAAACATCAGATTACGTTTTGATTTTTTTACAGAATACTGTAAAAGTATTTCTCATTCAACACAAGACAAGAAATATTAAATATCATTTGTTTCCACTAATAACAAAGAATCATTGCTATGGGTTCATGACTGTCCAAAAAAATTGAGCCTCTAGATTTCAGTATCGATTCAAGATTTTCATTTTCACTCGGAGATATCGAAGTCAAGTCAAACGACTCTTCACTTTTGAAATCTTGAGAACCCAACAATAAAGCACAAAGTTAAAATGCATGCAAACAAGCACCCTAAATGTGCCACTTTTTAAATTCAGCAAGCTAGAAGATTGCTGAAAATTTTTTCCCTTGCTTTTCCCACATTACTCCCTACGTACAAAACAATCGAATCTACTTACTCCTCTATATGGTGGTACATCTGGATGGTTGCCCTGCAAATTCACTGGTGGCAGGTTTGAAAGATCTGGAAGGTAATCTGTGCCAGGGCAGCGTGGTAGGATTCTGTTGTCAGGACTCAGCACACCCGGTGGTAGACTGAAACCTTCATTCTCAAAAGAGGAATGAAGGGAAGACAGGGGACGTTCTTGCTGTGAAGCAAACACCAAAACTTGCTTTAGTAATATTTAACCTGAACTGACTGCCAAGTTTGCACCACTTAATGTTTAAAGGCTGACTGAGTCATCCAGGGGTCAAGCTACACTTAAATTGTAGGGAAAAGTGACTTCTCAATTTAGTCAAAAGAGGGAGAAGTTGGAGCTAAACAGGAAGAAGTAGAAGCTAAATCGGGAGAAGTGAGACCAAAGCAAGAAGTGTGTGTGTGTGTGTGTGTGTGTGTGTGTATATATATATATATATATATATATATATATATATATATATATATATATATACACACACACACCCACACAGACACAGAGTCGAACCCACTTATCTCGACCTCGGTTACCCTATTAAGTTGATGTTTTTAAAGTGGAACCACCATTTTTTTTCTTTGTCTTAGCATTTTCTCATCGGTTATGTTGATTCTTTTATGTCGCTGAACCCTAATATCTCCAGCACAAAATAGGGCCATATTTGCCAAATAATGTCGGTTATCTCAATCCCCATGACCAATTGCCGGCAATTTTTTCCCCTTATCGATGAGAAAAAAAGGCCCATCTTGGTTATTTAATTTGTACAAACAATCGTGGCTTTCAACTGGATAAATAAAAGGGGAAAAGGAAGTAAGCTACAAACTTAAATAAGTAATGAATTGAAATAAATTAATACATAAATAATCCTTTGGATCCACAACCATATCTTAGCTGTGCATTGTTACATCATAATCTGTTATTGCTGACTTATGGAGGAGTACTGTATGTTTTGACAGTCAATTATGCTAACATACTATACCTACATCTGATTGACTTCTGAAGATGGGAATAGAACAGATAAAATTAATGGAATGGCTAATCCTTCCGTTTATTAGACACTCAGCAAGAAGAAATAGCAAACAAATAAATAACTTTTGCATAATAAAAAAATATTCCTTTCTCAAAATGCATGAGTAAAAGAATCCCTATATTGGGTGTTAACTTATTCTACAGTAATATGTACGGTTCAATATTGTCAGGTGTTCACTCGTGCAAGTTTCATTTGTGGGAATAGATTTTTATTTTGCAAAAATAGTCTTTCCGATTTTTTAATTTACATGTACTTTTTGCTATTGGTTACATTTATGCTAGCTTATGACTTGCCAATAAAATGATCATACTTGGTTAACTGCACATGTGCTGAGTTCAGTAGCATGTGATAACGGTCTGTATGGTTCAATCACTCTAGTTGATCTTGTCTGAAGAATAACATGCTGTAGCTATTCTGTTTACGATATTTTTCAAATCTGTCAGTGAGATGACTCGAAAATTTAATTTTGACACTGGTTAGCCTTTTGTAAAAATGAATTATACCCTGCAGGGTTTTTTTTCATTTTTTAAGCAATCATCTTTGTGTTTGCAATGTTGGAAAATATAATAAAGGTTTGTATGGAGAATCAACGGTGGTTTGTACTGTATACTGGTAAATCTCTGCTGTTAGTTTGTGTACATATGCCTTTTTTAACAAACATATTTTCATAGCATGCCGCTCGATTCATCAAACAGTTTGCAGCAATGCTGTTAAAAAAAACATCCAAAAATATATGTATGTACACTCTCATTTACTAACGCACATCATGTACATAATGAAATTTCAAGCACATATTATATTGATGCCATATTGGTTTTCGTTTATCTCATCATAGGTTATCTCAATACTTTTGGCAAACCCCTAAGCAGAGACATAACCAGGTTGAACTGTATTCACTTTCTTGCTTTGAAACAACCAATTCAATAATAGGACTGCATATTTATGGTTGAATTATTTGTCTACCTACTGGTATTAAGGATATAAATCAGTTAAATAGTATTTGCTTTTATATATATATATATATATATATATATATATATATATATATATATATATATATATATATATCTTTTGTAATTTTGCAAAATGAAATATAGTAGGTCAGGAAACAACCTTGACCTTGCAGCAATGTTTGGAATTCCACAAGAGATTGTCAGGTGTTTTTGACCTACATCATTAATCATTTAGGTTAAATCTACTATGAAATAATATTTAATTTTTGTTTTCAGTATATTATATATTTTTATTATATATTTTGCTGAATTCAACTGCACAATTATTTATGAATACAGTTTAATGATGTGGTATATCATATACGTAGTGATGTCCACCATTACAAATTCATTACCCGTTTCAAACTGATTTTATCAAGAAAATACACAAATACGGCCATTAAAATCGCCATTTATCAAAATAATACATTAGAAAACACTATTCACTGATCACATTTTTTAAAAGCAAAGTACTATTTATATATTGATGCATTTCACCTTGGATTACAACAGTGCCAGAACTTACTGGTTTCTGCAAAGGGGCATCTCAGAAGTCATAATCTACAACCATTTTACATCCGAAAATTTGAGGCAAGTCATTTTCGCTTTCCTAACAGAATAAAGCTAAGTTTACAGTTCTCATGAGACTTTTTCGCTTGTTTCGCCTGGTAGTGACCCCTGTCATCAACATGGATATTCTGCACAAATACACATAATTTAAACCTATTATATAAGCCTGAAAATTACTACCTACATCATGGTCAATCAAGTATTTACAGACTTATTTTATTAATTGAGGTTTATCCTGTCATTTGCAGTAAAGGATAGAATGGTAATAAAGGTAATTATCCTAAGGTAATAATTTTCACTGATATTAAATTCAAACACAAAATGTCATATCCTTCTTAATCTCATTTTTTTTCTTGCCAGTAGAAACTGTAACCAGGTTGCATTCCCCCGTAGTCAATTACTAATGTAAAATTCTGAAACAGTACTGAATGTTGGAATTTTGCTGTCCAAAGCTAAATAAAAACCGAAATCCAGTACATACTTGTTTTCATGCTGAGTAGTTGCCTCGAAAGGGCAACAATAAAAAAATATAATCTGTGGGTAATGTTGAAAACTACAGATGTGTGCAGTTTCTATGCCACTATTACCCTTCAGACATGCCAATATGGTATGCCATGTGTCTATCTCTTTCATTATGGTATTTATTACACAATATCTGCAGCTATTTATTTGGATCTTAAAATATTAGTTAAATTAAATATTACCCACTGCAAAATGAAATCTAACCCAAATGTTTACCATGGGCATTTATTAGCAAATATATTACTTCCATTTTCATACATGTCCCAACAACAATATTTGATTTCCAGTATAAAATAAAAATTTTGATTTACAGAGAATTTTCCTTCTTAGTTGTTCAAATCACAAGTCATATTTCCAAACTTTTCTGCCAATTCATGTGGTCTGATAAGCCCCTGACATGTAAAGACTGCATTCGCTTGTTTTCAAGTTGACAATCCTGTTCACAAAGCCATGAATTTAACACATCTACTTGTTCTGTGCTAAGTACAGTGCTACATCTTACAGTGAATTATTGACCTTAATCCATTTTAGCTTGTAAAGGCAGCAGCCTTTATTTTCTCCTGCAACAACCCATTGAGCCACTAGTATGAAACTTGTCCAATGCTAACAGAAGATGGTTATTTGAACATGACAGTGCTGTACAATTAACACAGTTGCAGCCCAATTAATCTATTCCACCAATTGTATGATCAAAGTGTCACTGACAGAACCCAAGGGGATTCTCTACATAAGCAAATGCATATGAAAGTGAAGCGGAGAAACAGATTTGAACAAAATGAACCATGACTAGATCACTACAATTTAACAGGACTAGATGACAATGGAGGATTTCAGAATATTATCAGACGAGGATGAATTCTTGGACTTTGTACCAGATGACATTTATAGGATACTCAATTAGAAAAGAAAAACAACACCCATTCAAAAAACCTAGCCTTAACTTTCATTGTTTATTTTCTAAAATTTGTGAAATTGACTCATTAACCCCTAGCGCGACATTTACATGGCAGGAAGTGGTAGCCTACTTTTGAGTTCTGTAGCTTTAAGATCATGTGTGATACAATAAAGTGGGTGGTATTGAAGGTAGATGTAGCTTTATGATACCAAATATGGATGTTCTAGTTGCACTACAAAATACAAAGGGAAAATCATCACTTTTTGGACTAGAGATTTTCCAGCTGAAATTCGCTTGAGGTCATGATCTTGTTTTGTATCCGGATTTTAGACTTTTTGGTTTCAGATCCAAGACAAATCGGTCTGATGGCACACGGACAGGTGAACCTTTGCAAAAAGGAGGATAAGATGACATTTTAGAAATAAAGAGTGGTCTTAACACGAAAAAGATGGGTTTGTTAAGCAAAATAACACCAAAAAAACAACAAAAAACAAGTCTATTTTGTACCCTTCTGCTCATTCTCAGGTGAAAGAGCCCATGAAAATCAATGTTTTTCGACACGAATATGCATTAGGTTAACAAAAATTGTTTTTGAGATCCATGTACACCACTCTCTGGATAACTCGCTCCTGGACAACTCAAGAACCCGCTTATGTGTCCGGCATGGCTCCCGATTTTTTCAAAGAAAATATATTTTAAAATGTGTTGAACGTGAAAAAAGTCATGATAAGAAATGGGATATTGGTAAATTAAACCTTGATATATAGCTCATTTTTTTTATCATCGAAAATGGTGATTATTGCCCGTAAAGATAGAATCCATATTGTGAAATTTGCAATTTCTAATAAGATATCACATATTTATTTTTAAATAGAGAAATAGTCGTCAATACACTAAATAAACAGCGCTCAACAAAAAATTCTGGTAAATGCTAACATGTGGCAACAGAGAATGAAATTAACACCAATTAAATGTCTTGCCAGGTGAAATTCACATTATAATCCTTTAATTTCATCTCAACACTATAATTGCAACATATTTATTCGCTTATATGAAAACACGAAAAGAGTCAGTCGACTGTCACATCGAAACTGTGAAAACTTCAGGGAGAACATAATTACATGCTGGCTTTGTTTCGATCAATAGCTTGGGGAAGTGTTTGTATCAATAAAAGAATCAATTAAAAGAGACCTGTGTTGTTTTATCACTTTGAATGTCTTTTGTATCAAAACAATCAAGTAAAAAAAATAAAGTTCAAAAGCATGCCAATAGGAGCATACATTCTTGTATTCATTACCATTATCAAATTTCGTTTTACTTGACCAATTTTATGTACTAACATCATTCAAGTATATAATAATAGTAATGTATCCTAGTCATTTGTAAATGTGACCATGGAGAGCAAAGGAATTATGCAAAAGATGTAGTTAGTGACTGAAAAGCTGTGCATCATAGTGTTCATAATGACAAAGCGTGATCAAAAATTTGCAATGAACTAAAAATTGCCGAGTTGACATTTAGAGGTTGGCTTAAGGATGTGCCGAAATTTAGAAATTACTCACATGCTGATTCAGATGAAGGGATGAAATGAAAACAAGCACGGACTGCAAGCGATAACGAATTAGATGATGCTGTGTATGCATGGTTCACACAGCAACATGTCACAAACCGCAAGTGTTATCGTGTTCTAATTTAAATCATTTTAAATTTTAAGTACACTGGTTTAAAGAGATATTTATTCAATGTTAATCTTAGCACGATTATTAATTTAGTATTCAACACTGTAACATGCCAAGCAACCCCCACCCCCTTTTGCCTATACGTTGATCCCTTTGTTAGTTTTGCTGTTTGTTATAGGTCCCTCGATAACTCGCGCCCTCACTTATATAAAGGTCAATGTTTTTGGACCCCAATGTCCGCGAGTTATCGAGGGAGTGGTGTATTAGGATGCATTCAGAAATATCCCCCAAAATGATTTCCTCCTCACATTTCAGGCGAAAACGACAAAACCTCCAGGGGTTAATGGGTTAAACTGCATTTTCATGATATCAACAAATTTGAATATTCCTTGTGTATTTGATCTATTGCGCAATAATATTGCACATAAATGACAAATTTAGCCTTTTTTGAACAATTTGTAAAAATTTAAAAATTCTTGTTAAATTCATTAACCCTTGGCACCACGTTTACGGGGCAGGAGGTGGTAGTCTACATCTGAGCTCTGTAGCGTCTAGGTCATGTGTGAGACAATAAAGTGAGTGGTATTATAGAAAGGTAGAGAAAGGTAGCTTTACGATGACACCAAATAATATGTTCTAGTTGCACTACAAAACAGAGAGGGAAAAACATAACATATTGGACCAGAGTTTTTTCCAGCCGAAATTCACCCGAGGTCATGATCCAGTTTTGTGTCCGGACTTTTTTGGCCTCAGATCTAAGACAAACCGGTCCAAATTCACACAGGCATGTGAACCTTTGCAAATAGTAGGATAAGATGGACATTTAGAATGAAGAGTGGTCTTGACACGAAAATGTTAAGCAAAAAAAAAAACAAATCCATTTTTTACCCTTCTGCTCATGCTCAGGCAAAGAAGCCAATGAAAATCTGTTTTTAACATAAATAGGCATTAGGTTAACTGAAAAGATTTTGGAGGTCTATGTATTAGTATGCATTCAGAACTACCTCGCACAACGATTTCCTACTCACATTTCAGACGAAAACAAGAAAAACCTCCAGGTACATTAAATTATTTCCATTTTATTTACTGTTGTGTATTTCTCTTGGGTTTATATTCACTTTATATTCATTTTTATTTATATTTATTTATATTCATTTTTGGTGCAACTATTTAATTTTGAAGGCATGTTTAAATACAATTAAAACTAAAATTATTAAATCAGAACAATTTAAAACAATCAACGTCCCCTCCCCTCAGCGGGCTGCAATAAAATTATCAAACGTTAATCAGTCCGCGGTGACTAAAAGGTTGGGGGACCACTGGGTTAACATATATGGGGATGTTTTGAATTTGGATCATTCTTAATTATTTTTATACCAGTAAGTGACCTAAAACTGAATTCATCGATATAACCTATCATATATTATGGATTTTAATGGACCTGATTAATACAAACTTAAGTTGTCAATTTAGTTATTTGTGATATGTACCACTTGATAACTCAATTGCCTTTTACACTGGTTGTTATTCTTAATCTATCTAGTTGGGCTTATTTACTAATCCAAAATTCAACTCAACTCATGGCAAGTCACCTCTTCAGACTGCTGTAGGAAGTCTTTTGCCTAAATAAATGGAATAATCAAAGAATCTCACATGTACTACAAGGATATCCACTACTGTTAAATTTGCTTCTTGTAACTTGGCTACTTTTTGTGCCCCAACTACAACCTATAAAGAAAACATCTTTGCACTGATCATCCAAGAATGAATGTAGAAGGTGGAGTTCATGGGATATCTTCCAATCATGAACAAGTTAAGATTTGACCATGAGGTAGCAATTTACTTTATCACATGGGCTTTAATCCACATGAAATGAAGATCCCTGTCAGTCAAGGACTGATGAGCTTTCTTGACCATAATGAAAATCTATAGTGTCATTAGAAAATTAGAAGAGGATAATCATTTCCCTATCTTTTTTTAGAAGCAGCAAATCCTATTCTCCAATCTAGACATAAAAGTTGAACTCTATCATCACTTCTGGTCAGCTCCATCAGTGCTGGTATATCAGAAAGCTAGCTAGTTTTTAGCTAAGAAACATGGTTGGCAAAGGAGAGAAATTAATGTGTAATTTTATAATTGCCACTGAACCTCAGATAACCTTTGGTAGATGGGGAATGAACTTCTCTCATTTACCTCAGGACAGTAAGAAAATGGTCATGAGGGCAAGATTCTCAAAGGTAGCTCATACCGAAGACCACAACACATACGTGTTCCAGTTTGGAACAAGAGTTAAACAATGATCTCTGTAGCTCAAAATACCATACAAGCAGACCTGCCAACCCTGACGAGCTGGTCTGAGTAAGGCAGTTGATTTTTCTCTGCAAGATTGACCAGTTTTCATTAAGTTATAACAAAATGTCAATAACTGCTATTGTAAAACTGGAAAATGTAAACAAAAGTTTAAAGCTGGGGCGATAAACATGTTCAACTGCAAAGTTTTAAAGTACATGTAGTTTATTTACCACTAGTACAGCTGCACAAACCTTTGTTCCAAACTTATGCAACTCAATGGCTTGTTGCTATCTCTTAACTTGATGTAATTCTTGGAAATTCTTTTCCATTTCACACAAAGTCGGCAATCGTATCTCCCACCATGATGCATACTCAAATTGGCATGTGATGCCCAATAAATGTAATTGTCCTTTCCAGCTTTTATTCATAACATGGATGGCAATATGACAAACTGAACAACTGAGCCTTTAGAAAACTCAAGTATGTTTGAAAGTACTGCCCAATAGCCATGATAGTGCAAACTGAGCATTCTTCCTCTTCAAATAGGAACAAAAAAACGTGGCCACTGAACCAAACAGGGCAGCTAGGACTAATGTTCACTAATAGCAAAAGATTCTCCACTTGGCAATATGGGCCTTTTACACGGAGCAAATCCTGGCCTGAATGATGCACTCGGCAACTTTATTCAAAAACTTGTCCTCACAGATGGATCACTTGAGATGAGCCAAGCATGAAGCTATCTGTGGACTGTTGTAGGAATGAACATCTACCTCTGAGGTAATTAACTGGGGTGGCTGATCTGCAGTGTACCAAGATTGAAGAACCATGATCATTTTAGCAACAAAAAGGGCTATCAAGATGAGCTAAGCAATAGGGGTTCTTACTTTCTGATGAATCTGCAGAATCATCTAAAAGGGTGCAAAGGCATAACCATACAAGCAAACCCTACTTCAAACTGAAGGTATTCACTGCCCAAACTCTCCCATTTGGAACATTACAAAAAAGAGGAGGTTTAGTCGTCACATACAAGTCTTGGACAGGCTACCTGCCAGAATAGACTTGCTGTTGGGGATGCTCAAAAGTTACTCAGTTAATAAACAAAACCACCACACAGAGAAAAGGATTTTATGTACTGCTTTGACACGAGGTTCACTACAACCAGCATCATACTGGGAACTATCACACATCAACTGCATAGTGCATGAAAAAAACTAGTATTGTGCTAGGAATACCACTCTCATATTGAGAGTTTATAGGGGACAGATTCTTCCTGGAAACATGAAACCTGAAGAACTAATTCTTCACATTCACAGCAGAAAATAACTCAAATGAACTCTTCCTTGGGGAACCAGACATTGCAGAGTTCCAAGGACAGACACTTCACCTGAAAAATATTAGTTTCCGGTTAAAGCAAACGATGTACTGCTATAAGTTAGTCTAGTTTCTTGTCTAACTCCACTAATTCTAATAGGAAACCTGGATCAACATCAGAGATCTAAGAATCTGAATTTTTTGACAATCATTTGCACAAAGTTTTTGCTTTTATTCCACAAATCTGTATTTTAAGAATCATTTACATCAGACTAAAGGTATGTTACTTTCAACATTGCTTCACAAATTTCACTGGACCATAAAAAGGCTATAAGGACAAACCACCACTTCCCAGCCATCAAAATTGCGAACATATATGGTCCAATACCTCAGCTGGGAGAGGTTAGATTGGTCAAATAACCAGTTTTTTTGTTTCAATGATTAGTGATACAATAATGAAATATAAAACTCCACTGCTAGTTACTAAACCATTGTCTTAGTAATGGCATTACCTGACCACAACCACCCCAAATCTCCTCAGATTAAAATTGATCTAAAAAATGCATGAAAAAGAAAGCTGCAAGAAAACCCAGAAAAGCCCCATCCCTGCATCAAGAAGGGATATCAATATAATAACAGGTAATGTAATGCTGGTACTAAATTCAATAGTACTCTTCCTTACCCTTTGTGAAAGCCATAAACAATATTTGGTTTCATGTGTCAAGTTTTGATTTGAAAAAAAAACTATCTTGTCAGTGACCTTGACCTTTGCCTCTAAAATCAACAGGGTTTTCATCATCTCAAGTCAAAGTCAGGTAATTAAAGATGGTGGAGACCCCATTATAAATCATTTTTCTTCTTCAGATTGTGACCTTTGACAATCGTACCAAAGGCAAGTGATCCAAAACATTTGTTAAATCGAGATGGTGGACAACTTGAGTAATTTTGCCAAATCTGAACAGAAAGACATTCAGCTATGATTTCTGCCTTTCGGCTGGCATATAAAACTGGATACTATAAACCCTGTACCTGCGACTGTTTTCCATGCTAGTGCCAGAACCAGGGTTCCTGCAGACTTGACAAAATCAGATTTCACTTCTTTTCAAAGAGTTATTTCACAAAACTCTAGGACCACAAGATGTAAATTATCAAGATGCAAGTTTGATCAAACTCAATTTAACCTTGGTTCATCAGATTGTGAAGTGGCAAATGCTCAAAGCAGCAGGCATGGCGATGTGAAATTTTAAATCTAACTAAAAACCATATTTGGATTATGTCAGGACCAATTGTTGCTTGGTGCTCAATGAAATTTGCAGTTGTCAATTTTGGAAGTCTATTGTCAGAAAATTCAAAACCTTTCAAAAACTTTGCAAGATTTTGAGAAATCTTGTGACTTTTCAAGGTAAATGAAATTATTGGTTTAAATTCCAAAACTTTTCCAAGATTCTATGATCCATGAGACCTACAGACTCAAATCAAATGGAAACCATACCTGTCATAAACACCTCGCATCATTTCTATGAGCTCCAACAAAAACACCCCTGCAAATTTCTAATTACCTTAACTCATTAACCCCTAGTGCCCCGATAACTCGTCGCACTTTTCACCCCTCATCTCCCGAGAGCCTCGTTAGGAAGACAGAGTTTACCTAGCTTATTTCCCGTTCGCCGAGTTTGAGAGGCAGTATTTGGCATGGCTTATTTCCCGTACGACGAGTTACGTCGTCGCTAACCATTGGTTGATTTCAAGCCATTTCTTAATTATTTAGGCAATTGAACCAATAAAATTTTAGGTTACGTAGACAGACTGAACTCTGCTGAACAAAGGGGAAAAAATTTGATTGCAATAGCACCAGTAACAGTGAAGTTTTTTTGATTTGAAAATGATGGAAATTGTTGAGAATCAGCCACTTGGACCGGAATTTTACATGACAGATTCTGACGGAGGACGGAGGATTTTCTGGATTCTCATCGGACGAGATCGATAGTGATATTGAAGTTGCAATTAATGATGATAGCGAGTGATGAGAATGAGGATGGACCTAACAAAAGATTTGGGAAAGAAATCATATTGTAAATGTAGACCATTATTTCACTAGCCCAGACTTATTTGAGAAGCTTCTATAGAAAGGTACATATGCACGCAGAACTGAAAGAAACAACAGAAGAGGATATCCTATTCAGCATCTTAATAAGAGAGATATTAAGGTTCAAGGGGAATTCAAAACTGCAGTGAGGGGAATTAACAGCCTGTGTTTGGATGGACAAGAGGCACATCTACACCCTATCAACAGCAGAAGATCCAGCAGCCATAGAGAAGATAGTACAACGCAAATCCAAAAATGGAGATGTGAGAAACATCAAAGCACCATCCATCATTCAAGAATACAACATCAACATGAACGGAGTGGACATAGCAGACCAGCTTAGAACACAGTACAGTACATACAGAGCAGCTAAAAAGTGGTGGTTGTACCTTTTTTGGTTTTTGTTTGATATTGCTGTCACCAATGGATTCATACTAATGAGAGAATCAGAACATCATGTCAAGCGGAGCAGGAACAGATGGGTAAAAGCACACAGGATGATTGATTTTAAAATGAATCTGGCAAAATTGCTGATTGGTGACTACCAGGAAAATGATTTAGCCACGTTGGCAACAAATACAGGAGGCCACTTTCCTAAGAATGGTGAGAAGAGGGAAAGATGTAGACAATGCAGCAAAGAAAAGCGACGACAGGAAGTTTTGAATATGTGTATTCAGTGTAATATTCATTTGTGTGTAGATTGTTTTAAGCCATATCATGTAGATCTTTTGAAGAATCATTAAATAAATGTTTGAGAATTAAAATTTGTAAGCATGAATGTTCATAATTCAGAGTTTGATAAGTGTTTTATTAGCAAGGTAAATATATGCATCTTGGAACAGTATTCACAGGAGATTAAGTTTGCAAGTGAAATGACAAGTGGAATTTTTGTGTACATAAAATAGAATTATTTCATGTGTTCATTATTGTGTGTGAATTTCTAATGGATGTTATGGATTATTCAATGGCAAGAAAAATTAGTAAGTACACCATTTAGTTTCACCTTTATGCAGGAGTATTATTTCTGCATGTGGC
Organism: Potamilus streckersoni; assembly: GCA_016746295.1. Lineage (NCBI taxonomy): Eukaryota > Metazoa > Mollusca > Bivalvia > Unionida > Unionidae > Potamilus > Potamilus streckersoni. Next base: position 923,163 of record JAEAOA010000768.1, on the reverse strand, counting down.
ATGAAATTTATACCATTATGTACATAATTTTATTGAGAACTGATTTGCCAAATTTCAGCCAAATTAAATGAAAATAAATAAAATAATACGAAAATTACTGCAAGTACCCCCCTATGGAAAAATATGCAAGCCAAGTGCTGTCAGTAGGTCTCAGGGATACAGGTACTGGTAAGGCTAACACTGCTCTAGGTGGTATCTGCAAGTATGCTGTAGGGGACTGCTTAGCTATTTGGCTCAGGGGTTAATGAGTTAAATAAAATCAACCATGACATATCTCACCTTTGGCTCCTCCTTGGATATGGATCCAAAACAAGTTTCAATGGCTGCCTCAAACATTTCAGCATCAGTGTGGAACTCTATGTTTACACTGATATCTGGCTTGGGTGTATTGTTGATCAGAAACATGAGCTGAGTAGCTACAAGCTTTTTCAGCAGAAGTATTTGCAAACCACTACCATTCTTAAGGATATGCTCAGTGAATTTGGAACCATCTTCAATCTTATCCACCGTTTTCTCCACATTGTGGCAAAGGTCCATTATCAGAAGTTCCTGGGAGGAGTGGTAATTTTCCAGTTCTTCTAATAATTCATCCTGAGAAAAAAAAGAAAGCAAATGCATCAAAAACAAAAGACCTACCTAATAGATTTGCTATGAGTGTGCACACGATTTGGATTTCTAACACATCTTTCACAATTTTTCAGTCATATTGCTACAATATCTGCAGTGTGGCATTTTATAGTGATGCCTAGCACTGAGGCATCATGCAGCAAACATGGAGCATGATGTCACACCCCGTCACATTATTTTGACACCAGACTGACCGGTCCTAGCACTTAACGTCTTAATGCTGAACACCTAGTGAGGAGCTCTTAGTAACAGTCTTTGGAATGATTCAGCCAGGGTTTGAACCCACAACCTCCCATATACAAGAGGTATGCTCTAACTTCTAGGACACCAGAGCAGTAAATTTGTAATGAATAAACTAGGTTCCATGTAAATGGTAGGAATAAAATTGATAACCATCAATAGGCTGCCAAATTCTCCCAAAGTTTAGTGTCTGTCCAGTTTTATTTCTATCTATAGCAACTGTCTATCACTAACAGTATAGAAATGCTTCACAAAACTATCTGTATTTAATGAACTTGGATTCACTGGACACAATCCCAAGATAAAAGTCTGGTCGTGTTATGTTCATTAATGTGAACATTTCATTTGTTAATCAGAGTAATCACAAATGATTTCCAAGTTGTTCACTTGATAAATTATCATCTAATTCACAATTACATGGCTACCTCAATATGCAAGATTAAGTGCAATCAAATGCTTCAGCACGAGAAATGAGCACGAGAAATGAAAGTGCGAGAAAAACTAACAGCACATAAAACAAACATCGAGAAAAAGTCTGCAATATTGGTAGCAAATAATGTCTCAAGGGACGAAGATGGTTCACGTCTATTGTGAATGTAGTCAAGCATTTTATGTCAAGCCTTTGGTCTTTTGCAAAACAAGACAGAAGTCTTGGAAACACAAATATTTGTACAGTTATTGTTTATCTGGAAAGCAGAAAATTACTTAAGCTGGAGTTGTAAGTACATGAATAATAGCTGAGTGGCAAATTTAAGACTTGTCAGTCCTGCTTCAACCACCTTCTGAGTAGGAAAATGTGTCGATGAATTTATAATTTTAACTGCCGACATTTATAATGAGTCTGTGGCAGAAAGACCCCCATATGTGCTTGTTGTGGCTCAAAAGAACATAATGCAATGGTTGGGCAACAAGCTCAATGACTTAATCTGGCTGCCAAGCAGTAGGAAAATGTGTCGATATTTACAATGAGTTGTGAGGCTGAAAGACTCGAGACAGGGTTACTGCAGCCTTAACAAAAACAAATTCCATGACTTTTCCAAAACTTTTCCAGGGCCATTTCATAAAACTCAAGGACTGCGCTATCTTGCATTGTCAAGTAAATGAACATAAAGAATGACATCTTTCAATCTAAAATAAGAAATAAGTTAACAACAAATATATTGAATATGTACATTTTAACCCTTTCATCACTAAGTGATTTGTAGGCATAGAGTCCTCAACACTAAGTAACTTTGGAGTTGTAAAGCAAAATGACTTGTGGACTTTGAAACAACATAACTTTGCCAATGTTAAAGATATCTGGCTGGATTACATGTCAAAATCAAGGTTAAAAATCAAATGTTATGACTAATTCAATAAAATGTGCATATATATTACAACTGTTAAAATGCAGGTACAAACAGGTAACAACAGGTAAAATACAATTTTTTTATTACCTCTTAGAAAACTTAGAATGTTCTCAAAACTTGTTCAATTGACAATAGATGTACTAGTGAATAATCATAGTAGCAACACAAGTCATTCTTTCATGGTGTCCATAATATATATATATTGTGTTTGTTTTCCAAATGTATCTGAACAAGTAATGCATGTGATCTTGAAAACGACTTGAGACACAATGACTTTCCAAATCTGGACAAGTAATTCAGCTGTAAACAGCTGATTAATATTGTTTTGAGATTCAGAAAAGTTGCTAGAAGTAACAGTTTGGATGGAATAGATAACAAGTGATGCCTGGCTGTGTTGGGAATAAAACTTTTCCTTAGATTAACAAAATTTAGTCTCACTGATGGACAAACAAATCCATACATCAGTGGTATAACAAACTTGAAATATGAAAATCAATGCCAACGACCAGTTCTTCTCATCTGGACATTTAACCACTTGATATATGCCCAATATGCTTCTGGAAGTTTTGCTGGTGTGACTCCAATTTTTATCATTTTAAACATTTTAACAAAATCTCTGCAAGAATTGCAGCAAAACAAAAAGTTATGGTGAACAATGAGCAAATTAAGTCAAATGATTAAGCAGAACATCAACCATAACACAACATACAAACACATCAATAAACCACACCAGAGTTTAGGCTATTAGTAAAATACCTTTCTTTTCTCAAGAATGGCCTTGTAGCTTTGGAATGTTTCCTGGATCATTCCCTTGGCATTGTCCCTTTGCATCTGCAGCTCCATCAGACCATTTTGCAAGCTCGAAGTGATCTGGTCACAGTATTCTATCTTGGATTTGCTCTCTTTTATTAAAGCCTTCAGTTCCTCCTTTTGCTGCCCCTCCACATCAACAATCCGCTCATGTTGATGCTCTGGAGGCTTGTGTTCCCCTACCATGCAGTCATTACAGATGGGAACCTTTAAGACATTGAAAAATGTGCACAATCCATGTACATGTGCATGGAAATGAGCTATATTCTGTAGATGGCTGAACCTAACAACTATCTTCCAATTTAAAGCTGCAACAAAGCTTAATCTAAAACAAGAACATGGTTGTAATGGACTTTATAATATAATGTACAAACTAAAGATAGTAAATTGAAAGATTTCACAATTCTTGATGCTCAAGGACAAAATTATCTGCACTATTGTATTTTTTTTGGCCAGTAGAGAATAATTCAACTTTAACACATTTCAGATAGCATATGTTTGTACCAGATGCAGTTACTGATTACACTGTAATGAAGGAAATATCAATTAAAAGAAAGTACTATTGACTAGTTTCAACTGTAATCCAAAAAAAAAAAAACCAAAAACAATTACTTTTAATGACTACTCCAATCAGGAATTATGGAATAAAAAATATTTTTAGCAACAAGTTTAAATTGCAATTTTGACAATCAATTTAAAAAAGAAAAAAATAAGTACACCTTAACAACTAGTGGAAGAAATAGATTAAGTGATCATTTCTCAATACATATAATGCACGATTTCAAATCATTTTGTCAATGCTACATACAACACTGGGTAGCAATAACCTGATATGTAGGTGAAGTATTTAGAGTATATCACCTCCTTAATAAATCAATATGATCAAGAGCAGAACTTTGCTCATCGCCTGCTTCCAAGTCATCTACACCTGACAATTTTCGCCCTTCACTTAGTTTAAGAAATGGACCTGCAATCTTTCTCAATATTAGCGACTTTGGATTACATTCCATACAGGTATCAAGAGAATTAAAATTAATTAAAACAGTAAACTTCAAGTATGTATATCAATGATTAGTTTTTCGCTGACCTAGAATGTACACTAGATATCTGAAAAACTGACCTATACAGAATACTCAAGTACAAGATGAGCCAATCAGTATTTCCATTTAAATTACGTTTTAGAACAAATTATCAAACCCTAAATTCCAAGTCAGATTACTTTCAAGTAGACTTACCAATACAAGAGATTTCAAGACAAATGATTTGAGCATATAAAGGATTTTGGCACATTTTCTTCACTGAAATGTCAGCCACTTCAAGAAGTAATTTCCAATCCCAGAGGTTGTATCATAGTTGACAAAAATGAATACACGTCTTGCAAAGTACAGATCAGTAAAACAGGTGCATGGATACCATCAGACATCATTTGCTTTTCTCAAAGACTAAATTCACATAGCAAGCATCCCTAATCATTTTGCAGGTTGATTTAATTCCTGATTTTGTTAAGACATGTTGTGTCGCTTATGCAAATGTATCAGGGGAAAATTGTTATTATTGGGCTAACAACATCGAAGAAATTTATCAGAGAACATAGTAACTGACTTTATCTAAGACATGGTATGATTTCTAAAATGTTTCCATACCTTCAACAAGGTAAAGCACAAAAAGATATCCTGCTCCATCTTAAATATTATGCTTAAGCCCATACAAAACAGATATCTGTAATGGATACATTTACCTTTCAAAATTATTTCAATTTTGGGGGTGGGGAGTATTTGCATGCTTACTAATGAGTTGTTGTTTATTAAAAGAAAACTTTTTTTCACACATGTGCTTCATTTCTAGCCCCATTTATATGTATGTATACCCTAAATCAAATCTGAATAAATCATTATCAAACATTGACATGTCATCACATAAACGGAGACAATTATTTCAGAAAAAATCTGTTATTATAGTCTACAACATTGGGTTAGATTGGCAGGGGGGACTTGTCAAAGAATTTTAGGTACAAAAGTCTTGAATAAAACTTTAAAAAATTTATGTTGAAAAGACTCGAATAAACAATATCATAACTGATAAGGAAGTTATTCCGCAGCAGTGGGAAAATGGAGTAAATGGGAAAAAACTTGTGTATGTACCAAAATTATAATGACGTCTTCAAATGGTTTTGCAATGTGCATGACAACACTCACTCACATATCACATGCGAAAAAAAAATTTCAGTCAACTTATTCTGTACAAGCTGCAGGCTAGGTAACAAATCTTTCCTCAATGCCTGTTGAATAAGACAAGTGAAATTGTAGAATAGGTTAGGCAAGTTGTGCAGGACAAGTAAAACAAAGTTTTGTCACTTGCACTGCATGACTGAAAATCTTGGAAATCATAAAGTCCTTGTTCATCTATGATAGAATTATTCACTAGGGACGCCTAGAACAAAAAAAAAATTCCCTTTTGGTCTCTTGATTAATTAAATAGGTCTCATTTGTACCACTGACTGGTAAAAATTGTCAGTATTCATATTGGGAGATGCTTCAGATTTTATTGTTGCTTAAAATGATTCTTGACCAAGCACTACAGAAACGTACCTCGCAGGTCTTGCAGAAAAACTTCAAATTTTCTGATGGATGTGTTGCACAAAAAATGGGCTTATGAATGGCCACCCCTTCTCCATTTTTCATGTCATCAAAAGAAACCACCTGAAAGCATTAAAACAAAGGTAAAATTTCCCTAATGGGATGAATATACTAAAAGTTACTGGCATCTATTCTTCAGAGAAAGACAAATGCAATAAGCAGTAACCTAATGGAATACTAAAAAAACAAGACTAGATAGTTGTTATGCACACCACTTCCTTGACAACTCGTGCCCTGACAACTCACAAACCTGCATGTAATGAGGGGTCAGGCACAATCCCACTTTTTAATCCACAAAATACTAAAAGAAACATATCCCTATTTCTAGAAATTAATGAAAATCGCAATCGGAATTGGCAACAGAAACTTTGATAAATCATTTGTTTTATTGTTGAGAATAGTAGATAGAAGCTGGAAATTTGAATCAACATTTTGAAATTATCAACTTTTAAAAATAAATGCTAATTTTTTTAATTTCTACTTAAACAACATTCTCAGTACAATGAAATTAACGATTCAAGGAAATTTTGATCAATTAAATTGTCACACCTAGTGGAGGCATTACTTGAATAAATAAATAGCAATTTAAAAAATAACCAACTCATTCATAATTGATTAAAGAAAGCTAGGCAACTAAGCAAAATGAGAACGGCGTAAAATATGAACTGTTTCACAGATATGGACCTTACATCACTCTCTCAAAAATACATAATAACTGGTGGGTGCCACCAAAGCTGTATGCTAAATCTTTTCAGCTATAAAACTTGGCTATGTAGCAGAAAACAAAGGCTGGAGAAGGGACAATCAGAGGCAACATCTGTGTGAAAATTTTGTGGAATGCTGCAAATTAAACTCACTGAGATTCACAAACGTTTGGTAATGTTATTTAACCCATTCATCACGGCAGACCGCAAAACCGGTTGAGGGGGGGAAGGGGTAAGTCCGTAAACACTATGGACCGACTTTTCGGTCTGGGGCAGTGTTCTTCTTAACATTATAGTACCAGACTAAATAACTTTCGGGTACCTCTAATAACTTCCATCTGGTAATGTAGATGTTATATTTGAATGATCTCGTGAGTTTAGCTTGTATACAACTAGAAATATCGAACAAAGTAAGAACTTTTAACGTGTTTTCCGAATGTTGAAATTTGCATCCAAAATGGCGACGTTTGAAGAAACTTCAACGGAGAGTTATCAGATTTTTTAAATAATTGCAACCTGGTAAATTTGGATGAAAATGAGAGAAGACATCTGTAGAGACAATGGAATGCTCTTGTGGGTGACAGTCATGATGATGAAGAGGACTTTAAAAGTTTTGAACCAGAGGAATTGTACGCTCTATGTTAGGGTTTTTAAAGATTTTCTTGGGGATGAAGCCGGAAAACCAAAGAGATTTGTTGCAGTTTTCTGACAGAGTTGGGCACACCCGAGTGTTAGATGGCTCCAGGAAAGCTTTGGAATATTTTCAAATATTCTATTCAGATGTAGTTTTTGGAAAAATTCTCCATTTAACGAACTTCAATTCGACGATCAAACGTGGCAGAGGCAATATAGGTCACTTAGGTGTGTGGACAGATCTCACTTTGGAGATCATTTTAGTTCATATTATAGAATCTTATAAATTATGGACACCATGAAAGAAAGACTTGTGTTGCTACTGTGATTATTCACTAGTACATCTAGGGTCAATTGAACAAGTTTTGAGAACATTTTAAGTTTTCTAAGAGGTAATAAAATAAATTTCTTGTATTTTACCTGTTGTCTTACCTGTTTGTACCTGCATTTTAACAGTTGTAATAGATATGCACATTTTATTGAATTAGTCATAAAATTTGATTTTTAACCTCGATTTTGACACGTAATCCAGCCAGATATCTTTAACATTGACAAAGTTGTGTTGTTTCAAAGTCCACAAGTCATATTGCATTACAACTCCAAAGTTATTTAGTGTTGAGGACTGTATGCCTACAAAGTTACTTAGTGATGAAAGGGTTAACTGAAACCAACATTGAGGAAAAGAATCCATGATGTCAAAATTAGGAAAACAGATTGACAAATAAAGGCACGTCTTTGGGACAATATTCATACAAAAATTCATTTGAAAAAGGTCATTTTTGGATTATGCCTGATACAAGCAGCTTACGGGAATAAAAGTTCAACTCTATCCAAAATGAGTTACTACACAATGTTCAAACCAGACTGCTTCTGAATGTTTTAAATGATTATTGAGCAATTCCAGTTGCAAACATCTTATGTGATTTGTACTGCATATGAATATATTGAATGATTTGTGAGCTACACTGCTATTGAGTGTACTGTAGAGGTGTTCTGACAAATAGAATTAATATTTTTCCCATTTCTGCCAGACCATCAATCTTAATTATCATTGATTATCCTGTGGCATAATTCCCTATAGAGCATACACTGTCCATAGCAAACTAGATGCTGGTGATTTCCTAGACTAGTATTTAACCTTTTAACATCAACATGTACAAAAGAGTCAACAGGTCACTCAGGTGGACGTAACTGAATCATGATCAGGTAGTTTTAAAATTCTCTCTGATGTTTAGGACAGGCAAAGGGAATCAGTTGTAACTCAATTGGACTAACTTTGAAATAAATTATTTTAGTTTTGCTTGATTGCCCATCAACTTCCATACAACTACCTGTGGTAGGACAAAAATTCCATTTTAAAAGTCATTTATTGCAAATAAAATTTCATAGCTACTACCACTTTCGCCATATAAAAACTTGACTGCAGTTTTGACTTGATATTTTCATTTTGATTTAAAATTTTGGCATCACAGATTAAACGATTTTGTTTTTTAATCTACTGTCACTGAGAAGGATGAAGAGATTTATATATGGGACACGTGATGAAGTAGATGGGACAGGGGACTCTTCTGAAGCAGGTGAAACATTTTGCAAAACTATTATGGTCACTAGCAAAATCTAACATAAAGATATTAAGTTAAACCTTTTATCACGGCAGACCGCATATGCGGTCAGGGGAACTTACTCCGTCAACACTATGGACGAGTTTTCGGTCTAGGGCAGTGTTCCTTTTTAACGTTATAGTACCCGACTAAATATCTTTCGGGGTACCTCTAATAACTTCCATCTGGTAATGTAGATGTTATATTTGGATGATCTCGTGAGTTTGGCTTGTATACAACTAGAATTAATGAACAAAGTAGGAACTTTTAACGTGTTTTCCGAATGCTGAAATTTATATCCAAAATGGCGGCGTTTGAAGGATTTTTTTTTTAGAGGAGAGTTTTCGGAGGATTTAAATAATTTTGACCTGATAAATTTGTTTGACAATGAGGGAAGACGTATGGAGAGACAATGTAATGCACTTGTGGGTGACAGTGATGACGATGAAGATGACTTTGAAGGTTTTGAACCAGAGGAATTGTACGCTCCACGTGGTTTTTGTTTTGGACAAAGCCCAAAAACCAAAGAGATTTATTTCAGTTTTCTGACAGAAATGAGCACACCCGAGAGTTATATGGCTACAAGAAAGCTTCGGATTATTTTCAAATATTTTATTCAGATGAAGTGTTTGGAAAAATTGTCCGTTTAACGAACTTCAATGCGACGAACTTCAATGCGACGATCAAACGTGGGAGAGGCAATATAGGTCACTTAGGTGTGTGGACAGATCTCACCTTGGAGATCATTTTGGTTCATTTTATAGAATTTTATATATTATGGACACCATGAAAGAAAGACTTGTGTTGCTACTATGATTATTCATAATACATCTAGAGTCAATTGAACAAGTAATCCAGCCAGATATCTTTAACATTGGCAAAGTTATGTTGTTTCAAAGTCCACAAGTCATTTTGCTTTACAACTCATAAAATGTACCCTTTTAAAATCAAAAACTCTGTTTTAACCCTTTCATCACTAAGTAACTCTGTAGGCATACAGTCCTCAACACTAAGTAACTTTGGAAATTGTAAAGCAAAATGACTTGTGGACTTTGAAACATAACTTTGTCAATGTTAAAGATATCTGGCTGGATTATGTGTCCAAATCAAGGTTAAAAATCAAATTTTATGACTAATTCATTAAAATGTGCATATTACAACTGTTAAAATGCAGGTGCAAACAGGTAACAACAGGTAAAATACAAAAAAATTATTTTATTACCTCTTAGAAAACTTAGAATGTTCTCATAATGTGTTCAATTGACCCTAGAAATATTAGTGAAGAATCATAGTAACAATAGAAGTCTTTCTTTCATGGTGTCCATAATATATAAAATTCTATAAAATGAACTAGAATTATCTCCAAGGTGAGATCTGTCCACACACCTATAACGCTCTGCCACGTTTGATCGTCGCATTGAAGTTCGTTAAATGGACAATTTTTCCAAAAACTTCATCTGAATAGAATATTTGAAAATATTCCTGGAGCCATCTAACACTCGGGTGTGCCCAATTCTGTCAGAAAACTGAAACAAATCTCTTTGGTTTTCGGACTTCGTCCAGACAAAACCAAGTGGTGCGTACAATTCCTCTGGTTCAAAACCTTCAAAGTTTTCTTCATCGTAATCACTGTCAAAGTGCATTCCATTGTCTCTCCACACATCTTCTCTCATTTTCATCCAAATTTACCAGGTCGAAATTATTCAAATCCCCCGATAACCTCCTCTGAAATTTGTTCAAACTCCGCCATTTTGGATTCAAATTTCAGCATTCGGAAAACACGTTAAAAGTTCATACTTTGTTTGATATTTCTAATTGTATACAAGCTAAACTCACAAGATCATCCAAATATAACATCTACATTACAAGAAGGAAGTTATTAGAGGTATTCTGAAAGTTATTTAGTCGGGTACTATAACGTTAAGAAAGAAAACAGCCCTAGACAGAGAACTCGGTCCATAGTGTTTGCAAGCTTACTTCCCCTGGACCGAATTTTCGGTCTGTAGTGATGAAAGGGTTAATACTCTAACAGCTGTAGCAGACATATGATCATGTACTAAACCACAGAATACAAAACTATCAAAAACACTGACCTTCATGTAACAATTTTAATTACTAAATAAACATAGAAATATTCTTCTTAACAGCACATGTTCAGATGATTAAAGTTTTTTTCTAACACAAAAGACATTTTTCAATTCTGTTGTAAAGTCCTTGAAATTTATACACCTTTCACTAAAAAGTACTGAATTTTTCTTTTAAAAAGTAGTCAATATCCAATACTTGTCAAAACACTACAACACTACTCGTACTATTTTACTAAAAAAAAAAAAAATGAGTACCAGACATCTAGTTACTAAGATGGTTGTATAGGATTCAGTGAATGTGGATATGTGAGGGAAAGCTTGCCAGTAGCTTCTCGTGGGTGGGTGGTTCTTTCCATTGATTTCCCAGTTTCTTCCTCCACCATTAATACTGGCTGCCATGTATAGCCTATCGTGTGCTGAAAAATGGCGTTAAGCTCCACAACAATAATCTGCCATCTTCAATCTTAATATATTCTCACAATTTAGTATCAAGTTTGAGTCATGTGCTGTGTAAAAAGCAATGTATCATTTGCAACATGATCTGGAGAGACAACTAGTCAAAACTGGCAAAAGTACTTAACAACATAGCTGTTGAACCATTTTGACCTTCGAAACTTGTCGAAAAAAGACAGTAAAGATGCAAATCTGCATCAACTCAGTCCAGGAACCAGTAAGTTGTCATTATCCTTTGCACAGCCAATTTTAATTTAGTCAGAAGAGATAGTGGTTTTTCATAGCCCTGCTTCAAAATCTAGTCAATGAACAAATGTAAACTTTTGAAGTTATCCATATACTGTGCATTTTATGCAATAAATGTCAAAGCCACCTTGAACATGTTATTCTGCACTGAAAATTACCCAAACTGTTGAAAGATTTCAGCATATTTAGCACTTTTTCATAGTCGAGTTCATAACAAATGTACACTGAGGTTGCAAAAGTTTTAATGCAAACTACCAAATAATAAACAATATAATGTCAAATTTACAGATCCAAAGAGAAAAGGTTGAATAAAGCATTAGTATTTTGCTCTAAAAACATTTACAACGCTCACAAACTCCTGCTGAATTCCATTTTTCCATCACAATATCATCAATATATGCAAAATTTAAGGACTTGCCAAGGTCAGAAACCGTTACACCTCAGGGGTCAAGCTAGACTTAAATTTTAGGGAGAAGTGACTTCTTTTGGTCAGAACAGGGAGAAGTGGGAGCTAAACAGGGAGAAGAGGAAGTTAATCAGGAAGAAATTAGACAGAAACAATAAACTATATATATATATATATATATATATATATATATATATATATATATATATATATATATATATATACACACACACATACACACACATACACAAACACACACATAGATACATTATCATATTTTAATGATGGGCTCTATTTCTTGGTATGCTTTTAACAGTTTTAAGCAATGCCTTATTTTCAAGAGGAAAAATATTTGTTACTTGTGAGTATCATTATATTTTGTAAGCGTATAAAAAATTAATATTCATACCCATTCTATTCATACTAATATATGTTTTTGAATTGAAGTAAATGCAGTTTTGTTTGGCTGTATGACTTAAAAATCACATATGAAGCTATACATTGCGATTATTTTTCACTGATAGAAGTAACAAGATTAGAGCTAGAAATAACAAGATTAGAGCCTTGTAAATGCAAGTTGGTAAAAATGCTTAATAAACTACCACTTAATTATTTTATTTTTCTTAAGTTTTGTGTGCAATTGCAGTCAAAAAGATTTCTAGCATATTTTGAAACAGCCACTAATACATGTACATAGGAATAAATGCACAGGTGACTTCAAACCTCACTGTCCGTCCTGATTTCATTATTCCTGATTTCATTATTCCGGATAAAACAAGGTAACTATTCATAAACAACACACTGAAGCACTAAAGTCTATATATAACTAAACTGGACCCTACTTTTTACCCCGAACCAAAAATCTAAGAATTGGTCTTGCACAAATCGAGTGCATTTATTTTTAGACTGGGGGGTCTCAAACTACACTTTCTTGCTTCGTTACAAAAACCCATTAAATGTTCTGCATATAGTTTGTCTGCCTACTGGTAATAATGACATGGATTGGTTAAATATTATTTACTTCATTACTATATATATATTTATATTTCGTATTTTCAGTTTAATAAAGTGGTATATCAAATACTCAGTGATGTCCGCCATTAACATTTCATTTATGGTTTCAAACTGATTTTATACAGAAAATACGCAAATACGGCTATTAAAATCTCCATTTATTAAAAATAGGATATAAATTAGAAAACACTCTTCACCGATAATATTTTTAAAAGCAAATTACTATTTGCATATTGAGGTTTAAATTTCAAAACAGAATTTGGCATCTTTTCATCATAGCACAGTAGGCCCAACTTCACGAAATCATGCAGTGATATCTTGCTCCAGAAAAGGGTTAATGGGCAGTTAGCTATTAAAACTTCCATGTAAATGTACAAGAATTTCTTTGTTGCCATAAGCAATTGGTATGAACACAACGTAAATATTTTTGGCGCTGGGTTACAGCAGTGCCAGAACTTACTGGCTACAGCGAGGGGGGCATCTCAAAGTCCTTATCTACAGTCATTACGTCCGAAAAATCAGAGGGCGAAATTGTTTTCGCTTTCATAACAGAAGGCGAAGTTTACGCTTCTCAGACGACTTTTGCGCCCACTTCGCCTGGTAGCGTGACACCTGTATCTACCTAATTTTCTTCTAATTTCCTGGTAGTGTTAAAACCCTGTTAAAAAATCTTTATCACTTTACAATGTTTATCTTGTAAAAATAACTGTACAAGATATAACCATCAATGAAAACAAAATATTACTATACTTAACAAACCTTGTGGTTTTCAAAGCATCTCATGAACTGATGAGCAGTGACGCAGTTCGGACAGAGGAAATTGGCACAGTCACTGCAACGAGCAACAGCCTTTTCTTTGGCCTTACAGCTGGTACAAATGATTTGCATGTCCTCAATTGCTGACATCTCCAAAAGGTCAACAACCACATACTCAGTTGTGAGTGCCTCGACCCCTTCAGAGGGCACTTTCGTCTCCTGTTTACAGATTTGACATTCAATAACCGAGACTTTTTCTTTTCCTAGATCTTTCTGCACAAGCATTTTTTCCACACATGTCTGACAAAAGACATGAAGGCAGGTCAAAACCTTTGCATTCTTGAGCTTTTCTTCACATTGACTGCACGTGTGCTCTTCCTTGTGAGATGGGGATGAACTGTCAGACTCAAATCCTTCCTGCAACTCCTCACTTGACATTGCTACTTGTAGTTTCTACAGATTTATCAGCTTTTGAAGAATAAATTATTCTACAAAAGAGAATAAGATACATTAAAACCTTGCGTTAAATATTTTTTGTGGATCTTCATTTATTTATAACATCTTTATTGCACAACGGGGACAGCAATTTCTATTACCCAAAAGCTAAAACACATTGTAACAATCCTGACTATCAACTTTTATTCTTATAAAGTGCACCTGCACATTGCATTCTTAGAAAGTGCATTTGTAAAGATCATTAATATTTAAGATAATTTATAATCTTTTTATTGATTATATTCCCCACATGTTGGAAAGTTTTACTGGTTTCCAATACATATAATAGTAATCGAAGTAACAGTTTCTGATATATGACCATTGTACAAAAGAATGTACCATATTTTATGTAATTAATTTTTGTACACAATCCAGTTATCAAAATAATTATTTAAATGTATAGTGGAACCCCGCTATAACGTGCCCCGCATTAACGCGAATTCGGATATAACACGGTCGTAGCATGGCTCACAAAATTTCGCATATTCATTCATTCACACATGGAAAAAAATTTTAAAGTAAAAAAAAAAAAAACAAATTAACTTCATTTTGGGCACGAGATTAGTTGTGACTTTTAAAATAATATTTTCGTGGCATGGTTCCTGAAATTTGAAATTTACGTGTATTTTTATGGGACCGTGAAAATATTTGTTTAACGTACGAAAAATAGTGTGTAAAACGTTTATTATCATTTGGTGGAAGAATTTGAGTATTGCTTTTAATAAACGATCGGAACTTAACAATTTATCCAGGTTATTTAAGTGATTTTGGAGAAGTGATCATGTATGAATCTAAAATAATATGATATATATAATGTACGAGAAATAGTGTACAATGATTGGCTTCTGAAATTTATCAATTTGAACAGGTTGTGGTGAAGCTCCGTATTCCACTCTAGAAGAGAAAACTGGTTTCAGTAGGTTTTTGAATTGTTAAGCCAAAGTAAACATTATCGGAAGTGTTACTTATTATGGATCCCTTAGTAAAGCCAGTAAATCGTCTTTGTGATTTCTTCCGTGAATTCTGTAGACAGTCGTTGCTCAAACAATAGCCAACATGGGCTTCTTATTTAGCTGCAATCACAGCCAAGCCAAAGACCAAGCGGTGGTTGATACAAGAGTAGAACAATTTAATAAATATCAAAGGACGAAAGCCGCCGACATGTATACTGTGCTTGGCATTGTGGTCAAATAACAAACAGTTACAAATAAATAATATCCACTTTATTATCTGTAAATTAAAAGGGCTTGAAATTGTACATCCATTTGGCTTAATTTTGTTTTAAATAAAAAATGATTCATAACATTGCAGGCCTTCATTACTTAGTTATTGAGCTTTATCTGTGTACGTTGTTTGCTTATATATAAAAATATTTTTACTGTTATGGAAAAGCAAGTTCAAAAACGCAAGTTGTTTTCTGCTAAAGAGAAACTGTAAGCCATAGATCAACTAAAGAAGGGCAAACAAAAAACTCAGCTTGAAGACGACATATGTTTAGCAGAAGAAGCACTCAAAAAATATGAGCACAGACATCATGATATCCGTAACTTGTATTCAGTAGATGACATCTGCCCTATATATGAACACATATCAGATGACGAAATTTTTACAAATGTCAGGAGGAAGAATGAAGCTGCACAATCAGTGATGATAATGATAACGATGACCATGGCACACCAACTCCCTCCATCAAAAGTGTCTGAAGCAGTAGTATATTTAGAAGCAAGTTTAAGGTGGCTGGAAACACAAGATGTTGACAGCGTCAAGTCATTCAATCAAGAAACACTCTTGACTTTGCTAGAACCCAACAGTTCGCAGCAAAGAAGCAAACGTCATTGAATATATTTTTCAAGAAATGATGAAATTTAAATTTTGGACCACACTGACTTTGCACATTGGGCAACGATTAATTTAGCAGTTTTCACATGCTTCTTTTGATGTTCACAAAATCTGAAATAAAAGTTATTTGCACGCTGAAATCATGCTTTGTTTACTATTCTTGCAGTTGTTGCATATGATAAAATTTTAGTGGCATGAAATTTGTACAGACACCGTATGTAGACCCAGGTAAAGGTGCATGCAATGACCGTATGATATCAGACGGCAAGTAAATGGTTTCAATAGTTTGTTCATCCTATATTCTACACAATGAATTCAGACTATTACAAAATTATTGAATATTTAAATCTGTACAATTTTCAATGAAATTACATCCATTTTTGGATGAACTGTATGCCACGACGGCACAGTAGCATACAGTGTTGATACACTTTTCATGATATAGCGATAGTCTGGCATTATCGGTCAATCTGTATTATCGTTCAAACAAATAAAAATTAGGAAATGTTTTTAACCCTTTCATCACGGCAAACCGTATATGCGGTCCAGGGGAAGTGTTCTTTGTTAACGTTATAGTACCCGACTAAATATCTTTCGGAATACCTCAAATAACTTCCATCTGGTAATGTAGATGTTATATTTGGATTATCTCGTGAGTTTAGCTTGTATACAACTAGAAATAACGAACAAAGTAGGAACTTTTAACGTGTTTTCCGAATGCTGAAATTTATATCCAAAATGGCGGCGTTTGAAGGATTTTTTTTTTAGAGGAGAGTTTTCGGAGGATTTAAATAATTTTGACCTGATAAATTTGTTTGACAATGAGGGAAGACGTATGGAGAGACAATGTAATGCACTTGTGGGTGACAGTGATGACGATGAAGATGACTTTGAAGGTTTTGAACCAGAGGAATTGTACGCTCCACGTGGTTTTTGTTTTGGACAAAGCCCAAAAACCAAAGAGATTTGTTACAGTTTTCTGACAGAGTTGGGCACAACCGAGAGTTATATGCCTCCAGGAAGCTTCAGATTATTTTCAAATATTCTATTCAGATAAAGTTTTTGGAAAAATTGTCCGTTTAACGAACTTCAATGCGACGATCAAACGTGGCAGAGGCAATATAGGTCACTTAGGTGTGTTGACAGATCTCACCTTGGAGATCATTTTGGTTAATTTTATAGAATTTTATATATTATGGACACCATGAAAGAAAGACTTGTGTTGCTACTATGATTATTCACTAGTACATCTATTGTCAATTGAACAAATTTTGAGAACATTCTAAGTTTTCTAAGAGGTAATAAAATAATTGTATTTTACCTGTTGTTACCTGTTTGTACCTGCATTTTAACAGTTGTAATAGATATGCACATTTTATTGAATTAGTCATAAAATTTGATTTTTAACCTTGATTTTGACACGTAATCCAGCCAGATATCTTTAACATTGGCAAAGTTATGTTGTTTCAAAGTCCACAAGTCATTTTGCTTTACAACTCCAAAGTTACTTAGTGTTGAGGACTCTATGCCTACAAATCACTTAGTGATGAAAGGGTTAATGCACAATAATAACCTATAAATATTTTAGCCATTGATTATTTTGAATCTATCTTAATTAATGCAATCCAGTTAATATTCAGCTGATGATAAGCAGACTTTTGATCATTGTACAAGTATACACGCACATGTACATGTTCTCCGAAAAAAAGTTAAATATTGTAAACCCCGCATTAACGCGACCCCGCTTTTAACACAATTCAATTATATGGACCCCGATCATCGATCATCGTGTTATAGTGGGGTTCCACTGTATTATAATTTTTCGTACATATCACATTGTATTTTTTTTTTAATTTTCCTACATAAAATTTCCAAAAATTAACATTTGCAAAAAAATCGAAAATAATGTATTCAGATTTTAAATATCAATACATATTGCCACCCCACTGCCAATCAAAGCCTTTGAACTTGCCTCCCAGCCATTTCATCATGTTCTTTTAAAGTACTCTTATCTAGGTGTCTTTCTGCCCCTGAATTCTGTCCTTGTAAATATCAGCACAATTTTCCCACCCAGGGCCCAGTCAAGGTCTTTGAACTTGCCACCCAGCTATTGCATCATGTTCTTTTGATGTACCCTTTCATCACTAAGTAACTTTGTAGACATAAAGTCCTCAACACTAAGTAACTTTGGAATTGTAAAGCAAAATGACTTGTGGACTTTGAAACAACATAACTTTGCCAATGTTAAAGATATCTGGCTGGATTATGTGTCCAAATCAAGGTTAAAAATCAAATTTTATGATAATTCATTTAAATGTGCATATCTATTACAACTGTTAAAATGCAGGTGCAAACAGGTAACACAACAGGTAAAATACAAGAAATTATTTTATTACATCTTAGAAAACTTAGAATGTTCTCAAAACGTGTTCAATTGACCTTAGATGTATTAGTAAATAATCAAAGTAACAATAGAAGTCTTTCTTTCATGGTGTCCATAATATATAAAATTCTATAAAACGAACCAAAATGATCTCCAAGGTGAAATGTGTCCACACACCTATATCGTCTCTACCACGTTTGATCGTCGCATTGAAGTTCGTTAAATGGACAATTTTTCCAAAAACTTCATCTGAATAGAATATTTGAAAATATTCTGAAGCTTTTCTGAAGCCCTCTAACACTCATGTGTGCCCAATTCTGTCATAAAACTGAAACAAATGTCTGGTTTTCGGGCTTCGTCCAGACAAAACCAAGTGGTGCGTACAATTCCTCTGGTTCAAAACCTTCAAAGTTTTCTTCATCGTAATCACTGTCACACACAAGTGCATTCCATTGTCTCTCCACACATCTTCTCTCATTTTCATCCAAATTTACCAGGTCGAAATTATTCAAATCCCCCGATTGTGTAGTGAATTCAGTTTGTGGTCTCCTCACTCCCACACACTCACAAATATAGTTTACTCTTGACATGTGGTAAAGCTGCTTTATAGGCATGCGTGGGTAATTAAATCTATGGTCAAAAGCGTATGAATAAACGTGGTCTGTTCTAACAAGAACTAATGCTTTAAGAAAGGTGAGTGTTCTAAAGCAGTGGTCCACAACCCCCGGGTTGCAGACCGGTACAGGTTTGTAGATCAAATGGTACCGGGCCGCAAAAGAAACATTAAATTATTTCTATTTTATTTATTGTGGTTCATTTCTCTTGGGTTTGTGTGACTTTACATGGAGGAGAGGTTAACCGGGAGTAGTTTGGTACCCCCGTTTATTATGCTTCCTGCGTTGCATTCCGCTATAATTTATCGGAGAGCAATGCAGGGAGCATACTAAATATTGGACCAGACTTAACCGAGAGCTATAGCTGTACCAATACTGTGCATGCGCAAAATATCGTAATAGTTGAGCGGGTCTAGGTCAGGTCTGGAGCTGAGTGGCTATAAGCCGAAGTGGCATTGTAGCTTTGGTGTTCACCGGTATGTGTTTGACTGTGCTTGGTGTACATGCATATTGTGTTTGCTCAAATTTAACCCACAAATTAACAAAAATAAGTACAAAACAGTCGTCCTTAGAAAGATTCCGTGGGAAAAAGAAAAAGACCAGTGAGATGACAGAAGAGCCTTCAACATCAAAGAAACATAAAACTTTTAACAAACAAAAACACCAGTCCTGTGTGAAATATGGATTTATTGGGACAGGTGATTCCCACACACCAATCCCACTCTGCATAGTTTGCGGCGACCAGCTCTCTAATGAAGCAATAAATATTCAAAACTGCTTTGCCACATGAACACCAAACACCCTGGATTAAAAGACAAGTCCCTGGAGTATTTTGAAAGAAAAAAAAAAAAAACAGGAACACAAAGAACAATAAATTGATAAAGGACACCACATCAATAAAGGAGAATGCACTGAGAGCATCATATTTGGTGGCGAACTGTATTGCTAAAGCTAAAAAAGCTATTCACTCTCAGTAAAGAATTGATCTTGCCCTCCACGAAAGACATTTGCCGTGATCTTCTAGGAGAGGCTGCTGGAAAAAATAACACATGTGCCTTTGTCGGCTAGCACTGTGACAAGGCGCATTGAGGAAATAGCCTAAGACACTGAGACACAATTGTTGGAGAAGATTAATACATCACCATGGTGCACACTCCTGGTTGATGAATCTACAGATATCAACACCAATGTTGTATTGCTTGTTTATGTGCAATATCTATATCAGGAGGATTTGTTATGTGCACTATCTTTGCCTACCAACAGCACAGGAGAAGAACTGTTCAAGTCACTAGATGGTTATATATCAGGACAACTAAAATGGTCCTTTTGTGTCGGCATATTCACAGGTCACAGGCGGAGCTGCTGCCATGAGCAGACAACGGTCTGATCTAACTGCTCTGATTAAGGAAGTTGCAACTGAGAGTGAATCTACGCATTGTATCATTCACAGAAAAATGCTAGCAAGCCAAAAAGTCACCTAAATTTAACAGCATATTGATTGATATCATTAAAGTTTTAACCAAATCAATGCATACGCCCTTAACTTGCGTCCATTTCAGCAGCTTTGTGATATGAATGCAGAGCACAGATGCCTTCTCTTATACACAGAAATAAGATGGTTATTCAAAGGAAAATCGCTAAGCAGAGTATTTGAATTACGAGAGCCATTGCAAAAATTTCTCTAAGAAAAAAGTCATCGCTAGAAACACATTTCACTGACAAGGTAGGGGTCGAAAAATTGTCTTATCTCTGTGACATATTCAGCCTGCTGAATGAACTCAATCTGTCCCTTCAGGGGACAATTATAACTGTTTTCCAGTTGGCAGACAAAGTAGCTGCATTTAAAGCCAAACTGGAATTGTGGGGACGGCGGGTGAACATAGCCATTTTGGACATGTTTCAGACATTAACTGGCATTTTAGGTGAGACTGAGCCTGAGCATTCATTCTCCCTGTTAGTCTCTGCATTTAAAAGAGTTCGAGTGCTACTTCCGAACCGCAAAAGATCCACGAACTGGTAAGGAATGGATCCACTATCCATTTGTCAACAAACTAGATCAACTGCTAGAGATTGAAAATCTCGGCGGCTTTAAAATTGTGTTCAAGTCAACAACTCTGGATATTCTGGATTAAAGTCATGGTGGAATACTGAGATTGCCACCACAGTACTTAGATCCCTATTGCTATTTTTGCCATTTCTGACATCCTATGTGTGTGAAGCAGGGTTTTCTGCAGTGACAGCAACCAAAACAAAACAACAGAATAAACTGGACATAAGCAACACACTTCGGGTGTCACTGTGTCCTATTACCCCCAGATGGAACTGTCTCTTTTTAAAGAAGAAAGTTCAGAGTTCTCATTGCTCTAGCATTCTAGTTAAGTTAAATTGTTAAAATCGCTTTATATTCATTTTTTTAGTGTAAATGTATTTTATTCGGAAGGCAAGTTTAAATACAATTAAAATAAAATTATTTAATCAAAACAATCTAAATTAGAAATAATCAACGTTTCCCCTCATCGGGCAGCAGTAAAATTATCAAATGTTGAAAGGTCCTTGTCGATAAAAAGGTTAGGGACCACTGTTCTAAAGGATTTAACTCTGCTGTCAGTGATCATTCAAAGTTGGATTATACCTACCATCTGTGTACAAAGGTCATACTATATAAATTTATTAATAGCATGTGGATAGATAATTAGCAGCTACATATGTGTGGACGTATCAGACTATGTAGAGCTTTACACGGTTAGCCTCTATCGTTAGCCTCTATCGCCATAAAAAATATTAAAGAAATGGGGATAACAATTAGTTGTGCTAAGGGGTACCCATTAAATTTTCGCAACATGTACCTGAATTGGTTTTTTGTGATTTTTGACAGACCTAACTCTGGACAGAGATTATAACAATGAATGAATCAACCAATTTCTGTGCATTTTTTATCACATCAAAGATTTCTGTTTTTAAATTCATAAAGGGGTTACAAACAGGGAGGTATATTCTGGCTATAGTAACACAAGTGATGATTATTCAATATTTTTTTTAAGAGTAATATCAGTCTTATCAAATCAAGTCCATAACTGATTTATACATTAAAATATAAAATAATTAAAACTTTGTTATACCTTTCATTATTAATACTAATAAGCAATTCTTCTATGTTAATCCCCACTAGAAAGACCACCAGTCCTTTAGTCACCATCTTACTATAAAAAATACCTGTGTTCGTGTGCATGTGTGCACATGTACAGCCTGACAAAAACAGTTAATTTACATCCAGTTCTCATAGCTTTATGTTCTAATCTGTTGATATAGCTAAGTTAAATATGGACAGGGCAAACAAACACTACCATTTTGCAATTTATATTCCAATACAAATACACCCATGTCAAGTATGTCTTTTTTTTTTTTTTACAGTAGATGCACTTCTTTATTACAGTTTAAAATTAACCAGAGAAATTTAATTCAGTATTTTAAGAACTATGCATAAAGAAAAAAATACATGTACAATATTTGAGGTGCTTTTCCTTAAGCTCTACTGAACACTTATCTTGCACAAATTGATCAAAGTCCACCCATCTCTACATTTTTAGTCTGCAACAGGGGTGATCTCTCAAAAATTTGTATTGAATATGACTGGCTTAAAAAGTCTTGCAATGATTATTCTACATTTTAAACATATCTTGTGCAATCTTCTTAAAATAACCTGTATTTTGCTCCTGTTGTAATTAATGATAAGAATGAAAATGGCAATATACTGTAGATAGTTCTATTAAATTTAGCAAATCCACAAATGAATTCACTTCCTTGTTAAATGCAAATTCATTAAAACTGGCTTTACCTACATCTTAAAAACTAGAACAATGAAAGCTTTACTTGGCACAGAAAGAAAAACATCTGACCATTTGCAATGCTGGTTGCTGCTTTTCTGAGAAGCTTAAATTAAATTAAATTAAATTTATTGTTTTATCATTCTTATCTCCCTTTCTAATCTGCCTCTGCCTAAGTCCTTGAACTTTGCAAATGGTAACAGCCAACAAAATGAAACCAACTCAATTTGCTGCTCGGCAAAATACGAAAAAATTAAATTATCATGTAATATTTACCAAGTTATCACTTGCGTTATTTAGTGGTTCATTCATCGTCCAGACACAAAACCAACTGTAAATGTGTGTATATTTACGCACCGTAAGAAAAAAAAATTCCAATGGCGACGACTTGATTAGTGCATCTGCAGACTTCAGATGTTCAAATCAGATTTATTGATCGCCAGACGACAAGGAATTAACTTTCAAGTTTCCTTTGTCTAAACAAAGTTTCAAATCTCCACGTGCTCTTCACTGCATATGTATGAGAGATAATCCCTGCAAGACAAGATCCACCCCTTTCCCGTCTCCAGGGTAAAATCTGGTTTTACTTGTATGCAGTCTCGCACGCTATATTATTCAGCTAAACACTAAATTTGTCAAATGTAGGAATATTGATCATGTAAAATAAATAAATAAATAAATAAAATGAACAGTTGCGTCTAACACTTGCTGCATGTAACACATCTCGATATGTACAACGTAGTAAGCCTGGCCAACGAACGCAGAACGACTCATGGATACGTGAAATTAAGGTCACAACATGTCCTGCAAAAAAAACACACTAATGCAAAATAAATATTCTCCTTTTAGTATAAAAATTACGTCAAAACTAACCTGGAATGCTTAAAGTATTCTCAATGCTATGATATCACCAAAGTAGACTCTTATTTTCAAGTCAACAGGACTATAAATGCCACGCATCCAGACGACTTCGCGCCATGTTAATATGCTGCTACTAATATATTTCCCACACGAGGTTTGACCGCACATGCGCGCTCGATATCTGGCGGGAAAATAGAATTAGTGGCAAACTCGGATCCTGCAATTTTTGCAGAATATTTAACATTCAGTTTTCAAGTATGGGAATATCTTATTATAGCAGAAGTTAGTAAGCTTGACCCATGCATTATAATACATTTAGCGGCAGAAACCTTTATCTTTATTTTTTATTAGAGCGGACTGATTTTTTAAAGTTCACATTACGCCATGGGAGACCGCACATAAGAGAAAGGTTTTGGACGAGAGGGTAGTGCTCCCTTCTGCGATTTTTCACCTCTAAACATGTTCTTTCCTGCATTCGTAAAACTTAATAGACGACCACTATGTTTGCCACCCCCACCCAAAAAAAAAATCAATCTGTGGGCGACCCTTCATTGCAGAAAAAAAAAAAAATACTGCTTCTGGGATAGTATCTTGTGTGTTACTCTCAGTCCATATGAGAAAAAAGAAAAGAAAAGAAATTTCGTTTTGAAATTAATGCAGTTTTTCAGTTACATGTTGTTATGCATGGCACCCAGGAAGGAAGAATCCGGTAAAAAAAAAAAAAAAAAAAAAAAAAAAACCTGAGACATGCTAGGCTACTCGCCAAAGGCACCCAAAGCATGGAACAATGGAGGGTAACGTGACCCAACCCCACCCCGAAATACCGAAAAAATACTGAATATATATATATATATATATATATATATATATATATATATATATATATATATATATATATATATATATATATATATATATACATATATATATATATATATATATATATATATATATATATATATATATATATATATATATAATGAAGCTAAAAATATGTCAAAACATTCTGTTCAAAACGCATAATAAATATTAGCTTTAGTTTGAGGCTGTTTCTTATACTAACTCTCCCGGCCGTGACTGACTCACCTCCCTGTACAAAGTCCTGACAACCCCCTCCCTTGCACAAAAAAAAAAAAAAAAATCCTGCGGGCACCCATGCTACTGGCAAGCTTTCGCAAATGTCCACTATAGCCAAGCCTGGTTACTTTTAATTAAGTTTAGAGTGTGTGCCTAGGTCCCCCATACATCTTAACACTTCTCTGGTTCAGGAATGAGATGTCGGTGATCTGTAACGGCGAGCGCCTTATACCACTCGCCTCCCACCCCACCCCCCAAGAAAAGTAACATACACATAAAATACTAATATGTGATATTAATAAGAGAGAACACGCGACTGGCCTAAAACAAACTAACATTCCAACTTAATGAGTCTGAATAAACCAGCATAAGCATGCAATATGTACAGGAAAGGTCCAAAGATTATGGGCGAACTATGACTTTGGTGCCACCACTGGAAAATATCCACTTCGTCTAATTAGATCATGTATCGGACAATCTTATTTTAGTGTTCGATTTGTAATCCATAAAAATTAGACCTTTATCATAAGCTAACTTTTTCGTTTTGGTGTGTGTGTGTGTGTGTGTGTGTGTGTGTGTGTGTGTGTGTGTGTGTGTGTGTGATTTGCCATTTGTATCTCATCAACTTCCTTTATATATAATTCATTTTCCATTTTAAATAGGGAGTTCCAAGTTCCTTCGAATACCTAAACTCTAGTAAAGTTTGCTACAAGAGAGTGCTGACGGATTTTGCCAAAGTCGTAAATGCAACATTGTATATATTTCTTAAATAAAAAGGAATTCTATCATATCAAAATCTACACTTCAGCATCTAGTATAGTGTGGATAAAAGCAAGGTCGTATATCGAACAATAGTTGGAGAAAATTCAGTTTGTATTTATGTTCAAATTTCAAAAACAAAAACAGGCTTAGGGTAGCAGCAACATCATTCTTAAAAAAAAAATTCTCACCAATTGGAGGGGGGTACGTTTTTTTTACACACTACAAACAGACAAAATCCTATAAAAATTTCGGACCAAGGGGGCCCTTCAAAGTTCTACATCTTAATCATTAGGGAGAGCGAAAAGGGGTCCAAATAAACCAAATTTCAGCTCTGTATCCCGATGGGTATAAAAATTATGCCATTTTCCATTCATCCTCTGTATCCCGATGGGTATAAAAATTATACCATTTTCCATTTATCCTCTGTATCCCGATGGGTATAAAAATTATGCCATTTTCCATTCATCCTCTGTATCCCGATGGGTATAAAAATTATGCCATTTTCCATTCATCCTCTTGCAGTACAGATTTGCGATATTCAAACAAGGTAAGGATAGAACTTTTCCTTGCACTGCTAGTTCGTTCTTACCAGCAGAACTAGATGAATCAAATAAGACAATTCTATATGATATAGATAAAGTAGCTGTTGTTGTTGTTTGTTTGTGGGGGGGGGTAAAATTCAAACTGCAACCTGCATATATACATATCCATCGTTACAGAGTGTTTTTAAGCAGTCCTTGTCAAAGATTAATCAACAACTTAGACCATGATATGTCAGTGCATCGCGTGATGGCATATCAGGATCTATGTTGACTGCAGTTGGACCCGACTTATAAGCGAATAAGCAAGGTCCTTTTCCTCACACATAAAGGGGAGAACTTGAGGATGCATTTTTGCCCTAATTAATATTTTGGGTTGTTATTATTTAAAGGTTATTCGTAGACTTCTTATTGCGTTCGGAACGACATAAGCTCTTTCTGCAATACAAAATCATGGAAAGAATGCATGTTGGCGCAGAAGTTTTCAGAAAAATGCGTAGAATTGACCCCGAAACTGCGAATAAAGTTAAATGTTTCTTGTTTTCACAGACCACTTTGAGAATTTATGTACGTATTTGTACAATACCGGTTTAGCTTTTTAACTCATTTTCCTGGGAAGAATTTTCTAAACAAGTTAGTAGTAATATTAATGTGTTTACAAGAATTAAATAAAATAATAGCTTTTGTTCTAAAATGTTATATTAAAATAGCTTTACAAGTGTATATTCGAGCTTGATTATTTAATGATTTGACTCTTAAATGTCACCCAAAGACTTACATACGAAGATAATTAATTGCTAAGTGTCTTTATGATGGTAGTCGGGTATTAAATTGGGTCAAGAAAAGATGACGTCAGGTCTTATAAAAAAAAAAAATAAATAAATAACCCAGCTTTAATCGCAACGTCACAGCGCGCGATATTCAATCCTGTTTGTGCTGGATAACACCTTCACTTTGACCCGAGAATGTCCACGTAATTTAGCATTGGTTTTACCATATGTCGGCGCGCGTAAATAACGACCTTGCGAAGATATATGGGTGCATGAGAATCCAAATAAAGTGAATAATTTCCATTTAATCTTAAATACATTTTTATTACTTTGATGGAAACAATTACATTTCTTTTTTAAAAAATGTAATGTATCACGCGTTTTAAATCAGAAGATCTCAATTTTTTCTGAAGCACTGTTGGGGAACAATACGAGGATTTTCTAAAATTTTATGAATTGTTATTTTTATTGTTTATTTATTTTAAATTTTTTTATTGATTTTGCCTTGTTTTTTTTTTTTTAAATAAATACAAATATTTCCGAGTGGTGAAGTGCGTAACTCTTCAATAGTCATACTTTCTACTATGTTTACCTCTCAATAAAAGTCAAAGTTGTCAGAACTATCGCAGTCAAGAGAATATACAACCTCATTTTTAACAGTTTGCTTTTTAGAAATGTATTGAAACCTGAACAGTCTTCCGTTAGAGGAATGATCATGTATTTAAAAGGAGATTCCTACTGCCTTACGTGAAGATCTGACAGAGACCGCTATGGGGTCATGTTCTGGTTACCTTTGAATCAGCCAATGAAAATGTAGCCTTCATATATCTGAAAGCAAATCAAATCGTTAGGCACTCAATGATCTTCTTCAGCCACGATGCCCAGTTTCTCAATCGTGACTGACTGACTGACTGCTTATTATATATGCGATTGTGACGTTTTACCCCAACCCCTTGTGTTGTATATGTACGTATAACTGGTTGTTCTGACTTAATGTATACATGTGTAAAATTGTACTCTGGCTGAACAGCTTTAATGTTGGAGAAGTTCTTTATGTTAGCTAATCCCCTTACGTAACATGGTCTTTGTTCAGCTCGGGCGGATATTTACTTAGCCACTTCAAACGACAGAAGACCCGCCAAACACGTAGACAGTAACATTTGATGGACCCACCGACAGACATTCGGATGATTGACAGTTTGAACGACTGACCGAGTCAAGAGCCATCCAATCGAAATGCGAGGTGGGTGGGCCTTTATTTGACCCTGGGACAATAACCGATGTTTCGTAGGAATTAGGCAGTTCGCTACAATAAACGATTTTGTTCAGAGGTAGAACTCCGTTGCCAACCGTAAATTGGCCAGATTCAGGGAATCTTTGGAAAACAGTTTCAATCAGGAAGCTTAGAGGGAAGTTTGAGGGTCGTTAGAGTGACAGTCGAGTGACGTTGAGAGACATTGAGTGACAGACGGAAGAAGAGAGGGATACTGGGAAAAGGGAAACGGAAGTAGAGAGACAGTCGAGAGGAATACAGAAAGGGGAACCGAAGGAGAGAAAGACAAGAGGAAGAAGACAGAATAGATGAGTAACACACAAGGAGAAGGGAAAATCTACTCACACTGGAATCAAATGATGATTTTGACAGTCACTTGGTCAAGAGTGACAGTGATTAATTTAAGATCTTTTAAAGTTATCATTTCATTAAATTGCTATTATTTGAATTTTATCTTCGTATTTCCTTATAATTTATCTCTCGGCATTGTTGACTGGGGGCTCGTTGCCATATATATATATATATATATATATATATATATATATATATATATATATATATATATATAGATATATATATATATATATATATATATATATATATATATATATATATATATATATATATATATATATATATATATATATTGTCCAGAAGTAGCATTCTGAAAGTGGACCAGGGGAACTTCCTCATAATTCTTTAAAGTCTATAGGAAGAACCCCACAGCGATTATGATAATAACATGGGTCTGCAGAACACGATCACTAAGCGGTCGCTGTCAAATCTTCACATAGCTTCGAAGAATATTTATAAAAACATTTTCCCATATTATATTTAAGCGAGAGCGTTATAATGGCGTAGATTATTGACCAAGAGCTGTCAATATTAACTTTCGCAGACCATATAACTTACGTTCATTAGAAAGTAACACTGGCTGAAATCCAGTCAGTATTGTACAATCGATATCGGAAAAAAAAAAGTTAATAGTCAGTTCATCATATGAAGCTCTACAGACAGTTATCTATTGTTTCCTGAGCAACATTACTGGCACACATACCAGAGTTTGACTGAAATACTTTGATCGGTTCCAGATGTGAAGAGTTATACTCCGGCAATATAATTGTTTGATATGAATGGACGGACTGACAGAAACAAACATCGTGAATGTAGTATGCCACGTAGTCACCCGTCCGTGGAGATGGATAGGTTTTGCCAAAGCATATACAGGTATTACCGGTATACCGTTTTAATGCGGTTTTTTTTCCCTGTAGGTAGTAACACGGTACTTTTTAACAGTCATTGTACGTCAATAGTTTTCGTTAGTAAGAAATGTACGGAAATACTTTGCCTGTGTACTCTTGTTACCAATTTAACGATATTAACAGTAGATTTCTATTTTTCATTACAAAATGAAAATCAATTTTAGTAATAGAACATTTAAATTTTAATATTACAAAACTTAATTATATTTATCTTTTAGGTACATAATAAACACGTGTCACATACGCCAACGCGGTGTCTAAATAGAGCGTTGTGAAATATATTCGGCCCAAATAAAATTTTTGGGAAAAATTTCTATTTAAAAAAGAAACAAATGTAATGTTTTTAATCATGTACTAACGTATGTTAATGTATTAACTACCTGTATTTCTTTGCAAAATTGCGAATCATCCTACGATTATCAGGAGAGCGGTTGTTTTCTGTGAATTTTACGTAATTTCTCAAGTCTACTAAATATTTCATCTTTTGTTGCGTAAGCATTTCGTAGTTGCTGGCTCTCTGTGACAAATATCGTACCCGGATGTTGGCATACCATACAAATCTTCTCTGCCTATAATATTGATAGTGTATGTAGTAAAGTGTGGGATTAGGTGGCAATATTCCCTATTTTATTAACAAGATCTCTAATTCAGCACAATATCTTTCAAAGGGAGTCAGCTGTAGTGCAAGTTTAATCATCCCACTGTAGTTACAGCGTTTAGATTACAACTTACACAAAATTGTAAAATGATATATAACAGGATCATCTACTGTCCTTTTAATTCCTATGGGTGGGGTGGGTCTACAATTTTCTCTTGTGCTGAGTTATTTTCTGTTCATTTAACTCGTGATAATACATTTATTAAAGTAATATAATGGATGTAATATGTCGTAATCTGCTATTAATCAGAGCGGGAGCCTCACGTAGCTGATTGGTTTAAAAGCGTTCACCATTACCATCACTGCCATGTCACCTCAGTCCGCGGTGGTTTAAGTCTCTGGCTCGGCTATTGTGGATATATGAGAACGCTTGCCACTATCTTTCAGCGAAGTTTGCACAAGCAGGTTTTCTCTATAGTTACATGTTTAAAATGATGTCCCGGAAACGCACATAAAGCAAGAGCTTCCTATATGGAACAAAATTCATGTATCCGTGGTCCTGTAGAGGCAATTGATCTAAAAAGTATAATTTTGTAAGTTTAACATCGGTTGTATGACTATGTACCAAAGAGAGGGCATTACAGGTCTATTTGAGCGAAAGGTATTTATGCAAACAGCAGAAAATTGCTTTTTATCAGTCTGTTCAAGTTATATGTTCCTTTTGTCTCGATCATGTAGGAATAATGTTCAAATTTGAACAACTTAATTTTGAAGAGATGCTGTAGCTTGCATCCTCATTCAATGAAATTCATAGATCCAAAGCACTGAAGTACCTGCTCGATACGCCAAGGTATAGATAGGGTTATCACATCGGAAACTTGGCTAGCGAAAATGTACATTCATATTATAAGCTCTTTTGTTTCCACAAGACAATATCGCGATCTCATAAGAAACACTTTTTTTCCACCCCAAAATTTCTCACAAAATTAAACATGTTGACATTAATATAGCATTCCCACCATTAATTATCTCCACATGAAAATGTCGCGTTTCGGGAAATAGCCTAGCACTAGATAATTTCATTCTGGCTGGGTGTGAGGGGAGATAGCTTATATTGTTAGAACAATAGAGATTTTCCTGTGGGAATACATTATTTCTTGCACGGACAAAGTTCTTATGGAATTAAGACAGGTTTCTTGTGGGAACGCAATTTCTTCTTGTAGTATATCGTTATTTCCATGTGGGAACAACATGACGTTCTTGCAGGAAAGCAATATTTTCTTGTGGAGAAAGTGACATTCCATTTCTTTGAATGACCTTAATCAACCACCACGGGAAATTGTGGCGCGTGTCTTTACATCAACTGATAACTTGAGCAAAACACCTAAGGGCCAGGAACTGCTCAATTTCCGCGAGAGAAGTTTATGACCTGCTTTCAATTTAAAAGCAAAACAAACACAGATTGTAGAATTTACATTCACAGCAATCGTCATCCTTTATGTCAAGACACCCTAGGTTTAGTAGGGGCTCAGTGGTTATCATTCCTGACTTGCTATCAAAAGGACAAGGGTTCAAATTCTATCACTGGATCGGCCTGGATTGGCTACTCTGTTGTGTCCTTGGCAAATCACTTTATTCCAAATGCATCGGTACTAAATATACTACTTGGGTTGCTGTCGCACTAAACACTAAATTAAACAAAACATCATCTAAAACATATTGTTGCTGATTTATAAAGAGAGAGATACTTCTGTTAATTCCTTTCATTTAAAAAAATATAATTTCAACACGTAATAATTAATTGATAAATACAACTATTATAAACAAAAAAGTTTTTCTCCGACAGTTTTTGGGGGTTGAGAAAATAAAAGATGGAGAACAAATTGCCCATCTAATAGACAAACATTGCCAATGTCAAGTCTGCTTTTGTATTTTACGGTACATCAACACACGTAACGGACAATCACCGTAACTGAGCCAGTCGTATCCGACGGTACGATCTGACTCCACGCCCTTTCAGTCGTTAACAGGGTCCCCGGGTGTGCTTGTGGTCTAAATATCGCACGCCTTTACTGTTCACTGCCATCGTGTTTCTTTAGCCCTTACATATTATATATATATACATGGATGACGAGCTAAAATGCTTTAATGCGTGTACCTGCGCGGCTACTGGTTAGTATCAGTGAACTTTTGTGTATGCTTTTGTAACCGTGAAAAGATGGTTAAAGAAAGAAAGAAGAAACGAGCACATAAAACGAAATACACAAACCCGACCCCCATGCAGGTTAATGTGATTTGATCTGATGTACTTTTATGTGTTATCATGAATGTGCAACTAAAGTGGACAGACCATTTTAATGATAGTGAGGTACATTTTTTTTTATAGACTCCTGTAGATGTACGTATTTCTTTTTTATAGTATACTAATGAGTATATAACGCTTCTTTCAGAATACATATATACATATAGTTTTCATCACTTTTAAAATAAAAAGGCGATAACTTAAGAATATGCATATTATCAAATTCTCTGAGTAATTGGTAGTCACTTTTTGATCGAAATGAAGTCATAATTGTTTAAGTTAACAAGTTCAGAAACCAGTTTAGTTCAAAACTTCATATCTGTTTAGACAATAATACCAATGAAAATAGCACTAAGTCCCTGGTAAGTCCCTGGATAACATTAATTTGTCAAATGTAAAATGAAAATGACTGAACTACATCCTTATTTCCTTATTTGGTTCGGTGTGGAACGTAAATAGACAAGAATGCAAGGCGACCAGTATAAACACAAAAATCAATAAATGATGCATCGCTGTGTGATCGATCATATGAGTGATTTATTTATTACGCCAAGCATTTCCTTAACCTAATACGAAATATAGTGGTATGCTATTAATGTATAAACTTTTAGCTCAAGGACTAGTAGTAAGTCCCGCACGTACATCTTATTTTTGTAAACGTCTTTTCCCGTGTACAAGGAATTGAAAACAAAATAATAACAGTGATTTTGTTCCAGTACTGTATTACAAATACTAGATCGCAAGCCTTACTTATTGTACTATCAAGTATTTGAATATTTTAAACTGTAGAGATATTGTAACACCAAGACAGACTGCGAGATAAGCGTTAACACGAAAACGGCTCAACATGTGTAAAGTACAACTTTAAATCGGGGGTTGGGGTTAAACACGTTAGTATATAACGGATTTCACATTGCAATTACGAAAGCTTGCTAGTGAAGTCGGTATACGCATTCTATTTTACATTAAGAAATCAGATCCTGTTTTTATCTCGATAATTTTGCCTCCATTATATTTCGACATAACTCTAAATTTGGCCGCTATTTAAAAAAGCAGATCATATAAAAATTATATATAAGACCTGATATTAGCAAAAGGTTTACATTTTTTTAACCAAATGCAAAATATAATGTTATAACGCATAAAACAAACTAGAGTGTCAGAAAGAATATAGGGATCGCGTGCGTGTGTACACAACTCGGTCAATTATGTTATGAAGAACACAAAAGAAGTAACATAGGAAATCAGAAAGAGTAAAAAAGATGAGTTGGTCACATGTGGAGCTTGTGCATAATGAGACGCTTGAGACGATAACACAACAAAATAAGAAGAAAAAAAAATCACTATGTACTGTTACAACTCTATTGTATTAAACTAAGTAACAGAGTAAAAACCAACAAGTTTACAAAATTCAATAATTAATTTATTTCAGTATAATACAAAGTAAAAATTTAAAAGAACTCACAGTATTATGAATGAACTCACAAATACTCCCTCACAAGTAAAAAAGAATAGAGTATTTCAAATGAATTCCAGTGGTTTCAAATGAATTCCAACACTGAATGTGCTAATTTACCAATAGCCAGAAATAGTGTTGATGTGCTATTAGTCTTGATGTATCACAATGATACAAGCTAAAATATCTCTAAATGAATTCATAATAATCCCAAAATAGTGATTTAGTCTGAAAAGTATTAACATGCACTTTGTAATTCAAATGAATAACTGAAAAAAATCAAGTTTATCAAAAAAACTAAACACCATTAAAAGACTGATTCAACTTGAATGAAACGAGAAATTCTAATATAAAACGACGTCAATATAAACACTTAAGGCAAGCGTCAAAAGTTACGTTCTGCAACATTCTAAACCATCAACAAGAGCAGGTTTTAAACTTGGATAAAGAACATGAAAAATATCAGGTAGACCAGGGATTCCCAATGGAAAAAAAAGCGTCCAAAACTCAGATCCAGGTAAACAATATGTATACCTAATAATAATCTTCAAATATAATCAACAATTGAAAACAAAAATTAGCTATGTAAAATCGTGTTTACAAAAAAGACATCAGGCAGGCAGGCCATAGTACAAATACAGGTATTGAACATATTACTAGTGGTTTGCAGATCCATGTTATGTTTGATGTAGCAAGTTGAAATGTGACACTCAATATATTATACCAAACTCTTTTTAGGCTTTTGCTCTCACAGTATTATATGTCATCTTCCTTTTGTTGTTTTTTTTTTTACCTTATCAGACCTGGGTTATTAAGATCACTAGATGTCTATTACTGTCAAATGTATTTGTATACATTGTTGTCATTTTCATATACTTGCATGTCAGCACTATCTGCCTTAGTTATCCTGGTAACTAACAAAATCTTTTTCTCACTAACCTGTATTGTGTAGGTCAATTTTCAGTTAATCTTTCTTAAAAGTCAGGGTGTTTTATTATTTTTGTTTAGTTTTACTTTATCCCATTATTTATATTGGTGTAAGTGACTGGAATTTCAGGAAAATAGTAAAGATGTTTTGAATACTGTTCTTTTTACTACACTGTGAAGTTCACAAAATTAGCTACTTAAAATGGTACAAAAACACAAAAAATACTTTACACTTGATAAATTGTACCTTAGTGTTATCCAACAGGTAATCCATCCATAAAGAACTTCTACTTTTATCATTTTATATTTTCCCCATAATCCATTCAGGCACAAAAACTTTCATACTTATGGCAAATTTTGGCATTCTTTTGGTTTAATTTATATCAGCTACTTCAAATACTTAGTCTGCATGTGCTGTTATATATCAGCCTTTTATTCTCAATAAATGTTATTTTTTGTCAAATTACTGCATTCTTGTTGTTGTCATTATATGGGTTAATGCCATTTTTCAGCACAAGATAGGCTATACATAGCGGTCAGTATCAATGGTGGAGGAAGAACCCTGGAAAGCCCCGGGAAGAACCACCGACCCACGAGAACCTACTGGCAGGCTTTCTCACTTACCCACGTTAGCCAAGTCTGGACTCGAACTCGCGCAGACAGAGGTGAGATGGCAGTGATCCTAAATAGTCAGTTATTTAGACTACTCGGTCACAATTGTAAAATTTGAAACTCTTTCAAACCAAACCTTAAATTTGGCCATTTATACTTTTGCTTTTTTTCATCCACATCAAATATGTAATTAATTCCTTTTTCATACAACATTGTTCTGATCATTTTACTTTCAAAAGTTGTTCCTTATTTCAGTGTTAACATCACTGAATGTATTCTGTAAATTTAAATATTATCTTAACTATTGAAGGATATATTTAACATTTGAAAGGAACAAATTATATTTATATAATCTTAATTTCTTATGTTAAAATCATTAAATATTTGTAACAACTCATAAAAGCTGCTTTGTTCATAACACAAATTATTTTTACTGTGAAATCAATTCAACCATACTGTTTACTAATGGTGTTCATGGGCTGAATGTCTACAAAATATTCATTGCAGAATCACCAGGATACCGTGTATATTTCGTTAACGGTCCAGATTTATGTATGCAGTCAATAATTTTTGAGTAGTTTAGTAATCTGGAGGTAGAATTTATTGACATATTAATTTATTTAATTATTGCCAAGGTAGATTTTACTTTTTACATACTTTAAAATGGTCCAGTAATCTCCAGTACTAACCTACTGCAGTCAAATATTTCTCACATATCCATTACCAGAGTTAGTTGCATCTTGTGTGTATCCATTTGACTGTAGCTGATGCTCTTCACAAAAAGTTGAATGGCTAGCAGATACAAGGGACTATCATATCCAAAAGCTTTAGTCTACCCTAGAAATGCCACTTTCCACCACAATGATGTGGATATTTTAAACATCATTTTAACAGATGTTCCTTGATCCATTAAAATATTGTGGATTATCCATTAAGGCAGCCAATGGTAGATAAACCCTTTATTTACCTCATTCTTGCTAAAGCTAGTTTGCCTGTATTAATGTATAAATGCATGTACATGAATATAGAGTGTGATCTTAACAGGATGGCATAATTTTAATTTGCTTACATGGAAGGAAAGTTTGCTTTTTTTTTAAAAAATGGAAATGAGAACACCAGCCTATTCAACAGGAATATTTGCAATAAAAATTCTCTAAATATTTTTTGTTTCATGTTTATTTATACTGTGTATCAGGTACATCAAACGGAAATGAGAACACGTGAAGCTAAAATCAACAAAGCATTTTAATCATCTAATAGCCTTCATCAATGCTCTGCCATTGTATAGTGCCTTACTGTACATGTGTGTATATATGTCCTTATGTGTATATGTTTGTGTATTTATGTACCTAAGTGTTTATGTATGTATTTATGTGTGTATGATGGAAGATTGGTACTCATAGGTAAATATTTTTCCAATCAGTAGTGTTTATCTTCCATTAGAGTGACCTCTAACTTTTTAATACTCTGTAGGTCGATAGAGGAACAAAAAGAAGTCATAACTGTTGATATGAGAGAACAATGTAAGGTACATAGTTTAATGGCATACATTATGCCTAATTGGGAATGCACAAATAAATTACAAGATATATGGATGTGTATGTGGCATCATAAATGTTTGAATGGAGAACCAATGTAGCTGTAAATGGAATAATGTCGAAATTTTTTCTCCCAATGTTCTATTTTACTTTGAATTGGAAAGGAGAATATGTAACTGTTTATATTTTCTGTGAGAATAAACACAAAACTGCAGAACAGAAACAGTAAACTGTAATCATTGCATCAGATTCAGTATGAAATCTGCTACTACAATTTGTTATATAGTACTTGTCTTACTAGACAATATGTTTGAGCATAAAAAAAAAGAAAATTTATTTGCTACCTAAATAATTGAATTATTTCATCTCATGGATGAAAAACTTGCAATCATTTGAAGATGCACATATCAATAAAAAAAAACATTGCTTTTGCAATTTTGTTAAGAGCTATTGCCCTTTTTGTTCTGCAGTTGAATAAAGTATTTTCACCCACTTGATGTAATATATATATATATATATATATATATATATATATATATATATATATATATATATATATATATATATATATATATATATATATATATATATATAGACACACACACACATATGGCTCAAATTTAACACAAAATTCTTTGTAGCCAGAAGAACTAGTATGCTGAGAAATTTACTAGTCCAGCCAAATCTTTACTAGTCCTGTCCAAAAAAACATTTTCAAACACTTGTATTGAGATTAACAACAATATTATTCATAAATAGCATTATCATATGAAATGCAGAAGTACAGAATTATAAATCAAATCCTGCTTCAAATCATCAATCAGTCAAATCACATTTCTTGTTTCTCAAGATAATTTGGATCCAATTCCAGAAAGGGATCAAGGTGTCTTTTCTCGTCCTCCACATGCACTCAGGGTCCAAATGGGGTTTGTTCAGGTCTCATTACCTGTCTCCCTGAAACATTCCACAAATGTATTGCTGGTGATGGATCATTTGTTGGAATATCATTTGCATGGAACATTATAAAGAGTAGGTCGGAGAGAACCCAATGTCTCAAACATGCTCTCCAGTCACTCTTCACCATTTTCATCTCTGAGAAACTCCTCTCAGCATCAGCAGAGTGGGCTGGGATTGTTAGGATAAGGTCAATCAATGTCAGAATATTCTTGCAGTCAGCAGCACATCATTTTACAACTGTGGACCAAGTCAAAGCATAGATGTCTTTGTAATTGCAAGATAGCAGAATACATTAGGAAAATATTAATAAGAATAAATTTACATCAAGAAAAAGTAAAGTCAATACTTAAATAATGTTTATATTACATTTTTTAAAAGCTTTCTTTAAATGGTTACCTTTCGCAATCAAGAAACTATGCTAAATAAAGAATTTTTAACAATTCTAGCATCATTGATGTTTCTTGTTTTTATTTTTAAATATTTGAATGTACACCTACTTGATTTACTACTACACTTTTTAATATGACCCATTCCAATTCCACTATATCAACAACAACACCTGCATCAACAAGCACTGGCCAAAAATGCTCCACCAAAACAAATTTCTGCCTTTCACTTCCACTGATGTAGTGAGTAAATGTAACAACCTGTTTATTAATCCTGTAAGTCTCTCCAACATCCACTCCTTTCATCTCATCCAGCTAACACATCCATACAAAATCAGTGAAGGGTGTTCGGTTCTTTACCATAGCTCTTTTCACCGGTTGTCACCCGAGCACAACGTTGTCCGGAAGGCGAAATTCGCACGTTTCTGAACCTGTAACTTCATTTTGGTGCAACATAGAAAAGTTAATTATGGTTTGATGAATAGAAATATATCTCAGGAGTAAAACAAGCCATCGAATATGGTTATATGCCTTTAAAGACGGAAATAGCAGAAAGAAAACTTGAGTCATGGGTAGAACAAAGTATTTGGAAGTCACTAACCTTGTCTCTTATATAGTATGACGTCAGAACTGGTGGGGGGGGATAATATGAGATATTTATGTCACTCTGTATGATTGTTTTCCTTCAGATTATTGGGTGGGGTCTAAGCATCAAGCTTGGGTCGGGCACATATGGTCAATTACATTCCGTTAAAATTTTCCAATATCATACCAGTGGTAGATTCTTCTGGTGGTATTTGCATAACTGCTTTTTCTGCTCTTTTGTGTGTTGCTCAAGCTTTCATGCACATTTACTGTTTCAATTTTAAAGTTCAAACAACCCGCAACAAAACTGGATGTTTGCTTTTGCGAATTCCGTACACCAGTTATACCGAATAACTTTCTTTTCTTCATCATAATTCAGCCATTCCCTCTCTTTGTCCATGTCTACTGAAACATTCCCTATCATCAGAATCATTCCTCTCATTTATGTCATTTTAATTCAACTTTTGCTTTTTTCCTGTGGCTGAACACGTTCTATAAAATGCCACATTTTGCCTGTCTTAAAAGGAGCGAATCATGGAAATACGAGATCTTACAGTAGTTAACACAAATTTTTTTAAACATTTTTATTTAAAGAAAGAAAAGGAATGTCACAGTGTTGTTTATCTAAGAAAGTCAGAGCAAGAAACGCCATTTCAAAACACATGCTTTTGCCCCCCCCCAATTAAATGGCCTTTCTCTGATAAAGACCAGCGGTTGTTCTGCAGAATCAAAGTAGTGGCTATTGTAAACACTGTTACAAAATATTAACACCAGAAGATAATGTTAGTTTCAGCTTAGAAAAGGTGTACTCCCATCAATGAACCCATCTGACTTTGCGCGATCTATGTAACAACTCCAATTACAGTTTCATTATTAATAGCGAAAGTTTGGTAATTGTTCCTAATTAATCAGACCACAGTGTATTGTTAAAATTAATAATAAGGTGAAACATTTTCAAATCTTAGATGCCCATGATCGGATATTTTAATTCCTAACAAATGTACAGCATTCTACTTTATGTCTTCACATGTATTCAATTGTTTGTCCATTCTTGTAAGGGAAGAAATATAAAACCTATTCTTATCATCACATAAAAAGTAGTTGTATGGAAAGTAATTATTTCGATGCAAGTGTAAAACATGCAGTTTACTGTTTGTGACTTGGAGTGCTTTGCTAGTGAGCACCACCCTTTAATCAAACAAACATGCAAACTTTAATTTCTTTGAATAGCTTTTGTGGTGTTCTTATGTGTGATATACCATTTTGTAGTTAAATTAATGTGGTTGAGTGAATAAAGTGTGATACCACATCATTTTTGTTTAATTCGTTATTATAATAATTAGGATCTATTACCAAACTTCCTTCATTAATGACAGTACCATAATTGGCGCTGTAAGCGAAATGTACAAATCGGATGGCTTATTGTTATAGAAATGCACCTTTCCGAGGCAGATATTGACTTCATCTTCTCATGCTAATATTTTATGACTGTGTTGACAATGGTTACTACTTTGATTCTACAGGACAGCTAAGTCTTCATTATAGAACGGTGTAAACAAACGTTGACTCTTGATAACCGAAACTTACTAGCCCTTCGGACTATTAACATTTTCGGCTAGCAGACTACTGCTAATTTTGAGCCCCGTACACACACACACACAAAATACTGGTATAGTATTTTTTCTTCTCAAAATAATATTTTATCGTGTACTGTTTCTTACAATTTCATTCAAAACATGATACATATTCCTCACCTATTCTTTGCAGAGCAAACTAAAACCATACGTTTGAGCATTCAATATAAATGGGGTTGGTGATGAGAAAGAGACAGAAAAGAATGCAAATACTTCTTTTGAAACCATTAGGTGATTCCACTACAGAACCACATCCAACAAATATTTGAAATCACATTGTTGATGACAGCAAAAATTAAGTAGAATCTAAACATGATTACAGATTACGTTATGAAATGCTACAGGCAACATTAAAAAATATATAGAAGAGATATTCCCCATTCCAAAATTATTTACCATTAGGATTAAAGACAATCCAAAAATAACAATGTATGGCTTTTCCTGCACCAAGGAGGAGATAACTTGGTCATAAAGGCAATTAGTTCTTATAAATATAGTTTCTTGCAATTGCTATTAATAATATAAAAAGCCAACAACCATTTTTAGAGATTCTGAGATTAAATATTAGGAAAAAATTGCTACATATAGTGACAGACCTTGTCTAATAAGATCTTGACTGTCTCAACAAATATTGTTATGTATTCTATGAAGTATGCATACATTCATGACAGTATGTTGATATTATCACTGACATTTATCAGATAGTAAGAGGGTTCCTCTTCCTGAGTGCAATCTTCGTCCTCTAGTTCCTGAAGAGAGAGCCAGTCAAAAACTTGCTCTGTAGTCATATAGTAGGCTTTCCTCTCTACAACCTGTTCCACCAGCTTTGACCCCTGGATCATCCATTCCTTTGGATAATATCCCTCCAAACCTTTCAGCAGAGGGCCCGTTGCAACAGAGAAGGAGAAAATATGGTCATCTTGAAGACCGTGGGTTTCATAGTGTTTAAGCATCTGCCGACTTCCAGTTCCAAGGGATTCAAAAGGAAGGTTGAGAAACATCTTCAACATGACAACCATCTCCAGAACATTTTGTAGCTTTTCTAGACATAAAAGCTTATCTTTGGGCTTGTTTTTAGTTTGGATGAAATACTCAACATGGCTCAGTGTTGTCAAGTTCTTTTGTAAGAAGATATTGATGTAATCCTGCCGTAGCTTTTCCATTCCGATTTCTGCCAGCATCTGTAGAGGAACTAGTCCCACGAGTGCTGGAATACGAAGCTGTCCCCTGAAAGAGTCACGAACAAGGTCTGCCAGAGTAGTTTTGTTTGCTGAGTGTATGAAAGGCTGTAACTCACCATTGCTCAGAACTGTTAAGACATAACCAAGGCTCTCTACTAAATCAGCATGTGATGTACAGTTCTTCAAAACCTGCAGAGACAGCAAAAATATCAGTGAGGTAATTTTTTTGTTTTTAAGAGAGAGAGACTTAGTACTCTAAATCTAACATTAGTTGTT
This sequence comes from Potamilus streckersoni, assembly GCA_016746295.1. Classification (NCBI taxonomy): domain Eukaryota; kingdom Metazoa; phylum Mollusca; class Bivalvia; order Unionida; family Unionidae; genus Potamilus; species Potamilus streckersoni. The sequence continues at coordinate 881,450 of JAEAOA010000768.1, read as the reverse complement.
ATATTTTCAAAGAAAACCATAAAATAGATAAATGTATAATGCTGATATAAGTGGCAGTTAAGAAGTTTTTGAAGGTGGGAAAATACCATCTATGCAGATGTTTTCTCATTTCCATCCATGTAACATTAGTGATACCATGAATCTTTTTAATTATCTGTCAATGTACAGGCTTCTTTGGCATAAACACACCAGAAGAGCAAGTTAATACATGTATTACTTACATAACATACAATGCAAAATTGTCCAGATGGTTCCATTCCCATGTTTCATAAAAATGTTTGTCAGCTGTTAAGAGTTTCAATGCTCCATATTAAAGCATATATCATTCTTTATAACCTATCTTTAATTATTTTTTATTCATTCACCTGAGTAATTTCTGTTCTTGATCAAAAGTGTAATGTAAGTGTAATGCTGGCCCTAATGTATAGAATAAAAATAGTCTGCTAAACCAGGCTGTTAATTTCTGCATTATTGCCAGGACGGAAGACCAAGCCTTTGCAGGATTGTGCAGAAACCCATCTTAACAGACACTTGAAAATAGCTGACACTTGCAAAAACAAAGCCATAAATTAGACCAGGTATATTTGATCTACAACCCACTCCTTCACATTATATGGCCTGTGGCAATGAAGGCAGTCCTATGTGTTTATGCTCTTCCATTAAAAAAATTAGGGTGTCAGAAAATATATACATGTAGTTAATATGGATATAAGAAAAATATGCATGAAAATAGAAGAACATTCAATGAAAATGAGAAGTCAATGCATCTAGTAGGTGCACTTATGTTGATAAAATTGTTAGCTAAAAAACTGAAGAGAAAATATCAAAAGTGTGGCTAAAATTCTAATGTAGGCATGTACAGAACTTCTGAAAGATCTTGTAAAATGAACTGTAATTGTTCACACAGTCCACGATCTTAAGCATCTTATCTGTTTTGCCCTAGCACATAAAAGGCTGGGTACCCCTGGATTATATTTTAATATTTATGAAAACACATGTATAATTCACCACAAAACACCTTAAAAAATTTGAAAGAGACAAAGGTATATGTATGCTCATACAAAGCAATCATTAAAGTCCAGATTTAATTTTGTATTTTTTCATGTGCATAAATTATCAGCAGTCAGTTGAATCCATTCCTTTGTTAAAATAAAGCAGTTTATCAATTACATGTCCTATTCAATTCTTAATTAGGTATATGGAATACACAGATGGTATGGAGTAACATGCAAGTAGTTTGTGCTCACTTGTAGCAACAAGACATATTTTCAAGTATTACCATGGCAAATCCACACTTTTAACAACATATCATCTCCCATGATCTACCCAACTTTGACCTTGGAGTCATGACTGATATATATATTTGTGCGTGTGTGTGCATGTGTGTGTCCTTGTACCAGGAATATATGTTTAAAGTAACGTAAAAATATAATTAAAAGACAAGTCCAAGTTTCATCTGGGTATTGCCAGCCTATCTTAGATATCTGAATATTTATGATGGGGTTGAAGCAGATATTCGCAAGAAGGCTTCTGTGTTTGTTACAGCACATGGCTGTCCTTTCATATCCATACAACAAGTCTCAAAGCTCATACTATCAAGCTATTCTGTTGCTGTTACAATTCTGAAATGCTAGTAAACAACTGAATGTTAGCTGAAAATATTACAGTATTAATTATTTTGCTAGTGAAAAAAGTTAACTTGAGCCCTGAACTGATGTAATGGACAAGAAGAAAGTACGTGTAAGTGCCTATCTTCACAAGTGAATCGATATGTAAACATATGTAATCAGAACATCATGGCCTCTTGCCGATGTTAGTTAAATAACTTCCAGTATGAAAGAGACTGAGAAGTAATCATTATGAGGAGCCTCAGCTATTTCTGCAAGACTAAATTATCCCCTGAATGTAAGAACAGTAATTTACAGAAAAATAATATATTTTGTTTTCTGGAAATTTTTTAACAGAAGAAAGAAACACCAACCTAATTTGACTACCTTGCTATTTTGTTTGATTGACTCCAAAGTTACAAATGAAAAATATAGTTTAGTGTATTTCTCAGTCAAAACTTGTTTTCTATATAGCTGAGGTGGGTTGCATGCAATGCAACTGCTGGCATTAATTTAATCCATAGAATTGAACTTGAAATTGCAACTGCAGTAATTATATTAAAACCATCCAAACTGTTGTTTTTGGTCAGTGGACATCTGGCTACATGTGCAAAAATTAATCTAATTAAAATGATTCATGCCTAATTTAACATTTTGAAGATGTTTCACTGTAAACAAAACACTAGCACTTTTAATGTTTTTTTGCAAATGTTTAATGAAAAAAACTAAGCATTCTGTTTCAATAGCCTCATACAATTGCTTATGCTAATAGTATTGAAAATCAAGTAGTTGTAATGGTCAACCTGGCCAGTCTTATAATATGACATTTTACACATCTGTGTCCTCCTATCTCAATTCTAAATGTATTTTAATCCAAATAAGGAATAAATGTATGGGAACATCGGGTTGGCTCAAGGTGCAGTACAGATTAAATTATTATGTTATAATAATACCAGGAGCAATTCAGAATGACACCTTGAACTATTGTCTTTTCCTAGCATGCACTAGAAAAAGCATACTAGTTTTGAACTGAAGCATCCAGTGAATTCAGATGCCATATTTGCTACCTCTTTGTTTTTAAGATACTATCTGACAAATTTGGCACATGTTGGTGTACATCATTGTGAAGAGGGAGAATTTGTAATGAAGTGCTATATAATTTTTTCCATTATGCTTGCTATTCTATTGAAATAATAGATAACTGCAATAATGTTTAATTTAAATGTAATTAAAACTTATCACTAATGGAAAATTAAGAATGGCAGTTTGCTAAGGAGGTGTTCACCAGTTATTAAGTACGTCTGAGAGAGTTACATATGTAAGGTGAAGTTTTTGCATTTAAAACATGCTCAGTTAAGAGAATATTGGCATACCTCTATGCTACCTTGATGTAATGTTACTGACATTTTTTTGGATATTGTTTTTTTGGAAACTGTACATGATCTAAGCACACTGCTAACTAAAATGACTGCTTCCTTGTGCTAAGCTTGAGTGTGTGATGTGAGATTTAATTTTTAACATAACTTTTAACAATTTTTCAGTCATATCGCTACAATTCCTGCAGTGTGAGTTTATAGTGATGTCTAGCACTGGGGAATCATGCCTCAGAAATGTAACAAGAGTCCCACCCAGTCACATTATCCTGACACCATGCTGATCAATCCTAACACTAACCTCTTAATGACGAGCAACAAGCGAGGCAGCCATTAGTACCAGTTTAAAGTCTTTGGTATGATTTAGCCAGGGATTGAACCCATGACCTCCCATATCCTAGGTAGATGCTCTAAATCAGCATGAATTACAGTGTAGTCTAAAGTACCCTATCCTTTGCAGCAACTAAAATAGGGAAAATGAATTTTGTCAAAGTAGATAATACTAGCTTTAAAAGTGCAATGAATTACCAGATATATAAAATTTAAAGAAGTTATCATCAGCTTCTTTTTTTTACAATTTACCTCTGAAGTTCAGGAATTGAAAATGACCAAGCGGATCACTTTTTTGAAAGGTGCGCAACTGGAGTAAGGCCAAGATGTATAACTTTATAACCTATGTAACATCTATCAAGCATACACCAAAGTACATATAAAGGGAATTAAAGGTTCTTTGAACAATACCTAAGATATACAAGGTCTTTTTTAAATAACGAGTATAACCAGTGAGGAAACCCAGGGAAATTATTTTTCTTTAAAATTTTTACCCTATGTGAAATATGAAACTGTAGATTTCAGTTGAAATTTCCTCCAATGCTGTTGTTTACATTGTGAGTACAAATGTTTCAATATTTTTCCAGTTTTTACATTTTCATTTAAGGACACATCAACATCATCTGTCAAATATTAAAATGCTTTCTTCTGAGATAAAGCCTAGTAATTTTTTTTTGTTTTTAGTAATGGCCACTGCATTTAATGCTGGACTGGCACCACCTTAATAATGTATAAATTATGTTTTCTGTCCAATTTTGCTAAGTGAATTTTTAGAAGAAGATATTAGGCTTTTCTATTTTTAGTGGCTGCTGCCATATCTGCCATATTTGATGGCAGATTGATATTTCATATGCAAACTTAAATGCTTTCTAGCCATGATGCTTTCTATCAATTTGTTCAAATTTTGTCAGCTTTTGAGAAATAATTTAAATTTTCTTTCAATTTTTAGAAATCAATGCCATATTTGACTGGATTGGGATCAACTGTAAAAACAAATGTGAAAGAACTTTATGCTAGAAGGGTTCTCTTAAATAATTGAATTCTGTTGAGTAGTTTGTCAAATTTGTAGTTTTGTGTGTTAAACTAATTTTAATGATGTAATACTCAATGACTACTCTCCTATAGCTTTCCTTTTCTAGGACTCATCAAAGTCCCAGACCAATTTAATTATTCCCTGAGACTAGAACTATGAATTTTAATAGGAAATAGAGTGATTGAAAGTAGCTGATTGTTAGTCAGAGACCCAGGTTGAAAACTAAATCAAAACTACTGTTGAACCAAAAACAATTCTTTTCCACTGACAAGGGATGAAACTCCTCACTGATGCTAAGGACAACAGGAAACAGTCTTAAGGTTCTCAAAGGAAGCTTAACTCATTGTGTCATAAGATGGTTTTGACAACACATACAACAAATACATAAAAGATTCCATCTGGGCATTAGTGAGACATTGGTTGCTGAAGCTCATAAATACCAGATGAGATCAGAAAGATGATGGTCTAACAATGGCAGAACCCCTAGAGAACTTGAAAGTGTTAGAAAGGAATGTCTTATAGCCCTTAATAGTTAATAGTAGACACAGAACATTCTCTTTCCTGAAATAGTGAAGAAAATCTGCAGCTGTGCATGGGTCAGCAGCAAGGATCAATGCATTTACTATTGTACCAATTACAGAAGATGCTCCACACTGCATCATAAACCATGGAAGGAGATGGCCTCCTATACCATATGATGCATTGGCAACAGTACTCAAAAACCAGTTCGGTGGATTGTTCAATTGAGATGAGCCAAAATATGACAGTGGAGAATCTGTGGGCTGTTGTAGAGGGAAGACAACTGTGCAGTGAAAGTAGGTGCCTCATCCCAGACTCATCTGCCAAGAGATCCAGTAGCTTGTGGAACCATAACCATTGGGGCCAAGGGGTTTGTAGATACATTGGGGCCAAAGGGTGTGTAGATTCTTGGGGTCAAGGGTAGTTGAGATCCATCGAGGCCAAGGAGCGTGGATGCTAAGATGACTTAAGCAATCAAGATCCTGACTTGGTTGAGCACCTGTTGAATTATTTTGAAAGATGGCAGAGCATTGAGCATACAGATTATCCCATTTTGAGAATGAAAATATTAACTGCCCAGCCCTCTAAGCTGGTACTGGAGAGACAGAAAAGTGGAAACTGTTTAGTCTCAAAGTAAACAAGTCCATCAAGGGTCTCCCCTCAACTGGAAAAGTACTCAGTTCTGCTATTGACAGGTGAAGAAGATGATTCCATGAGAAACGCATGACCCTCTCAAGAAAGACTGTCCATCTGGATGTTCCTCTTGCCATGAACATGGCAGACTGACTAATCCCCTCTAAAGCGGCCAATCATAGGAGGTTCCGGATTTTCACAACTGTGGGCTAGAAACATTGCCCACATTAACAAGTTGTTTTTATGAAGAGCCACTTGTTCCTTAGTTTGCAACTGCCTGCATGTAAAAGTGCTAGGGGCAAAGTTTGTGATCAAATGTAGCTCGAAACTGAAATACCTTCTGTCAAAACAAAAGCAGAGGTATTTTCTGCGTGGAGGGAGATGTGGACATAATTGTTGTCATAGAGTTGAACGCCATTTTTCAGCACAAGATAGGCTATACATGGTGGCCATTATAAATGGTGGAGGAAAAACCAAAGAAAATACTGGAAAGAACCACCGACCAATGAGAAGCTACCATCAAGCTTTCTCACATACCCATGCTGGCAGAGCCTAAGACATGAACCCAAGCTGACAGAGATGAGATGGCAGTGATTCATAACGGTAAGCGTTTCTGACTACTTGGCTACTCTGGACGTGATTGTATGCATCCTGAAAATTCATGGAGACCACAAAGGTGGTGGGCCTTAAAGCATTCATGACTAATGTCATATTCTCCATCTTAAAGTATTATCCACAATGCAATCTGTTTAAGGGAAAAGGTAAATTATGGGTCAAAACTTATATGCCTTTTTTTAACACCAGAAAAATCTAGTAATAGAAATCCAGAAAGCCTTGCACTCCTTTCATTCCTCTAAAATGCACCTCTTCCCTAAATTGAGCTAGTTTGGACTGGTGAAAAAAGATAGGGAAGAAGGTTCCCAAAATAAAACTGGTAACCATCTTTTAACTTGGAATGGACCCCCACAATATCTACAATAATGGACAAAACCCCTGAAAATGAGCAAGATGAGCTCATACTAAGATGTTAGGAAGAGAAAAACATTGCAGGAGATGCAATTCTCTAGGGAAAACCCCTCCCACCTTTTCATATAGGTCAGGAGTGCAAGGCTTTCTCAATTGTACTTTCTGACTGCCTTACCTAGCAAACAACAAGAGAGTGGGATATTTAAATTTAGGCTACTTTAGCAGAGATTGATGAGGCTGCACCTGCCCAAAGAACTTGAAAGAAGAAACCAGAATTTGGAGGAGCTGCAACCTGGGACATGTATTGTTGATAACTCAAATCCAGTCATGCTATGGAGGGGATGAGGCCTCAGAAATGCATTTCCACTTCAAGAAGTGCAGACTTTAATAGGTTCATGTTGTGGTCCAGTGAGACCATACATTTCTCCAAGGCAGCATCCCTGCAGAGGTGAAGAAACTCTGCAAAAAGCACCAGTGACATGGAGAGCACATGACATCTTCACTTCTGTCTCAAGCAATCACTATTAACAGGAAATAACTCTGAGTACCCTTACTATTTATGAATTTTGATGTCATAGAAAAGATAAGTCATTAAAACTTGATATTAATGGTGAATATGTTACAATTTTAAAGTAAACAAGTAATGAAGATGTTGCTATGCATTTAATTAGTGATTCTGATAATTTTAATAGCAATGAAAATTAAAATTTGTAAAGATGTTAAATCTCAGCATTATATCAAAAAGACCTTATTCATGTCAATAGAATCATCTAAAGTGCTTTGCAAAGAAATATACCTCAACTTGTTCATATGGAGATTTTCCTCAGAAATTTTCCATAAATCTCTAAATTGTTTTTTTTAAAAGAAAAATAGAAAAGCAAATTTTAAATTTCTCTTTTATCAGTAATATTTATTCCTCCTCATTTGCAAACACATTTATTCAAAGATAAATGTTAATTTAGATGTATGTTACTGAAAACAAAAGAAAAAGACAAGGTCTCAAGTACTGTTATTAAGTGTTTGAGATCTTGAGCTGAAGTGTATATGGCAACCATTGCTGATCCAAGAATTCTTTTCTCATTTTAAAAACAAAAGAAAAAAAATCATATTAAATACAAAAAATGTTTTAAAAAAATGAACTGCCTATCCTAATTTTAAAACCAGTGCAATGGTTTACTGCATATTAACCATGGAAATGTAAATTAGTTGAAAATCATGAGGATATATCCTGCAAAATGGCATATAATTATATAAAAAAAACATAATAAGGACAGCATTGTGGCAAGTTAACATATTAAAACTTATGACACTAAATTACAGATATCTTGAACTGTACTTATTTCTTATATCCCAAGACAATTCATTCCTAATTACCTTCCAAAGATGGTCAGTGAAATCAAAATCCTTTCTTTTTATGTCAACAGTTAGGTCAAATGCCTCATTAAATTCTGCATCTTCACTGTCCTCCATACTTCTCTTTTCATCTATATTGGTTTCTCCTAGTTTCAATTGCTCCACCAGTTCCTGAACTTCCTGGAGTAGAGGTCTGTCACTCATGCCAATCCAGTGAACTTCATTGGTCTCAAGACCATGCATCAAGGCTTTCACAATCTCTAATTCTTTATACAGCTGGTATGCAGAACTTCTCATATCTCCTAAAGACTTTACATGGGCCTTAACTGTGGCTCTGGCATCAAGAGGGGGCTCTTGCAACATGTTTATGTGGCCACCAGACTTTTTCCACTGGAATTCAACCTGCAAAAAACCCTGGTACCCTGCCTGAATGATTTCTCCTTGAATACCATTAGACACATTGTATGTGGCTTTACAAGTTATATCTGATGCGGAAATAGGGGATGGTGGTGTTTTAATGTGTTCACTTTTCTGCAGTTTAAAAGACGGCATCATCATTGCACTTGACAGCCTGAAATCAACGAGGCTTTTTCCCTCATGGGTGATGGGCTGTGCAGACAGATAAACATAGTTCTTCAAGTCAATTCCATCACACAGAGCTATCATAGTTGGAAGCTGCATTCTAAACTGTTCCCTTATATGTTGAGCCACATTGCAGTACATGGATACGAACAACCGACACTTGTCTATAGATATGCCATACCCTCTTATAGTTCTATGTTTCTGAGTACACACAGATGAAGGTGGTGAACTAAACGCAGATATGTCTGCAATAGCTTGTAGTTTGAGTGGGGACCCCTCAACATCTGTTGACACTATACTCTCGCTGCAACTGGATTTGCTGCTGTTTTTTCTTCTAGAAGTAATGAAAGTGCTTTCTTCATATCCCAGTCTATCTGGAATAAAAGGACGGTGAACTAATATAACTGGAAGTTGAATGTCAAGCATTTCCATGACTTTCCCCACTATTTTATTAGCCAAATGGTCCACGTATTTCAGATATGTGACAACACAGTCGATCATTTCTATTTGTGAAGACTTGTCTTCAAATAGCTCACATAACCCCGACATAAAGTTGCTTAACCGTTCTGAATCCATACTCAATAAAGTTGTTATTTCATACAAGGAAGAATGGTGATCTGGCTAATCTGTCCTTGCCGTTCAAATCTACCGCTTCCTATCGTTCAACAGAGGAATGAAATGTACATAATCTTAAATGTGATTGAATGAATGGGTATATTATGTCCAATCAAAGGCCATGATAAGAAAAGATTTCGGGGAAGTAAGAAAAATGGCGGATGACGTTAAGTAAGTAGAATAACTTGATCAATATACATAAATCTATTTACAAATAGAAGATTTAGTTGCTTTGTTAAAAAATATCGTCAAATTTCCAAGGTCCAATAGCCGCAACAGAAAAGAGATAATTGAAAGAGTGATGATTTGAGTTTCCTTTAGAAGTGTTATGAGATTTCGAGGTCATAGTACCGGTTGTTGTTGGCATCCGTCCGTCTACGAGAGATGATGGTGTAGCTCCCTGTTTTGGTGCCTTATCTGCACCATCACGAGTGACTGAAGAGTCAGACTCTTGCGTGACAATCCTTGTTGCACTTGCTGCAGGTGAAGATTGATTCTTGTTGAGGCTGTTGTTGTTTCGCCTTCCTCTTGTCTCTCTTTGTAGCGAGGTTTGTTTTTATCCCTTCCTCTGCTTTCTGAACGCCTTGTTTCACTCTGCTTTCTGAACGCCTTGTTTCACAGCAAGTGGCCACTCGTAGCGGTTGTTAGCACAGCTCTCCCAGTTGTTCACGCTGATGTTGACCGTTTTCATGTCCTTCTTGCAGACGTCTTTGTATTGCAGACGTGGCCGATCATAGTTTTAAAAGCAAATTACTATTTGCATATTGATGTTTATATTTCGAAACAGAATTTGGTATATTTTCATCATAAAACAGTAGTAGGCTCACCTTCATGAAATCAAGCAGTGATATTTTGCTCCAGTAAAGGGTTAATGGTTAGTTAGCTATTAAAACTTGCATGTGAATGTGCAAGAATTTCTTTGTCTCTGTAAGCTGATTGGTATTAACACCACGTAAATATATTTGGCCTTTGGTCACAACAGTGCCAGAACTTACTGGCTACAGCAAGGTGGCATCTCAAAGTCATAATCTACAGTCATTTTACGTCCAAAAAATCACAGGGCGAAATCGTTTTCACTTTCCTAACAGAAGAAGGCGAAGCTTATGCTTCTCAGGCAACTTTTTTGCCCACTTCGCTTGGTAATGTGACCCCTGCAATGCATATCATAATTACCAGTAGGTAGACAAATAATACAAACATAAGTGTGCAGTCCTATTAATGAATTTTTGTAACAAAGCAAGAAATTGAGTAGTTATATTAAAAAAAGCTCTTTCTAAAACTAGATGCACTTGCATGGTGCAATGCAAGTTCTTGGATGTTTCGCTTGAGGGGGCAGGGTCCAGTTTAGTTATATATTGACTTTAGTGCTTAAGCGTGTTGTTTATGAATAGTTAATGTTTTATTGGGAACAAGGAAATCAGGAGAAGAGTATGCTTTGAAGTTGTTTGTGCATTTATACATACATACATGTATTAGGGATTGTTTTAAAACATGGTAGAAATCTTTTTGACTGCAGTTTTACACAAAACTTGTAAAAATAAAATAAGTGGTAGTTTAGTAAGCATTTTTACCAACTTGCAATTACAAGACTCTAATCTTGTTACTGCCATCAGTTAAAATTAATTACAATATATAGCTTCTGCTGTGCTTTTGAAGTCATATGGCCAAAATACACTGCATGTATTTGAATCCAAACACACATATACTACAAGTATGAATAGAATGAGTATGAATATAATAATTTTTATACATGTCCAAAATGTGTTGGTTATAAACACATACAACATATTTTTCGACTTGCTTAAAACTGTTAAAAGCATACTGAGAAATAGAGCACATAAATAAGATAATGCAGAAATATTCAGCAGCTGGTATGTCGCCTCTCCCACGCCTGTAAAGAGTTCGGACTGACCATCAGTTTGAAGAAGACGAATGTCATGGCGCAGAATGTAGACTCCCCTCCAACCATCACCATTGATAGGTACAACCTTAAAGTTATTGAAAACTTTACATACCTTGGGTCCACCATCTCCAGCTCACTCTCCATTGATGCTGAGGTGAACAGCAGGATTGCTAAGGCAGCAGCAGTTATGGCAAAATTGAACCCGAGGGCCTGTAACAATCTCAACCTCTCTGAGAAAACCAAACTGCGTGTCTACCAGGCATGTATGCTCAGCACACTCCTCTACAGTAGCGAGACTTGGACCACCTACACGTGCCATGAAAGGAAACTCAATAACTTCCATCTGAGATGCCTACAGCGCATTCTGCACATCCAGTAGCAGGACAAAGTACCCAACATGGAGGTTCTGGAACGGGCCAGCATGAATAGCATGTTCACCATCCTCAGCGAGAGGTGCCTTTGATGGTTTGGCCACGTCAGGAGAATGGATACAGGCCGCATTCCCCAGGACCTGTTATACGGCGAGCTAGCATAAGGCACACGACTGACTGGACGGCCACGTCTGTGATACAATGAAGTCTGCAAAAAGGACATGAAAAAGGTCAACATCAGCATCAACAACTGGGAGAGCTGTGCTAACAACCGCTACGAGTGGCGACTTGCTGTGAGACAAGGCATTCAGAAAGCCAAGGAAGGAATAATTGCAAACCTCGCTACAAAGAGAGCCAAGAGGAAGGTGAACTAACATCAGCCCCAACAAGAATCCATCTTCACCTGCAGCAAGTGCATAAAGATTGTCATGCTAGGGTCAGACTCTTCAGCCACTCGCGACAGTGCAGAAAAGGCACCAAAACAGAGAGCTACACCATCATCTCTTGAAGACGAATGGATGCCAACTATATATATATATATATATATATATATATATATATATATATATATATATATATATATATATATATATATAAAATCATTTATCTTGCTTTGGTCTCACTTCTCCTTGTTTAGCTTCCACTTCTCCCAGTTCTGATCAAAAGGAGAAGTCACTTTTCCCTAAAATTTAGGTCTATCTTGACCCCTTTATATTGCTCTCTGGTTTTTCTGCACATTCAACCTTTTTGTCACTAATATTGACTAATATTGACGCAAAGAACATACTGAATAGTGCATTGCTTACCATTTGGAAAGAGGCAATTGCCACCAGAATATTCTGTTCAAAATAATATTAGTTTTGGACATGGGATACCACTTTTGTTTTCATAACTTACGTTATGTAGGCCTATTCTGCACATAACCTTGAGAAGATGTAATGTTTATGCATGATGCAATGGAAATGAAATACAGTACCTTGGACTGTGAGCATTACAGTCGAGTAATTAGGTCAGTTTTATTGCTGGTTTTACAAAATTCAACATAACAATGCCACTAAATGGCAAGAGATATTAAGCAAACTAAACCAATCTTGTTAAAAAATTATTAAAGGTATAAAAATATAAGCTATTAGTGGAAGAAAAACAACAATGAAAAGGATGTAATGTATTTACAAAATTTAAAGACTTGCTAGTCCTGTTTCAGCCACCTGCTTAGTGGGAAAATGTGTTGATCAATTAGCTGTGCTGATATTTACAATGACAGAATTTAGTGGCTGAAAGACATTGATGTACATATTGACTTTATAAGAGTACATCAAAAGAACATGCTGCAATAGCTGGGCAGCAAGATCAAAGGTTTTGACTGGGTGGGAAAATGTACTGATATTTACGGTACTTGAATTTGGTGGCAGAAAGACCCAGAGATGTACATGTGGTCATTTATAAGAGTACATCAAAAAAACAACTTAAGCTTTCATTATTCTGTTCATTTCTGAATGTAGTGGAATAAGTATCAGAATCAAGACATGTTGAGACTTAGACAAAATGCTATTCACAAATTTGGATAAGTATTTTATGGTTCAATGGCAAACTGTGGATCCACCATGTGTGTGCATGCATATGTGCACACACATACACACACACATACACACACACACACAACTAAAATAAAACCAGACTGGTCATAAAAAAGTACAGAATTAAAATCTATAGACAAATGCTACTGATAGCGACCTGTAACCGTTCAAATATTCACAATGTTTCAAATCTGCTTAGTGGAAAAGGCAACATATAAAAACTAAGATATTAAAACTGAATTTGCTTCACATATCAAATAAAATAAAAATGTAACAGTTACCTCCATGGCTGTAGAAAAAAAATGGAGAATATGCAATCTTTGACAAGATCCGAAATGTCCTGTGTCAATTAGAAAAGAAACATTCCTTAAATCTATAGGAGAATGAGTATTTGTAAGGGTAAACTACCCATGCATGCTGTGCTTTTTGTGTCTCTCGATGATAAGATACATGCTAGTTCAGTCTCTTAACTAGAAAAACAATTATCCACCCTAAATAATGTTGTATGCATGTACGATGAAAATGATCAAATTGTTCTAAGGTGAAACCAAGTTATTTCTTGCCTTATTCTATGACAAATGTTTACCTGAGAACAATACTTCATCTTAATCCAACTTTTTGATTTGACGAGATGTTGTCTTACATCTACTTTTTGGTCAGCTGATTAACTTGTCACTTGCTGCTAAAGCTAGGTTGTCAAGAAATTCCCCCTGTATATATTCTGTTTCAAATTTTGCATTAATTTCCTTTTTGCCATAAAAGAGAGATTGTAAAGACATTAATACTATTCATTATTGTTTTTCTTCAACTTAATAAATTATTAAATTAAAAAAATTTATAACCATTCCAATTTTATAAAAAATTTGTTTAATTTGCTTAATCTCTTTAGCCATCTAGTGGCATTGTTACATTGACCTTCTTAAAAAAATAACCATAAACCTGAACTAGTTCCTCATTTAAAATGCTGATAGAATGAGTCTAAAGTAATGCATTTCATTTTCGTAGTTCAATGCATGAACATTACATCTTTTCAAAGACATATACAGAACAGGCCAACAGATTATAAGACATAGAAACACAAGTATTATTTCATGTGCCTAGAATAAGTATTATTATGAATTTAATGTTTGGGTGACAATAGTTTTTTTTAAAATTGTAAGCATTGTAGAATTTTTTTCAATTAATTCTTAATAAAGATTATTAAGACATTCTCTGGTTTTTACTATGGAAATTTGATGAGGTGGGGTGGGGTGCTGATGCACGTTAGTGAAGATAGTGAATGAACATATGGAGTGAAGCCTCCAGATAATCACCACATATTCCAGTTATTCTAACCCAGGTTTGTTTCATTACAACAAAAGGTGTTCCGTGATATAATTTTGATACTACTAAAATAAGAGGCAAAGATTATATTCCATTGAAAATAATTAGGATCATTTAAAATAAATAGTTAAAAAAAAACAGATACAATGAAAGATCTGTTTTTATGGATAGAGGCAAAATCTATTAGGGAAATTAGGAAACTATAAAATAGTCTGATATTAGATATAATAAATGGGGCTGCACTGAATTATTTACCATGTCTAACACTACATAGATGCATACCATACTAAGCAGCGACAGCAAAATGCAATGAACAGTAATAATGGTCTAACATACACAGTGCCTAAGTAAACACTTGCAATAGTAAAAGAGGGGCACCTAGTGGCCGAATGGTCTAAAGAGATGACCGTTACGGATCACTGCCATCTCACCTCTTCCTGAGTTCGAGTCCAGACTCTGCTAATGTGGGTAAGTGAGAAAGCCTGCCAGTAGCTTCTCGTGGGTCGGTGGTTCTTTCCTGGGTTTTCCAGGTTTCTTCCTCCACCATTACTACTGGCCGCCATGTAAAACCTATCATATGCTGAAAAATGGCGTTAAACCCTACAGCAACAGCAACAGCAATAGAAAAAGAACCAGGGTGGTATACATGTATTCACATTTCAGTGTGAATGTTATTCTCAGTTAGGTAATAGAAAAATTCAAGAGGCAACATAATAAGATGGTATGCACCAAGTGACAACATGCAAATTAGTATCTATTATCTTTTGGAGCAACTTCTCCAGATGCAATAGGGCAACTTCTGCCACCATGGGGTGACTTCTGCTGATACTTAGGATGTGTTCTTCAAGGGGCAAATGCTCCATGAGGTGAGTTCTTCAAGGGTGAGTTCTCCATGGGGCGAGTTCTCCACTATTAATATGATATTGCGGGTTCTTTGATATTGCAATATTCAAGTTTTGTTATTTTTTGCATAGCGCTACCTGTTGTGTGCTTGCCATATATACACTGGATTACCATAAGTTACTGATTCTGCATCACCAGTTTTATTTTGGAAAACTGTCATAATTGCTGGCAAGTACAGTATTTTACAAATGCACCCATGAATTTCACTATTTTCAAAACATGTCATACCCCATGTTTAGAAATAAAATCTATATTTTCTTAAATCATTATCACTGTAATGAATTGGTTAGCCAGCTTGTCATCTGATAATGTCCAATGATTTTATGCAAAAGTTGGATAACCATGCCTGTAATATTTATCAACTGCTCTGGTGGCCTAAGTGGTTAGACCACATGCCTTAGATGCAAGAGGTCATTGGTTTGAACCCTAGCTTAGTCATACCAAAAACTTATAAAAATGGTAATAACAGCTCCCTCACCAGGTGCTTATCATTAGGAGGTTAGTGTTAGAACTGGTTGGCCTAGTGCCAGGATAATGAAGCCACATGTGTGTATTATGATGCCCTAGTGCTAGACATCACTATAAAATGCCACACTGCAGACCTTGCAGTGACCTGACTGAAAATTTTAAAACTATAATATTAAATTAATATTAGTATGAATGAAACTGTAGGATAGTCAATAATTTTCTTTTTTGTACATTCCAGTATTTTCTCTTAGCTGAAACATTTTGTATATAAATTCATTCACAAAAGGAAACTTAAGTTCCAGGTAATCAAGTATGAAGTAAAACATTTTAAATTTATTGAGGTTTAGAAATTCTTTTAAAATGTTGTCAATGTTTTTAATACACAAATGGATCCTCATTATTTTACATTTCAGAGCAGCACGGCCACTGGAATATTACAGGAAATTTTTGGTATGTTTACCCAAAGAAATGTCTACTTTACTTCGCATAAAATTTATTTTTAAGTTGGGGTTTTGGTTTATTGTCAAAAAGTTTCCCATCCTGGTAGCCCAAGCCAATGTAAAATTTATCTTTCAATTTTTGTTTTATCCTGTATCCATTTTTATTTATCATTAATCAAACTTTACCATTAAGAAGTATTTAAAAGCTTGTATTTATAACTTTTTCTTCATTTCAAAATTTACCATTTAAAGGCGACATTGAAAATGTTCAAAATCCAAAATTCAGATCAGAACAGTATATGAATTTGTTTATTTCTAATATACTTTAAATGTAGTTTAATTATTTTGTTCTTCTTTTTAGGAGAAAGATGTTAGACCAGATGGAAGGGAATTAGGTGAATTCAGACCCACAATTCTTAACATAGGTAGTTATCATAGTCATCTCACCTCTTGTATATCATTGGTAATCAGAAATAATATTAAAGACAATCATATCACTTGAGATTGGAGAGACATTGTTGTAAATTATTGTTGTTGTTTTGGGTTTGATGCTATTTTTTCAGTACAAGATATACTATACATGTTAGCCAGTGTAACTGGTGGGAGAAGAACCTGGGAAGACCCTGGTAAGAACCACACACCCTTGAGAAGCTACTAGCAAGCTTTCTCATATACCCACTTTGGTTGAACCCAAGATTCAAGCTCATGTGGACAGAGGTGATATGGCAAAGATCTATAAAGGTGAGCACTCTAGACCTTCCATCCACCTGTGGCCCCAGTAAACTATTGAAATTATTCTGTGCTCTGTGATAGAAATACATATCTCATTTTCTTTTTTCTTTCAGTATTGAATTGGTCAATATTTTTTCATGCTTTTGGAAATTTTCTTTTCGATGATATTGTTTTTTAACAATTTAAAAATAAACAGCAGATATTGACTGTTAAAATTGTCTGCATAAGTGATTAATGTCTTAAATATTTATTACAAATAATTAGTAAATTCCTGTTAATACCTTACAGTACCGATTTATAGTCAAAGATTGATCATGCAATCGTTTCATTTAGCATACCAGCTTAGATGAGTGCCTTGTGCCAGTAACAGTATGTTTTTATAAAAACTATTACTCCCATGCAGAATGCAGATAGGAGAGGGAATCATCCCACATTCTGCTTTCCACACAGGAGATAGTGGTAGGAAAAATGCATACATTTATATATGAATCGGAATGTAATGATTTTTAATATGGAAAGAGAGTAATTAGTGTACTTGTACCCTCAGAGTAAATAAAACTACAATGTAAAATGTCAGTAGAAGACTTTACTATTTTCAATAAATGTATCATTAGATTGGGTTACTTGCATTGAATTTTTATGTATTCCCTTTTTGGGTGACTTTTCTATAAGGTTGTAAAAAAAATTACTTGACCATTATGTCTGAAAGCATTATTGTTTCTAATATCATACTGCAATTCAAAAATCATTAACAAGGTACAAAATACATCTTTTTCTCACAATATGTTTGTTTTTTAATTTTCAGACATAAAGCAATATTGTTTCTAATTTCATGCTGCAATTTAAAAATCATTAACAAGGTACCAAAGATATGTCTTTTCTCACAATATTTTTGTTTTTTAATTTTCCTTGAATTTACATTGAAAAATATGCAATTTAGTTACCAGATTGATGTTATTCTTGAACACTCTCAGAACATATCAGAAAGTGACTGAAAAAGAAACTGATTTTTTGGAAAAAGTCCATTCATTATTGTTTAATATATAAAGTTTTGGATTAGGTGAAAATATTCTATGTAAGTATGGAACTACCATATAATTAGTATCTTTAGTAATTTTATAAGCCTAGGAAAAAATCCTTGTCTATCAGGGGTCAGAAAAATGGGAAGATAGTGCCTTTTCGAAGTTCTGCATTGGAATGTTTTTATTCTGGATCCATAGATTTTATGTACCAGGAATTTTCTTTCCCCATTTCAGAAATATACTCAGATCAGATTGATACTCTTTATTTAATTTGTGACATAATTTGTTCTAACAAGGCACACATATAAAATGACAATGATTTCTCTCACTTATCTTGATATGATTTCAAAAGTTTGTATTATATATTTGGATGTGTTATGTGATTGGATGCACTCATTGACTATGCTTCTGCCTGTTACTATGTATGTGTGATTATATGTATGTATGTATGTATGTATGTATGTATGTATGTATATGGTTTTACAGCACATCAGCACAATCTTGGCTGTATGGTGGTGAGTGCTGTATATACTCTATTATAAGATGATTCCAACTGCAAACGCGAATCTGCCAATGCATACTGTGTGGGCAGATCTGAGTCTGTGCAGTTTGTTAGGAATAATCAGCAGAATAAATAATATAGACACTGATCTGCATGCATATTATCCCTCTGCAAAGTAGAATCTTTCTTTGCAGTTTGGCTTGACATATAACAAGATTATACAGTAATTATTCCCCAAAAGACAAGTATAAATAATGGGTAAAATCCTTAAAGTACAATTTATATCGGCCACATTCTTTTAGAAAGTTCAAGACCTTCTCAGCGGAACATGATGGGACATCCCGTGGCAATAAGGTTGTCATTGTCACCTCTTACAACATGTGTGAATGTGCATCAAGCTGTATCCACTGTAGATACTCACTTACAAATAGACTTGTTTTATAAGTGATTATAGACAGTACATGCGAGCTAGACAGGGGACTGGTATATAAGATATGTAAAAATATAGGCAGAACAACATTAACATCGCATAAAAAACAGAAGCTTGCATGGAAAATTACAGATAGAGACTGAATTTAGCATTTTTAAGCTATTATAAGTTGTATCATATTTTGATTTGTGGAGGGTTTTCTTTTCTAAAAGAATCAAATTGTAAATGATAATGATTTAAGATTTTTTTCTACTTAAAAGCAATAGATTTTAATTTAAATAATGAACTATTTCTTAAAAATAAATAAATGTTCTTTGGAACAGGTACTTGCACCCTGGTGTGTGATCTCACATGTTACAACCTAAATAAGTTACTTTGAAACCTACAATTATATTGAATCAATAAACTAAAATAAAAAATGGTTGAATTTAAGAGGGTATGGCTTGAAGCTTGATATCAGTCATCCCCGTGTTAGTGAGCCTAATGGATACTGTTCACATGCCACACAAAAAAATGAGTTGTTACTTTTTGCTCACTGGTTTGAGCCTTATCCATTGAAAAAAGTGGAGGGTGAAGATGTTTATGCCATTTGTCACATGAAATAGGAGAGGAACTTATCCTCAATCAAAATCTTTTTAACATTTTGGCAGCCAGGCAAAAATAACATTTCAGCAACATTGGGCATCTTTAATTTTATATGAAATTTGCACAGGTATAAAAGTTCAAATAGGTCTGATAAATCAGTTTTAATAATTTATTACCCAAATTGCTATATAGATGCATAGAAAAGTTATGCTGCTGTTGTTCTGGGACTTAACGCCATTTTCAGCACATGATAGGCTATACATGGTGGCCAGTATTAATGGTGGAGGAAACCGGGAAATCCACAGAAAGAACCACCAACCCATGAGAAGCTACTGGCAAGCTTTCTTACATATCCACATCTTAGACTCAAACCCATGCATACAGAGGTGAGATGGCAGTGATCTGTAACGGAAAGTGATTTAGACCACTCAGGGCCCCCAAAAATTATGTTAGTAACATAAGTATGATTCAAACAATCAAGTGTAATAAATAAACTGTCTTTTTTATGTGAATATCAATGAAGTAAGACCTAAACCTTAACAGAAATTTTCTGAAATATAGATGATTACTCAACCATTACAACTTGATTAGACCAAAATGGGTCATGCACAAAATTTTAATATGATGCACAGAATCTGACCATAATTTTGTAGAACATTTTAGTAAAAAGATATTCATATAAAATGAAAGTTTGTTATAAAAAATATTCTTTAATTTTTTTATGACATTCTTGATAGGACCCGTCACACTTCCTAAACAAGATAAATAACATTAATTGGGTTCGTTTTATGTACAGTTGCACTTCTTTAGACTTAAACCAGCTTTGACATCAGTCATTTTCACGTTCCTACCTGTTTATTATCTTTCACACAAATCAGCCTTTTTTATTTAATCAGTAATTTGAAAGAAAATATTGGGGCCCCCGAGTGGATCACTGCCATCTCACCTCTGTCTTCGTGAGTTTGAGTCCAGACTAGGCTAACGTGGATAAGTGAGAAAGCCTGCCAGTAGCTTCTCATGGGTCGGTGGTTCTTCCTGGGGTTTTCCAGGGTTCTTCCTCCACTATTAATACTGGTCGCCATGTATAGCCTATCTTATGCTGAGAAATGGTGTTAAACCCTACAACAACAACAACAACAACAACAAAGAAAATATTTGTACAACTTGTTTAATTTGTTGATTCAAATATAAAAGCAGCACATTTATGTTTGACTATGATTTAGTATTTAAGATTATTTTACTCAAATGGAGTAAGGACTATTGAAATTTGAAAGTTTTTTTTACATTATTTTAAATTTTTGTTATCATTCTAACTAGATAGCTAATAAAATTAACAACAAAACTTCAAAGTATTTCTCCTCCCAACTAATTTTAGCTTACTATTTTTTTCCCAAACTATTATTCCTGTCATAATCACTAATATCTCTACAAAGATATGACAATATATGGGGAAAATTGAGTCCACAATCTACAACCAATCAGTGTTAAATAATGGGAATCAATACCCATTGACTAAATACAGTATTTTACCTTTAAAATGTCATCTTGTAGAATCAAAAGCCATTTGTAGATGAAGAAGCAATCCAGATATTTTATTTTTTCAGCACAACTCATAACCTCATAAATGAGTCTGGTGTTTGCCATACCAAAGATGAAGCCGTTTTGATTATCACTATGGAGATACCTAGGACTGTCTGCATTGTGATCAATATGTTTTAAAAGGCAATAGGTCTCCATTAATTCAGGAATTTCTTATCTTTGTGATAACTAATTATGATTCTTTTGCTTTGTGTGTTGAAGAGTTGACCAGTTTAATAGCAAAAATGATTTGATGTGAAAAAAAAGATTTCCAGTGGGTTTTTTTTCTCCGAAATGCTTGTACCAATATTTGCTTACTTTTTACATTTAGTAAATTAAAAAGACAGTTTGAAGTAATAGTGATAAAAGTGTTAAATTTGTTGCATCTTGAAATACTGAGATTGATAATGCTAGCAAATATTTTTTGTTTGGAATTGTACATCCATATAAACAGTAATACTTTGTTTGAATTTTGAAGGTTGCATAAGTACAGCTGAAGGATCAGCCTTAGTGAAACTGGGTAACACAACTGTTATGTGTGGAATCAAAGCAGTAAGTAAACTGATATTTTCTGTAATTTCTATTAACAAGTATGCATAAATCTGTGTGCTTGTGTGTGTTTACAGAATAATAGATCAGTAATTAAAATATTAATCATTAAAATACTCAATACCACTTTAATGGCACCGGAATAAAATGTTCTCATGCCTTCTTCATCAGAAGACTTGAGAGAACTACATAAAATGCTTACCCAAAGTTGAGTACTAAATACTTTGGTTTGTCATAAGTCTACTGATATGAATAATTCTGTTTAAATCTGCTTATATTGTTGTTGTTGTTGTTGTTGTTGTTGTTGTTGTGGGGTTTAACGCCATTTTTCAGCACAGGAAAGGCTATACATGGCGGCTAGTATTAATGGTGGAGGAAGAAACCGGGAAATCACCGGAAAGAACCACCGACCCACGAGAAGCTACTGGCAAGCTCTCTCACATATCCACATTCTTAGACTCGAACCCACACAGATAGAGGTGAGATGGCAGTGATCCGTAACGGACAGCGCTTTAGACCACTCGGCCACTCGGGGCCCCCAAAATCTGCTTATATGAGTGAGGTTTAAATTTTGTTTAAATCTGCTTATATACATGGGGTAATACTGTTGTGTGCAGATTTTTATGAGTATGAGTAATACAATTTAATGCAGGAGTTTGAGTATATGAGCAATACTGTTTTGTGCAGGTTTGTATGAGTAGATAATATTGTTTATCTGGATCATTTTAGCATGGCACGGAAAAGTAGCATTCATGTTGTTATGTCGTAGCTAAGTTCTATCAATAGAAGGCACAGATGTAGCATTAGTCATATTTCTGTTTGCAGGAATTTGCAACACCAAAGACCGAGGAACCTAGTAATGGCTACCTAGGTGAGTTTTATATTTTTCATTACTTGTATTATAAAGTCAATTATTCCTATAATAAATTGTTTAATGAACAATGCAATATATCATTTATGAGACATGTGTTTCCCTCCCCTAAGTGTTCATAATTATTCTTGGAATGAAAATAGGTTTGTCATGTGAAATATTAGGAAAACAAATGTAAATCTTTATTATTTCAGTTTTAAATTCATGTGTATTTGTTTTGTGTTTTTTTTTGTGTTTTAGGAAATCTACCATATTTTAAACTAGTCAAACTGTTTATGATCCTAAATATTGTTATTGACTTTAATTTGTTGTTGTTAACAGTACCAAATGTGGAGTTATCTCCCCTATGCTCTCCGATGTTTCGCCCTGGACCCCCTGGAGAACAGGCACAGGTGCTGAGCCACTTTGTAAATGAGGTTCTCAATCAGTGAGTAAAAACATTTCTTTAGCAATAGTATCAGAGAGAAGACAATAAAAATGCAACCCAGTTCTGCAGTGATACCCTCAGAGCTCTTATACAATGTCTTAACTTTAGTACAAATACAGTTTCTTACTTGTTTTCCATAATTTTAAAAAATTTAATAGTTAAATTTGCAAACAAAACCGTGTTTTAAATATTTGATTTTATATGACCAGTTTTATATTCTGGTTTAAGTAGGACAAATCATTCAAATCTAAAAATTGTTCATTTTGAAATAAGTTGAAAATTGAACCATAGTATGCATGTCAAAATTAAATATTGTATGCATGTGTCTGAAGTAGCCGAGTCACTAGTCAGTTTTGTTATGGATTCAAGGGAATTTTCACAACATCCTCGGCTTGAATTTAACTCACATTACTACTTGTTGTTTATTTCTTTCAGGAGTGGAGAAAATATTATGTTGCAAAATCCTTTTTATACTAGCAGATTAGTTTTACAGTTACTTTTATTTGTACTGTAAGCCGTAATGAACTTCAATAAGTTTCTGTCATATTCAAGTGCAACATTTGTTATTATTTTGAATTACTATTAAGCTGTATAGTTCTGTAGTTGTACTGGTCAGAAACAAGAGGGGCTTATGGGATTTTCTGCTGTCAATCATCTGTCACCTATCCATATGTTATCACAAGTTTGTTATTGCTACACCTCTTAAGCTACTTGCAGAATTGCCTTGAAACTTTGCACACACACATATACTATGATCTATTTGGTCCTGAATGAAAATGGTGCTCTAACATTCAGTACACCAACAGAGCAGCCATCTTGAAAGTCTAGTAATTGCTACTCCTCCTGAATGTAAGGTCATATCTGCATAGGGTTTTCACTGAAAGATTTTTTATGATATCTTGCTGATCCAAAAAGTAAAAGATTCAATTCAAACATCAGGTATGGCCATCATGGCATCCATCTTAAATATTGTGTTATCAGAACCCTAATCAGATAAGTTAGCATTTTTCTTTCTGTAACCAAGAAAGATTGGAATTTTTTTTTTCCATAGTTATTAATCACAACAAGGTGATCATCATAAAGTTAAATTAATACATTTTCAAAATTAGTAATGTCAGATTTCTATGGGAAACATTTTGTGGGGCTAGGGAGATACAACACAGTGAATTATATTGATTAAGTTATAGCAACAAACCAATCAAGATCACAAAAGTCCAAGTTTGTTTTGTAGAGTATGGAAGTTTAACAAACGATGAGTCTGACCATATTTAACAAGAACATATTATGGACAGCCATTTTTTTTTTAGGTGCTGGTTACAATAATATGTGACAAAAATATATGTGATTGCTATCCAGCTAAAAATGCAAGTCATCAGAGGAGACATTAACTGATTTCCACAAATGAAAATTAATTCATTTGAATGTGAAAAAGATATCCTGCATTCACTTGAAACATAATGATTGTGCCATAGACAACATTTTGTGATCAGTATGTACATGAATTGCCAGATGGTAAATGGTTTATGTCATGGACCAATGATAAATTAAGTTTTCTTTCATGTTCCAGAATTATGCATGTTTATTTTGCTAAATTCACATACTTGAAGTAGATTTAATGATGATTTGTTGTGTTTCATTGGAAAATTTATTTTGAATTCTTAACAATTTCTACAGCTAACTCGCATATTATGAGAATGAAGATATTACATTCAAACCCTGACATTTTTATGTATTTCTTGCATCCAAAATATTTTGCAGAAATACTCATTTAATACATTTGGTCATCTTATGCACGTTTAAATTATTCATAGCACAGTGATTCTTCACTATAACACTGTTTAAGGAAGCCATAAAAGTTTACTGTGTCGTACAAGAATTGATCTTATACTGTGTATATTATTCTTGGTATTGCTATTAGATAATTTAATGGAAATAATGACACTACCTTACCTTTAAAAAGAGCCTTGTTATAATGAGGTAACTTATAGTGAGAAACCACTGTGCTTCCTTTCATCACATAGAAACAGTCTGAATCTTTTATTAAAAAATTGTTGGGAGTGGGGTGAATAATCCAAATACATCTCCTTTTTACAAGAGGCTCAAAAGAACAAAACAATAGACAAAATGTATTATTTCATAAAATTTACTTATCATCTGGGGAAATTAATAACCAGTTTGTATAAGGTTTTATGCTAAGTTCCTACAAAAGAATTTTTGGTAATATCCAAAACAACATAATCAAAATTGCCTGGGTAATTACATCTCAGTTTTTGTACAAATATAGCCCAAAATTGATTATCTCAAAAATTTACAACTAATGAGATCATAGTCAGTGTCATAAAGATTGTAGCTACTTATATATTGTCTATATTCATTTATGAATCAGATCCATCTGCAAACTGCATCGACCCAGATCTGCCATTGCATAATGCACTGGTTCTTTCCAGTCTTTGCAATTTACCTTGAATAATCAAAAGAATAAAAACATAGACCTGATCTGCTGGCACATTATATGATGACAGATTCAGATTTATGTTGGGTGCAATAGCTCACAACTTACAAGTGACTGTATAGTATTCACAACAAGTATGTTTTATTTTATGTTTCCCATTAAATTGAAAGTTCTCTGGTTTGCATAATGTATTGTATATATTTATGTAAATCTTTTTATGGCTTGACTTCTTTTTTATTTGATTTTATCCATCTTTTCAAGAGATTCCTGTAATGTTTCATACACTAACATTTCAGATCATGCTGTGTCAGGAAAGAAGATCTGTGTATAAAAACTGGAAAGGTATGCTGCTAATTTGAAGATTAAGATTTATTTTTTCTCAAAGGCTGATTTATTAAATTTAGTGATACTTGTTTTGGTGGTTCTTTCAAAGCCAAGATTTTTATACCTTTGCCATATGTATGAAGAAAGATATTCTGTGTTGCCAATGTCTTGCCATTTATCATGTGAAATCATGCCTGTCACAAATTTGGTTTCTCCTGAGTCATTTGAAGGGGTTCCAGATGGCAGAGTGATCTAGAGCTCTCACCTTTTTTATCACGGCATCTCACCTCTGTCTTGGTTAATTAGAGTTTTGGCCTCAGCCAAGGTGGGTTCATGAGAAAACTGCCAGTCACTTTCCATGGGTCAGTGGTTCTTTCAGGATTAGCCTCCGTTCTTCCACTACCAGTTAAGATGGCTGCCAAATATAAGCTATTGTGTGCTGAAAAAATAGTAATAATCCCCAAACAATAGTAATTAGAAATACCTAGGTAAAATGAGATTTTTGAAAAATTAATGCAAAATTTGTCCTAGAAGCTTGTGCTCCCTTTTTCATCTGTTTCACAGAGTAAGCTGAGTTCTCTCCAGGCCATTATGTTGTGTTTGTTGTGCTGTGTTTTGATCTTGGTGGCCTAGCTGCCAGCTACAGTTTCCTACTCCAGCTTTCCCTAAATCATCCAGCCATGACATGTTTATAAGGGTCAATTAATTATCTATACTTGTTAGTTAATTATGCTCCGTTTCACTGCTTACCAAGGTAATTTAAGATTATATCCCACAAGATGGCAAGCTAACTGTTAGGTCTGATCCCTAGCAGCAAATTAAAAATCTTTTTTTACATGTGATACCCACCATTAGCACCATTCCTATGTCATTGACTAGATCTAATTTTCAGTGGTACTCTTTAGAAAACTTATATAGGCTGTTCCATCTAAACATACATGAGATGGGTTTTTATCCATCAATCTTGTCTGTTGTCCAGCTGTCTATTAACACAGGTTTTTGTTATTGCTTTTTCTCCTGAACTACATGTAAGATGAAAATGGTACATCCAGTATGGCCACTACAGCAGCCATCTTGAAAATCTTGTTATTTCCACTCTTCTTGAATGGGTGTCCTATATGGCCACCATGGTAGCCATCTTGAAAATCTTATCACTATTTCTCCTGAATGGAAAGTCTTAATGCAATAGGTTTTTCATCAGAAGACTTCCTATGATAAATAGCTGTTACTAAATAAAAATGATGCCAATCTGACCTCCAATATGGCTGCCACAATAATAATTTGGAATATCTTATATTGCTACTCCAAAAAAACATTGTCATGTCAACATGAGGTTACACCAGATTACTTCTTATAATATCTTGTTGGTCCTAAATTAAAATGTTGCCAACCTGACTTCCATTGCAACCATCTTGAAAATTTTGTTATAGCTATTACTCTTAAATGGAAAGTGATTTAGACCTGCAGTTTTAATTGGAAGATTTCTTACAGTGTCTAGTTTGTCTTAAATGAAAATAATGCAATATGGCCACCAGCTGCATCCACAGATGGCTGATCCACTTTGAAAGTGCCTTCTGGAACTGTCTTAATTATATTTAGAAAAGACAGGCAACTGCTTTAAGAAAAAGTGTTATAGTGCTTTCCTTCTAATCCACATTTGTAGAGGTAAATGAATGTACACAAGTCAGATTACAAAGTGTTCCAAATATACATCAGTGTATTGTGTGATGTATCCCCCATCCTCAAAACTATTGTCGATTATACTTCATTCAGATTTAGTTATATTCTTTACCATAGCATTTTATAAAGACTATGCATTTATTTCCATAACAAGTCAACCATTGCATGAAAATTTTTTTGGAATTAGAGGTTGCTAGAAGTAGGTAAAAATGTAGGGAAAATAACAAGACCTGCTTCCATAGCTTGTCATGGTAAATGCCAACATTTTTTATACCTCTTCCCACTACCACCCCCACCTTTCAGGGTAATGATCAAATGGCCAAAATCCCTAACCCATCATACATATATTGTGTCTTATATGAATGAACATGTGAAGTGGGGTCAATGAATGTCACTGTTATTATGATTTTTGTTTGTTTCACCTTTTAGCCCCCACTCAGGAACCACTAAAAAGGCTCTAAAAATCTTATCTCAATACAGATGGTTATCACATGGTCCAATTGATATAATTGAGAACATAATGAAAACTACTGAAGAGTAAACTGATGAGTACAAGAAAGATAACTCATTACATGTACTGTTAGAAAAAAAAAAAAACAACACAAAACACTGATCTTTTTTTCATTGCTTGGAGATCACAGTGCTGTCATTTAATGTAAAATCAAGAAATATGAACTCCAAACTTAGAAAATAAAAGGGCTTCTAATAAAAATATATGAAAATTTATGTCTTTGTTATAATATTTGTATGTTTTGTTGCTTATGAGACAGCTACTTATTTTACAGGCATAAAAATGTCATAAGCTTAAATGTATATGTGTAGAATCATGCAGGGGACATTCTTGTATCAAGCAAATGAACATCCATAAATTACAAAATTCATTGTGCACATGGATTGTAAAATTTTATGACATGGAAATAAAACATGTTATAACACCACTTTGTCATAGAAGTTGAAAAATGGTTGACATTTAAGTTTGATACTATGTCTTCTTGGCAGTGTCAAGTTGAAAAAGGAAAATTTATCCTTTGTCAAAAGAAAGCCCTCATGTACTCATCATATGTTTGTGATAAATAAAATGTCAATGTGGTATCTGTATTATCAGAATTTGATTCCAAAGGTGAAGGTATTTCTTACTCGTAACCAATATATTTATTCAGAATTGAGACAAATATATTTTATATTTTTGTACTACCCCTTCAGTGCCAGCAGTGATCTAATAATAATGGTTAACTAGAGATTTTTACATGTTAACTTTGCAAGTGTAAAACCCCATGTAGCAATATGCATAAATGACGTGACAATGAAAAACATAATTTCTGATTTCATAAGAGGTCTCTTTGTGTCTCCCTCTCTCACAACTTTTTTTTTTTATTTTAAGCTGGTTTGGGTGCTGTACTGTGACATCCTGTGTCTGGACTATGATGGCAATGCACCAGATGCATGTATTCTGTCACTTCTTGCAGCTTTGAAAAGCAGTAAGTTGTATTGTCTCAGTGTTGCACATTGAGCAATGGCTGACATGTTTCACACAAGTTTTGTTCAGTGGCCTCCATATTTTCACTGTATGTGCACCTCATCCTGTGCACATTATTCATCAAAAAAAAATTTAGGAAAAATTTTCCATAAAGTTCCCATTAGTGGATGTCCATCTACGTCTCTGTTGGTGCTAGCAGTAGCCAAAGTCATAGGGTGATGAAACTGTATGATGACTGATTATTTTAAAATAATGTATCTGGCTATGAAAACATTCAAGGTTTGTGCTAATTAGACCAGTTGCAGTATAAAGTCTTTCACAACCATTAGTATAACATATTTTCAAGGTTGAAGTCACCCCTATCACGAATTTGTAATTTATTTTATGGCTGAAATAGCAATAAAAGAGACAACATTTATCCAAATACACAGTTCCTTTAATTAAGAATTTGTTGGTGTGGAAAAAAATAATTCAGAGATAATAGGTATTTATCTTTGCTAGCTGAGGTTCCAGTATGATGACCCTATCTACACCTTGGCATATCGAGCAGGTATTTCTTTGTTTTGGGTCTGTAAATCTCATCAGATGCAGCAAGTCCCCACATCCAATCAAATTTAAGTTGTTCAAATCTGAACTATGTTCCTACTTGATCGAGTTAAGGGAAGAACTTAAATGGACTTATAAATAAGCAATTTTCCACTGAGGGTCCTTTCACTCAAATACACCTGTAATGACTTCCATCAAGTACGTAGTCATACTTTTGACGTTAAACTTACAACATATCCTTTTAAGTCAATTGCCTCCACCATTTTTGTGTGATGTATAAGGCACTGCTGTTACATGCTATTGATTAGTTGGCATTACATACTAAGGTAGGCAACTCATGAAATCCATAAGATTTTGCTAGGACAAAGCACTAAAATATCTGTTTGATCCACCAGGGTTTAGATAGGGTTATCATATCGGAACCTTGGCTAGTGAAGATGAGGTATTTATTTTAATATATGCTGATGGAAAATGGGTGTACACTAAAGTTAAATGAAAGCATGATTCAGAATGGAAACTCATTTCAGGCTAACCAGATAATCAAATGTTAATATTTTGTTGAGTTATTTGAGCACATCATAAACCTTTTATTGCAGTTATGTAAATATGCAAGGAAAATATGATGGTGCAGACCACAAGTTTAAGGGGGCAGAACTGTAGCAAACGAGATTAACTCAGTTTTACAGCACTACTAGCACATTATACTATTTTCGTTTGCCCCCTTAAATTGTTGTGTGTCCCACATATTTAGTGGATATAGGACAGTGTCCGCTACCCTTGGTATTTTATGTGCAGTGCTGGATCTAAATGCTATATCTTGCCTCTATATGAATCAAAGATCAATGGCAGTTTCATTGACAAGCATCACTGAGATCAGTTTTGATAGCAGCATTTTTGTTTTTATTTTGCTTCATTTTTTTAGGCTCCATTCATGCACATTTATGAAAATTAATGCATACATTTGGGAGGGTAGTACTCATTGCATTGGCATCACAATTTGGTCATTGACCACTATTTTGTGCTGTAAAAATTATTTTAAGATTACCTTTTGGTATCTGTATTTTTTCAGATATTACAAATACATTCTTGATAATTCTAACAGGCTTAGCTGAGACAGGGTACCTTACTTAATGGTGTACAGAACAGCTTGATAGCAATGAGACCTGAAGCTGCAGCCAACTGTCTGAAAGTTGAACTCTCTTCTGACTGATCTAAACAATTCTCCACAAACAGTTATTCGATTCAGTGTTGAAATTGACCCAAAGAAACAATAGTGGTGACAAATTTTACAAATAACATTACAAATTTCCTGTAATTTGGGCAGATCATACTTATATTGAGCAATCTCTTTTATGCATTTGAAAAGTTTTTGTTTGATTTGTTACAAATTCAACTTTAATTTTTTACCATATTTGCAACAAAGTAGGGCTTTAAAAAATGAAGATAATATCTTTAGAACAGTGATTGATTGTTTTTAATTTTTGTATAAAGATAAAATAAGTTTAAAACTCAGGGGTTTTTTTTTTGACTACTAATTTTTTTTTTGTTTTTCAGATACAGGACCCATTTTAAATTCCTCTTAACCTAAAAGTTTCATATTAATTTGACACATAGTATACATTGCAGTTTGTTTTAGCAAACAGTATGTGACTTTGTATACTAAAATATTTGTTTACATTTTGCACATTTTCTACTGATCCTGATGTTCTCTGGCTCGACATTAGTTTATACCTTACAGTTTGCTTCAACAACAATTATGTGCGATTTTGTTTACTTATATTTTGATTGGTTTACAATCAGGTTTTTGTGTTTTATTTTCATCATTATAAAAAGAACAACATTTAAACATCTTAATTAGTGCATGTCACAGTGCAGATCATACACAACAACTACAAAATATATCCAGGCTGTATGCAAGTGGAGAGCCAGCAGCTAGCAACTCTGAACTAATCAATTGAAATAATGATTACTGTTCTTTAAAAAAGAAAGATATTGTAACAGGTACTTTAATTAGTTGCTCATTTTAATTAGCAATCTCTTGTGTACCAGTTATTATGTTTTACCACTGATTCATTACACTGCATATGAGCAAAGAACACAAAACACACAAGCAGGTCATTATTATTCATGAAGGACAAGTGAGTGCTAAATATAGCATACCAATGAAGTTTTGAGAACAGAAATTATATCATGCGCTTTGCCTTGTACAAATTTGGAAAAATCTTTTGATGGTTAAGCAACAACAAAAAGAACTCTAACAAAGAGCTGAATATTAATCATTTACCTGTGTCTTGTATAATAAACATGCCCCATTTTTGTCACTCAAGATTTCAACAGGTAAACTACATCAGAGCCATTATTTTTGGGAATAACATACAACAGGCAACTCGATTAGAGTATGAGGGGCCTTATATGAAATTAAGTGGCAATGAGTTATTAGATTTTTCTTGCACTGTGTCCTATTTACATATGGCTGAGGTACTTAGGTTAAAATTTATTTATCTTACGTATGCTAAATATTACACCTTTATTGTTTTGCAGGAAAAATGATTACAGTAGTCCCCCTCTTTTATGACCACCCCCTTCTGCACAAGGAGAGTGGCCTTATAAGACTGGTGGCCTTTCCAGAGGGGGGCTAATTTTTTTTAGAAGTATATGTAATGTACGTAGTAAGAAAGCTACCTTCTTCAAAGCATTTAATATCTTTGTTTAAAAGTAACAATAATTATTAAAAGGTTCCTGTTGTTATAATAAGAAACTTATTTCAACTGAATATGCATTAATAGTTCTTATTCTTGGCATAAACGTCGTATACAAGCAGGTCCTGATGTCATGCACATTGCAAAACCATGCAAAGACATCATTTAAAATTGTCAGCAAGTCTCATCTCCCCACCTCACCCAATATCCTAGACTATAATAACCAACTTTTTCTGAAATAATTGTCCCCATTTACGTAATGACATGCTAATGTTTGGTAATGAATTATTTGGATGTTGCTAAGTGAATGCTATTTAATTATGCTAATGAAACATTTGTAGAGCGTACAAAATGCTTTCTTCATAAAGGAAGTGACAAATGTGTTACATGATTTTTCGGTCTTTGTCTTGTACTCTGTTTTGTTCTATTTTTACCCTATGCAGACCCTGTGATCCTGACAATTACGTCTGGTTATAATCAATATTGACAACTACAAGACTGATAAAACTATTTTTTTGCATTTAAACAAAATGCCATGTGTTTTTACAGGCAATTATTGCCTCGTGATTCATTAATTGCAGTCTGGTACCCTCTTTTTACATTTCTTGACACTACATGAGTGAAGCCAAAACAGTTTCAGTATGTATGCAGATTTGACCTGAACAATAGCACCTAGAGACTGTTAGGATTTATAAACTTGACAATTATTGTCAATAGTAATAGCCACTAATTATGAAAGTGAACAAGCTTAACATCTTGCTAAGGGAAGCCATAAAGGCTATCAAGCCAGTTTCCCACTTTCTTGTTGTACATCAATACCGCCACTTTTCAGCTGTTGCTACTGTTCAATAATTGTAATCTTAACAATTATCAGTTACTACATCTCATGACAACACAGCAGTAAGGCTAATCAGATTATGTGTACTTACTTTTTTTATGGATAAAATTTTGAGTCTTTCTTGGCTTTATGGAATAAATGTGGCTTTTCATGAGGCGTAAATGATATAATATTAACCTTAGTGGTACATGTACTTTAGTCCACTTCTTTCTGCAATGAAAATCTGACAGCGGAAAACAGATATTGGATTATTTAACACGTTATAGAAAAAAATACTGGTTCATGATACATATTAAAACTAAAATGTGGCCACTTGTGAGGGTTAAATGTTATATTTTTGCACTAATATGCTGGCCGTTTTTTGTTAGCTGGGTGCCTTTTGTGAGGGGTACTTTTGAACACAAAATCATTGGTGCCGACGGATTCTGGCTATATGGAGAGGGTGGTCGCTGGTCAGGGGGCTATTAAGGAGGGGAACTACTGTATATGGGTTTTTAGTTTCTTTTTTGTTAGGTAACACTTTGAGGGGCGTAATATCTAAATCTTTTGGTTCTCATGTTTTAGCCATGCTGCCAGCAGTGAAGTACAATGAAGAAACAGAGAAACCAGAAACAGACAGTGTAAAAACAGAACCTCTTCATATCCTCTCCAATCCAGTTTCTTCTACATTTGCCATTTTTGATGAGTACGTAACTGTATCAGTGTTGGGTTAATACAATATTCTGAAAAAGTAGGGAGGTGTATAGGTCAATCCATACATTAAATCATTGTTTCAAGGTCATTGTTCATTCCAAGTGAACCTCCAAATAACACTGGGCATACCAGAGTCTTCGCAAGTTAAAATGTCTTTCCTGAAATATTAAGAGCATTGACTACAGCGACCAGTATACCCTTTTTTATAACATGAACATAGATTGAAAATAATGGGTGATGCCATCAGTCAATGTCACATCCAATTTCTTTGCCTCGTATTTGTTACAGCTTTGGCCTCACTGTACAACTGAGGTACAAACTATGGGTCATGCCATCTTTGCCTCACTTTTCTCATGCAGTCTTGGTCAGCACAGTTGAGGTACAATCCATAGACAAGACAATTCTAAGAAATTCTGGGTTCTTTGGTTTGTGTTCATGGAAATATGTGACATAAAATCAGATATTAAAAAAGTGATCGAAATGACAGTCAGTTCATGAAGTATCCAGTTTTACTTTCAAAATTAATCCCGAGTAATCTGCTTGCATGTCTTCACTCTCAAACTTGCTAGTTGTCTTTTGTGATTTATACCCATTAACCTTGCATCAGTAATTATCAGGTAAAAAGTTGGTCAATATAAACTTCATTTTTCATTTTTATTTTACCCAAATCATGAGATAGTGTTATAATACAAATAATACTATCACACAGATTAGAATTTTTAATTCTTTAAATTTGTACTCTAGGGAGATTCAGACCTGTAGAGTATGAATTAAAAATTCATTAACCTGTATATATATATATATATATATATATATATATATATATATATATATTTATAAAATACTGGTTCCGATAACAACATTCAAAAGGTACACAAGAGCAAGAGATGTTAACAAGAGTAGTGTCAGTACCAATATTACTATGGTAAGTAGTGTCTAAAAACTAAAAAGAATGTATAATTGTTACTGCTTTGTATGGAAGGAGTTAGGTGAGAAACATGTATCACATATTAGTACAATTCATGAAACAGAGCCTAAGATATGATATATTATCGATACACATATAGACTTTTTTGTCTCTGTCTTCACTTAAAATGGAAGATATTTTGTCATCTTAAGGCAACCATTGACATCATATGCTCCCCTTCTGCGTAAAAATGTACACAGTGACAGACTTTTGCTGTTTTTGAAATCTGCCTCTTAACCAATTCCGTGCTAATCTTATTTATCCCAGTGACACATTCAGTCATTAAATATCTCGACAATACAAAAAGATACATTCCAAATTTTCTATCCATGTACAATATAAGTACTATTCAGATCATTTAATAACCACTTTAGTATGAAGTTTTTGTTTTACTTTGCCAATACTTCACATAGGGTATAAGCTATATTAAGTTCCGATAGGTTATTGGAACTGGAACGAATCAGTCAGAACTCAGTTTAACATATTTCACTGTGTGGAACACTGGAAGTGTAGACATCAAATTAGACTCAGCTAGACACAGTAAATATGGTCATTAAATGATGAGTTTAGTACTTCACTTTTATGCTGAATATGCAGTAGGGTTAAGATAATTAGCATGTATTAATCTGTGGAAGGCAAGCAGATGCTGTCAATAGATTTTTCTTTTTCTGTAAACAACTAATAATTATTCACTACTGTTGTACTTCTTAAAGAAACATGTATAGCCTGTTAGTTTGTATCAGTTCTCCACATCTTGTATGATGTACTTATTGGTATATCAAAGGTATCACTTTGTAGATGAATTGTTTGATACCTAGGTGTAGTACTACTAATTCTTTGATTGCTACTAAATGACCTAGCTTTTGTTGCTTAAGTTTGAATATGGCTTTACATAGTGTTTTGGTATGTTTTGTTATTATGTGTGTTTCTGTTTTTTACTTTCTTTTTTAAAAATAAAGAACTTTTTAAAAATGAATATAACCATCCATGCCTGATATATTATCACATCAGAAATGAAAGAAATTATCTAAAGTATTTGTGATTTTGACTTTGACTGAATATTAGATATTCCAACAAAATTTAGAAAAGACTACAGAAAATACATTCCCCCTGGTATTTGGACATATTGTTGCATTTTGATCATCTGTTTTATGTTCCTTTCAGTCACTTATTGTTTGTTGATCCAACAGTTCAAGAGGAATCCTTGGCAACAGGAACTGTTACCATAGTAACAAATGACAATGACCTTTGTTTGGTGCAAAAGCCAGGTATGTGTTTAATTTTCTTAATATACACATCATATTCATTTCCCTCGTTTTCCTTTGAAAGGCAGACAACAACAGCAACAACAATAATAATAATCTTGACTAGGACCTATTGTTATTGCGCAATAATGCATTTAATGCATATTGCAATAATGCATTTAAATCTCTACAAGAATGAGTTAAGGAACTAGGTTATGTGCACAGTTATTGCAGCATCATTGGAATATTATGATGTCAGATATATTAATATATGCACATATAAACAAGGGAGTGACTTTACAAGACTTGAACGGATATATATATTACTTTTGCTCTTTTGGTTCGTGTTAGATTTATTTATGAAAGGAACAGTTTGGGGACAAGTTTTCTTTTTTGAAATCTGTAAAATTTATCTCTTCATGTTAAATGCATCCTGCATGTGTGTGTTTGTGTGTGTGTGTGTATATATATATATATATATATATATATATATATATATATATATATATATATATATATATATATATATGTATGTATTTACTCTAACATTGTGACTACTTTCAGTTGAATCTTCAAAAATATATTCATATGCAACTAATTAGTGTCAATATTTCTGTCAATGCTCTTTAATTCATTGATTGCCCAGTGTATGGTACTTTTAAAAAAGCAATTAATTTAATCTATTTGTTAAAATGTTTTGCCCCAAGTCAGATTAGTTATATTACAAAAAACAACTTGGAATCATAAAATGATATTTTCATTTTGTATATTTTCAGGTGGTAGTCCAGTTACTGCAGATCAAATGAACACGTGTTTTGAGAGAGCTTTTTCACGAAGTAAAGAAGTTTTGCGATTGATTGATGAAATATTGCATAGTATCGAGAGATGATGATAATAAAAGATTTAAATATTCAGCCTCTTTTTCATAGATACTCGAAGATGCTTCTGGAAAGAAATTGGTTGATATTGACTTGTTTACACCATTTTAATAGATTTGTCTGAAAGATTAAATCACTTTTCAACTAAAATTGTTGAGAGCTGGAACTTTTAACATCCATCCAAACATATAAAAACTTATTGATAGTATAAATTATTTTATGAATATATTTTAAAACATTAGTGTAGGGATTGTGAGCTTAGTTATCCAGTAAGCATGAATCAGATTTACTGACAATGTTTCAAATCAAGTTGAGTGGTTAAAGTTAGTTCAAATCTGAGGCTGGTTCAAACAAACTAGTGATACCCTTGTTTTTAAATTTAGTTATCATCTTTACACTCTAATAGGCTCTAAACATATCAAAAGTTGGCACTGCTTGCTAGCTGGATTGGGCAAGAGGCCGGTGGTGATGTGTTTGGTTCACATGTAGAATGATGACATTATCTAAATTTATGGAGATTTAAATTGATATTTACAACTCTTAAACCACTGTGTTAATGATATGGTCGTCAGAAAGTTATTGATGGTACAGCTTTATGACTTGTGTTTTAAGGTAAAGATTAAACATGTATTTTAAGAACTGATTAGTATCTTAATGTTGTTCACTGTGTCGCTTCCCACTGAGTGTAAATGATTTATCATGACAGGTGTTTGGTTTGTGTTCATACAGGCGGAAGGAGTCTTTTAACCAGTTAAGTTATTTGTCCATATAGTTGTGTTCCATTGCATTTTGTATTCTAGGTATTTGTCATGGTGCAAGCAGATTCATTATTGATGGTATGATACCACCCCCATCCCATC
Source organism: Potamilus streckersoni (assembly GCA_016746295.1). Taxonomy (NCBI): domain Eukaryota; kingdom Metazoa; phylum Mollusca; class Bivalvia; order Unionida; family Unionidae; genus Potamilus; species Potamilus streckersoni. Next base: position 844,100 of record JAEAOA010000768.1, on the reverse strand, counting down.
TTTCCAGTACTGGAAATAAATGTCTTACCAGAACAGCATACCTGGACAGACGAGCTTGCTTGCACCAATGGGTATTTTTTGAGGTTAATCAATGAAATTAAATATCTGTAATTGTGAGCAAACTCGGAAAAGCAAAGCCACTAATTCAGTACCTTGAAAATGTCTTTTTTAAAAATCAAAACCACAAAATTTTGACCCACAAAAAAATGATACAACAGTAAACCTTAAAAAAACTTTCATAATATATGCAGTCAACAGTATTGAAAGAAATTTCTAATGATCCAGTTGCTCATGCATTTGGCTATTAGACGTTAAGTTGTTTGTTCTGTCATACAAAGAAATTGTGGATGTTGTATACAATGCTACCATTTTTACCCACATTGCATTGCAATAGCTTGGATCAAGACACCAATTTGTAGATGAATTTCTTTGTAACTGGTTTAAACTATCAAAATTATGGTTTTCACTAAACATGAACTTTTTTCTTGTAAAATTAATTTGGCTACTGACAAAGTTGGAAGTAATTATTGCTTTGTTGAAAGGTTTATTTCTGTATAAATAAACCTTACACTTATTTGTAAAAGACATTCAAGGGTATTAATGAATCACATAGCCAACTTCAGTTTTCACTGCTATGCATTGAAAAGCAAAACCAGAGGAGGAAAAAAGATTGGGAAACAAAACAAGGTGATATTAGGGTGCTATTTTGCACTGTGAGCATTGACTAAAGATAAATTATATAAAGAAAACAATGCATATCAACTTGCACCTTTAAAATAACCAAAAAATTAAAATGTATAAATGGCAGAAAAAAATATTTAAAGATCAATTTAGTTGTTACATCATTTTGAAGTCATACATTATGACATCAATGATGTCAATACTTTAAGGGATGAGATCAAAGTTATCCCATGGATATAAACAAACAGCAGGTATGGCATAGCTTTTTTCGTTACTCAGCCTGAACTGATAACTTTAAATTCTCTATGCAGACACTGGACAAGACAAATAATGTAACGGACTGTGATATTGTGACCTTGTATCGAGTTAAAATGTGCATTTAGTTATTTGAATTGGCATGTTTAATGCTCTAATGTGTCATTCAAACAAACTTTAAGTACACAAGGCAGATAACCATGCACAAATTTATTCATCTTTTTTTGTAAACACAAGGATATAATGTTAGCTTGATATTGAGTCCACTTGATTTGGCTGGCTTGGACTTTTTGAAATCAATCATGATGAACATCTTATTTTCAGCATCCTACAATATAAGAAGTGGTGTAAATCACTCATTAGTTTTGTTGGATCAACATTCTTCATGAACTGAATGAAAATGTTAAAATTTAAAACAACTGTAATCCGAATTTAATCTATGATGGAAAGTATATACATTACCTTGATCATATGTGGAAATGTGCTGTAAATAGGCCACATTTTCTATATTAAAATTTAACATGTCAAAATATGATTCACAGTGTGAATAACAAGAAATGTACTTCCCTTCATCCAACAATAAGACTATACATATCTCAAGTTTGCAAATGGAATGAGACTATTATAGACCTTTCACCTTATTTTTATTATTAACATACTCCTTATACATTTATTCTAAGGAAAACTTCCTCTCCTTAGGTGTTTAAAAAAAATGTCAAAATCTGTTTTATTGTTGTGTAAAGATTTTATTTTCTTTCTTGTTTTAATTTTGATAGCACATTTGGTTGCTGTTGTAACTCAGTTGCTAGAGCACAACTCGTAATCCAAGGGTAATATGTTCTATACCTACTCAGGCCAGCCCAGGTCTGCTGCCTCACTGTCCTTAGGAAAGGAACTTGGCTCCCATTTCTTCATATGATATTGCTAATAGCGTGTTAAATATCTTGTACAATTTTTGTTGTTGGTCTTGATGACACTTTAAACATTATTGGCTATATCATTCTCTCCACACTGAATGTTCCAATTTATTTTATTTTCTTTATGATTAATTCACCATCAGCCATTCTTGCTATGTTCTTGTCTGTTGATAGGATTTTCTCTATCTTTTTAAAGGTATGTTTAAAACTTTCTCCATAATTCTAACTTTATGATGTCACAACTGAAAATGTTTATTAATACATCCAATCAGCTCAATGGTTAGAGATACATAATGGATGTACTGGGTGTGCCCAGTTGATTGGATACTGATAACCACCTATCATCATCCCTGACTATGACCTGTGACATTCCACTGGTTAAAAAATAACCTTCTCTATTATTCTAATTGAAAAGAAAAAAAAACAATTAAAAATCTTGCAAGGCCGGAGACAGTAGTTTTCATTGTAACTGAGATTTCAAGCTGACAGTGGGATCCAATATATCATGGATCATCCCCTCCATGTGTAACATTAATGCTAGCTAAACTGGCCTTTGAGGCAAAACATCAATTTGATGGCAGGGACTGAACCCAGGATTTAAAATCCAATGTCATCAAATTCTATGACTAAACAGGACAACAGACTACATTTACTATGTAACATGGATGTAAAAATCATTATGGAGGTATCACTGTTTGATGAGGAGATATTTTCCAATTAGCAACTTACCATTAGTAATAGATTTCACAGGTTTCATTGCATTCCTCATTTTCTCAAATATGAAATGCTAAGTAAAAAAAGCAAACAGCTGCATAGATATGTGTGCCTCATCTGCTTCACTTACTTACAAGTGATCTTAATCTTGATCTTGCCTAAAGGTTGAAAAGGGTAGGAGTGCAAAAATATACAAAGGTAGTGCTTACTTATTTCACTGTCCAAGTTTAATAGCTCTGCCTTGCAGGATTTGGGACTTGTACCAAAATTTTGAAATAATGAACAAGAATTTCAAAGAACCTTCACCTTGCTTGATTGTGGGGTGTACGAACACAAACAGGCAGAACTTTCTCAATCAACAAATCTAGGTATAAAAATTAACTTTCCCAGGAATTGGGACCCTAAAGAAAAATTTTAATAAAAGCTTAACCAAGATTTTCAAATGACCATGACTTTGTAATGGAGTCAAAGGGAGGGATGGGGTGCATGAAAATCTAGGTTCAAACTAAAATGAACAAAAGTAGCTAATTTTGTGTAGCATGTAAATATTCATGTTCATGAACCTGTTTTTACACGAGTTTACTATTTACTTGTTAGACATGTCTTAATATATATTTTTGAATTTTGTCCTATCTTTTTTAAAAGTAATATTTGCTTGGAAATCTTGATAAGGGCGATACACAACTCATTACTGATACATGTAGCCTAATTGCGTGAATCAAAATGCATTTCAGTAGAATTTCAAGCCAGTGACTGAGTTTTTATCACGTCATCAGCTACATCATGCTGAGAAAATGGGGGAAAAGCCCTTCCTTTGGCAGTCAACCCTGGCAGGCAATGAATCTGAATCTTGAATTACAAATGTGATGCTCTACCAACTAAGCTACCATCTAAACTGTGATCAGTATCTTACAAAAAGTTCTTGCTTGAAAGTTTTAAATTATAAGCTTAATAAATAATGGTTGCATTATTATTTATTTGTCTGCTTTTAATTAATTAAAGGGAATTCTGAGAATAATATCAATAATTTTGCTTCTGCAAAAATTGTCAATTAAAAATTATTTGAATTGAAGAGTAAAATGAAGAGTAAAATGAGAAAAAAACTGATGACAATGGATTAGACTGTTTTTTTTTTCTTGCTGTAATTACTGAATAAAACATAAAAGGTAAAGTGTAATATACTTTTTGTTCAAATAATAAAGTCAATTAAAACTTTGGTAAATATTATGTAAAAAATGACTGCAGTATGGTTGATAAGCCACAGTTTAAGGCATTGAGTTGGGACAGTAATTAACCACAGGTATGAAATGGCAAGTGTTTCATATTATAACAGTGAAGACAACTAATTTTAGACTCTTTTAATATAAGGCAAATTTGATAAATATGTGTAATATATAACAAGTTAATAACTCAAAAAACTAGTTTAATTACTAGCCATCTAATTCTTAATGCTATTCACACTGACAATAATCTAGGTGTCATTTCAATGTGGAGAAATTTTTCTTTCAAATGAACTATCAGAGTTTTATGTTCTACACCTTGTGATAAGCTAATTGACAAAAATGTCAACATTTTGCTCATTTTCATTGGGTTGGTCAGAGTTTATATTTAACCCAGCTCAACAGTTTCTAAAGGACTTGTATAATTAAGAACTGGCAGTAGGAGAAAATGAATATTAGTTGTGAGCAAAGCTGTCAAGTTTTTTTTAAATCTGAGTAATTGAGGAAAAATACTAGAAGCTTTTCAGTCTACAAAAGAAAGCCTTTTAGTTACAACAATTGCAACTTGTGATCAATATGATTGGTGATTTGGCAATTGTTTGTGTGAAACTAGTATATGAAAAGGCTCCTCAATATGCAGCTATTGGGGTTTGGAGATTTTGATCTTACTGACTGAAACCTTAATAAATGTTGACAATGATAATACCAGTGCCAACAAGCATTTGTTACCTCCTGTATATATACCTGGTAGTTGGGCAGGTCTAACACTGCAGGGTGTTTGCAGTTTGAAGTAATCAGTTGAACAACACAAAACCTGATCTGCCAGATCATATATGTGATGGCAGATCAGACTGTATGTTGTTTAAAGCTGGACTTGACTTGTAAGAGAGCATATACAGTAGGTTGCTAAAGCATCTGAGAAAATAGTTATGTCTAAAGAAAATGGATGCTGCCACCAGGATGAAGACATACTGGTTAACAATGCACCGTCAGATTTACATTCAGATATGTAAAATGTTTACAGAATTATGAAAAAAAATAATCTTGGCCTAGGTCTTGTCAATGCACAGGTCTAGACATACTAAATTTGGTTTCAATCTGCTAAGTCCATCCATTCAAAATTATTATGTGGAAAAAGAATTTTTAATAAGACAAACTTCTAAGTCAACTAGGGCCATACATATAGGTGAAAATCAATCATGAACTGGATCATGTACATAAAAAAACTCCATTTAAAATCTGGTTTTAATCCATCAATTCCTGACAGTTACTGGGCAGAAACAGAATTCATGGCAGAATAAGAAAACTAAGTCAAGTATGGGAGGTAACCCTATCAAATTTTGATATAAATGATGTAAAGCCCCATACTAATCTTAGTTTTAAAAGCTATTAAGTAGAAACGGAATTCATGATGCAAGGGCATCTTCGTAGTCACACAGAGGCCATAACTCAGTTAAATTTGGACAAAAATGTATGGGTGTGACTAGGATTTTAACATAGCTTTAAAACTTTGAGTTGTATCACTACAATGTCTACAGTGTGGCAGTATATAGTGATATCTAGCACTGGGGCATCATGCAGTATCATGTCACACATATTCACATTATCCTGACACCGGGCAGACCAGTCCTAACACTAAACTTTTAATGCTGAATGCCAAGCGAGGCAGCTGCAAATACCATTTTTATGTCTTTGGTATATTTGAACCCGCAAACTCCTGCATCTGAGGCAGATGCTCTAAACTCTTTAGCCACCAGAGCAGTTGGACAAAAAAGTGATGAAAATCGAGATTAGATATCATCTTCGTACTCTATAGGCCCATATCATACATGTATTGATTCAATCCATAAAGAATTTGAAAAGTTACTGAATACAAATTAAATATGGGATGGATAGGAAGTAACTTGACAGACAAATCGGGCAACATTATATTACCACTCCAGATAATATGGTGAAGGGTATTAAAAATGTGCAACAAGCATGCGTAATATAACCACTGATAATATATGTAATGCCACTAATTAATAGCTTTAAATATATCTTACACAAATGAAGGAAATAGTTTATGGCCAAAGCTAAGAATTTTATTACAATATTCTTTTCACTGATGAAGCTTCATTGTGAGAAAATACTTTTCTAAGATAGAGTGTTAACAATTATATTTCGCTGTTAACACTGCACACTATATCGTTCATTACCTGATTTGTAAGTTTGAATCCAAGCATCTTCACTCTCTTGACAAAGGCACCAAGGTTTTGAAACCTACTCTTAACCTCGGCAATCTTCAGAATTCCACTGAATTGAAAAATGACAGTAAGTACTAAATGTGTCACAAAGTAATTCAGTAAACTTGTAATAAACAGTACATTAAAAAGTTTTGACTTGCATTTACTCACAGGTAAAGTTATTTTGGCTTTGCCATAGGTGAATCAATATGCACTAGCAGCAGTTAAAAAGGTCTAATAAGATACTAAGCTGGGTATCACTTATAAATGGAGTCTAACTGCAAAATGCACAGACCCAGACCTGTGATAACATACTGTCAGGGTCAATTCAGCTCATTTTTGGGACTAATTGATAGAAGAAATACTAATCTGCTGGCACATTTTACAATGGCAGATCAGGATCTATATATTTTACAACAGGACTGGAATCTAAGTGAGCATAGACAGTACTTATATTTGGTTCCAATGCATATTTCTTTATATTCTTTCAATGCTTAATCTTTATTTGCTGTTGAATTAGAAATAAACCTGTATACAAAAACAAAATACAGTTAAAGTAAAATTTGGTTTGAATGACTACTGCTTTTGGGAGACCACCTGTCTTGAGAGACCAGATTCCAAATGCCCTGATTGATTTGTGAATAAATATTCAGTGATAAATGTTTTGTGAAACCACCTGTCTTGATAAATCATACACTTCTCCCTCGATAACTCACACACAACGGGTCCAGCAAACCTTCAAACTGATCTTTCTGCCATCCTTGTTACATAAAATTGATAATTATGTTTTTATATTTGTTAGTACAAGCATGACAAAAATCTGACATACCCATTTTTGAGTACTCTATGAGCCTCCCTAAGGTAGTCTGCCAGGTTGGTTCCCATAAGGGACAGACAAAAAACTGCTATATCCACACTGCTGTCAGTGAGGGGTACCTGCAATATACAGAGATTGAGAGGATACATTGATGTAGATAATTTGTAATTATTTCAATGTGCTATTGAATAACAATAATTTCCATTTCCTTCTTCCTTTGATCCATTATTACTTCCTTTTCTCTATGCATAGAAGGAAAAAGCAAACAAAAGGGAAGCATGTCACATGCTGCTACAGATTCAGCAGGAAACTGTATTGATGATTAAAGACATCTTTTTTTTAAAACAAAAATGCCCAAACAGGATTTAATCACAATCCCTTGTAGAATTCTACTTTAAATCGGGGGTTTCCAGGTGCCTAAGTGTTCTTGTCTTTACAGATTAATAACACTTCTCACCTTTGTGTGAATTCAAGTCTTGACTTGACCAACATGAATATTTGAGAAAGCTTGACAGTTGCTTCCAATGGGTCAATGGTTCTTTTCTACCAAATATATACTGGCCATCATGTATAGTCTATATGGTGTTGATAAATTGTGCTAAATCCCACAAACCAAACCTAACTTAAATTGTCATGTCTGACATCTTCAGAGATTTTATTTTGTATCATCGAATACCCCCTCCAAATTTTAAAAAAAATATCTTGCAAATTTCAACATTAATACTTACAGAGCTGGATACCACAATTTTTTTTTTACATGGTATACAGCAATTGTATTTAGGACCAATAATTTAAGATTTAAAGGTAGAGACCTGAGACTTTTTTAATTATAAAATTCCTTCAACTACCTGGAAATATATCTTACACTCATTTCTAGTTGACATTAAACTCTTGATACAATAGACAGGTATGTCCAGGTAAGATATTTATGACAGAGAGACAGTAAATATCCAATAAATACAAAATACTCCAAAATGAGAAAAAAATTAGTGAACTTAAGAAACTGCATAATATTAAAAACAGAAAATTAATGCCCTTTAAAATCAATAGAGGATGATTAAGTTTTACAAAGGAATGCATGTACTTGCACACATTAAAAATCTCTAACAAATAACCAAAAAAAATATCCTTTCCTACTAACTCCAAAATTTCCAAAACTTGGCTTGAATATCATTCACAACATGGGCCACTACATTTTCACATATGGCATTTGTCCTTCATGTGATTAAAGGATCATACATATAAATTATATTTGTAATATTTAAAATTAGAGACAAATACAAATGTTTTGTAAAATAATTGGGGAAGGGATTATTTTGCTGTGAAATATGAAAACATGCATAACAACATTAAATTCATAATAAGATTAAACTAGAATTTCAGTACTTTCTTCCCTATTGATGGATGCCAGTACATTGAAAAGCACTGTGGTATATACTACCAGCAAAAAATTACTGTGACAATCTGTGATACTGGTATTACAGTGCACCTCTACTATTGGCACCATTAACTTCCAAAAAAGTTGCTACATGATTCAAATAAAATCATCAGCTTTTACAATGTCTGCTTATGGCCTTTACTTCTTCAAGAAGTCCACGGTCTTTACTTCTTCATGGGGGCCATAGTCTTCATGTTTTAATGGGGCCCATGGTCTTCACTTCTTTATAGGGTCCATGGTCTTCACACTTTAATGGGGGCCCATGGTCTTCACTCCTTAATGGGGGACCATGGTCTTCACTTCTTTATGGGGTCCATGGTCTTCATGCTTAAATTGGGGCCCATGGTCTTCACGCTTTAATTGGGATCCATGGTCCTCACTTCTTTATGGGGTTCATGGTCTTCATGTTTTAATGGGTGCCCATGGTCTTCACTTCTTAATAGGGCCCATGGCCTTCACTCCTTAATAGGGGACCTTGGTCTTAACTTCTTAATGGGATCCATGGTCTTCACTTTTTAATGGTATAGGCAAAACGATTTACCTGTGTTGCCTACCAAGATGATTCACAAAACACAGCATGCGGTCATATCAATACACATATGAACTTGGTCTTTCCATCTTTGGAAGGTAGGTGGTGCCCATTTATTTAAGTTGACATACTGATTGCATTTCCAGTATGCAGATTACAGAGAGAAATAGTTTTCATATATTTAATTGCACTTCTCATCAATGATACAAAAATACTTTCAAACAGACCACCTATTATTTGTCTTAGAGTTTTATTCAACATTTTAGGACATTTAATGGTGATTTGATTTAACTTACTTTAGCCACTAGGCCCTTAGTTTTTCATGGCATGAATACTTTGAAAACATCTTATTACCAAATTCATGTCTCACTTAAACTTATAAGAAATTATGATGTTATCATCAAAACAAAAGAAATAATGCAATTTCCTTGTGCAAAGAAAATTTCATCAGAACAAATCTGGTGCATGGGACTGAGGATGAATACCAACAAAATCCATCACACTGTACTTCCTGAGGTTGAAAAAAAAACTGCATCCACCACAGGCACTTTTATTTGTTAGTGAAGAAGGAAAACAACTAACAATACCCAGTCATATTCTATTTTTTTTTTAAAAAAGCAGTCATAAATCTGCTCCCTCACAGATTCTGTGCTAAATTTATTTATTCAATCTGCACCTTCATTCACTGGTTAAGCATTTTTGCATAAAAAGAAATTCAATTTTTTTTTCTTATGTACAATTTAAGGAGAGATGATGGCAGGATTTTATCTAAAAGAGGACCTCACTATTTGTCATCAAAATAACGGGAAGGTAGAAAATAGGAAACAGCCATAGTTCAGTATTTACCAAACACTTCTTTCTTTCTTCCTGCTCCACTTTCTTTGAGCTCTACTGTAATCAAAATCTTTATAAGATGTCATCTCTAGTTATATAAGCATTATTCTGTTAATTATTTCTGAGCATATGCTGTTTCTTACCTGTGTATGAATATTGTTCTATGATTCCTTCTTAAGGAACATATACAGAGCTAGCACTGTCAGCTTGAAGACATTGGAAAACTGATGGCTGTTATGTACAATTTTCCAGAGCTCACATGCATGAAGAACCCAGATATGTAAACATTTGCCTACTGGAAAAACAGATGTTGTGACAAGAATGGTTAAATAAAAATGGTATCCTTTGCTGAGTACATTTTTATTTGTGAGACTTTCAACTAATTTGTGGGAATTCATGTATATCACTGTTCTCCAAGTGTGTGAATTCCTACACATTTTGCATGATTGAACTGCACATCATGGCAGCATCTATGTTTAAGTACTTTCAATACCAATTAATGACTTTCATGCAAAGTTTATCTATTGTATTCCTAATACTACCTGTTTGTCATGCAGGGAAAGCTAGATAAATTTCTGACTGGTGGTTATTGTTTAAATTAGAGCAGAACAACAATAACCACCAATGAGAATTCAATGTAACATATTTTACCATGTGACACACTAGTAGTTTAGCTTTCAAATCGACCACAGCAGAGATGATACAATTCAACACAGAAACTTTGCATAAAAGTGGTTATTAAATGATGAGTAAAGTACTTCATTAACATGTCTGGAATGTACCTTATATGCGGAACTTGGTGATGGGTTAAGATAATTAGCACAGAGGGGGGGCAGATTATTAACGTCACTTTGTGTTAATCTGTAAACAGCAAATGAGTATTTTCAAGTCTGTTTTGTTTTTCATAATAAAAATCAGTGCCAATCACTGCAAATGCTGTTTCAGATTAATCTAAAATTTAAAGAAAATCAAGACAAACTAATAATAATTATTCAAAGCTGATTAATACTTAGATAATCTGCATATGTAATGTATCGTTTGTATTCATATCTGTATTGTTACAGCAAAAGTATTGATTCATCAATATATCGGTGAATCATTTACCCCTACTTAGTGGAGGACCATGGTTTTTTTTCTTAATGTAAGACCATAGTCTGCACTTCAGTGCTTTTTAACTTTTTGAATGACAGTCTTTGACTAAATGAATACTGATCTTTGCAGAATTATTTCGTCTTTGTTGGGATTCATGTGGTCATTCACTTACCCTCGCCATGTTGCATACTGTTACATGCTCATTCAGGGCAGCAAGGTCAAAGGAATATACCTTGTTGGGCACTGAACGTGCAATTTTTGCATCTCCACATCCAAAATCAGCAATTATCAAGTGTTTAGGTCTGCAAGAAAATATCAGAAGTATTAGATCCAAATAACTTTTATAAAAAAATTAATGGACTGAATTTAACTAACCAGACCATATACTTAGGGAAAATGAAATGAATTCAATATCCAGTTCATACACCTATATTATAAAATGAAATGAATTCAACTATCCAGTTCATACACCTATATTATAAAATGAAATGAATTCAATATCCAGTTCATACACCTATATTATAAAATAAAATGAATTCAATATCCAGTTCATACACCTGTATTATAAAATGAAATGAATTCAACTATCCAGACCATATACCTAGGGTATAAAATTCTGCTTCATGTTCCTATTCTTGACCCTCTATCAGCATTTTTAATTTCAGTAATAGAAAAAATTTTGGTTCAGAATTCTTTAAAACATTCTTGGATTATGTGTTCTAACACAAGGTGTCTTGAATATCGAATGTATGCTTAACACAGAAATTATGAAACTTTCATGAAACAAAGCATATTACACTATTGCCTTGTTATAGCACACCTTAATAACAAAAACCCACTTATAACATGGAAGCAGGTGAAGATCTAATGTTTCTTCTACAAAATACTTCCAAAATAATCCCCTATTTGCTGAATGTGAATAAATATCCCAAATGAAACCTTGCTATATTGGTGATGTCATGATCAAAAATAGTGGTTAGTCCCTGGTAGTGAAGATCTAAACCAATGTCATGAAGTTAGCAACTTGTAATAAAAATTCATACACTTAAAAATATCTTTAAGGTTTCCAATACAATGCAAATAATATATGACGAAATAATGATCTCATAAAATGTAAGAAATGCCTCCTGTTTGCAACATTTTAAGAAATAAAAATCAATTAAAGAAGTCCTGTCAGTTTTAAATTTATTTCCAAGCCTTTATTTCAGTTCCAGAGTAATTATTATAAAATATCAATCAACCATCACAGCAGGGCCAGCTAGCATATATGTATGCATATAATTAGGTGTTTTATTTATGACTTGGGGGAAAAGCAATTATTTCTTGCACTGTTACAATCAATGAATAGTAGACCAACTTTGTAGTATTACGTCTTTTGTATCAACTAAAAAGTTTAAAGGGATGCAAATCCTACCAGCATAAGAAGAGCTAGACATCAGAGTTAAGTGCCAATTCATTTCAACTGAACAAGGTTTATAGATTATTATGTATGTAACATAATTAATGAATCTAATATGGAATTGTTATCGAGAATAATATGTGAACAAGTGAAAGGCATACTTGGCATTTTAAAAACTTGGTTTTGCAGATAAGGTTAATTGTTAATTACTGTGAAGCTAGTTTGTAGTCAAAGCTAGTGTGAAGTCAACTTAAAATCTGAACCAAGAGGTTAGTCTTAAGATGGCACACATTTTGCAAAATCACAGCATCAATAGTTTTTGATGAAGTACAAAAAAGATTTTATGTTGTTCCTCAATATCAATTTTTTTTTAAAAAAAAAGAATGTTGTTTGTTTTGAATAAACAACAACACTATATTGTATCCATATTTACATACAAGAATCAATGACACAATACACAATATTTTTGCTGGTACATGTGATGTGCACTGAAACACCTTGGAATAAAGTTATAGAATAGAATTGTGTGCTGAAGCATCCTGATATAATCTCAAAAATGAAGACATTATGTACAGAAAAAAAACATTCATTTTAAAAATCTATTTCTTGAAAATTATTCCTAACACAATTGTAAAACAAGTATTCAACCTTTTAACCTGCCTTCCCAACCTGTTTCTTCTCACTGGCAATACCCATTCTTTTCTTAATTTTCAGAGGTCCCTCAGTAACTTGCACTTGCTGGAATCTATTTTTGGGACCCCAATGTATGCAAGTTGTCAAAGGAGAGATTTATTCTCATTTTAAATATATTTAGCAAGTAAATTCATTATTTCATTATTATGTATCCACTCAATAGAACTAGTTTCATGAATAGTGAGCATGATTCAATTTTCATGAAGCTGTAGAAATGTTACAATTTTTTTTTCAATGTCTGAAATTTTCACACTTAAAGTTGCAGATCTGCAACAGGGCCATCAATGTTTTATAAACAGAAGTCTACCTAACTCTAGCAATACCAATTTAACTACATCAGATCCCCTCTTGAATTGTCCCTTCTTTAGAAGCCACCTCATTAGAGTTCACCTTCTCCAGCACCAATGTGGATTTGTTTACCAATCTTTTCCAATTGTGAGGTGTAAGCCTTATTATAAAATCACATCTCACTGTTAAAGCATGCCAAAATCAATGGCTGACCCTATAATATGACCTCAAGGAGTACATGTATCTTGAAGACTACTATGATTAGAAGAATCCATACTGTTTTCAGAGATTACTTAAAAATATGGATTCTAGAATATTAACAATATGCATTACATAATCCCCCTCCAAGCTTTCCTCAATTATTTCAAGTTTAAAACTTTCTAACAGATTTTCGTCAACAGTGTAGAAGATGCATATCACTGTACACAGTTTAATTTTCTGACCATATGTAATTTATTAGGAGCAAATTTTAGGCTAGGCCTGTGATAAGTCTTTTTTGGGGTGGATTGAAGTTGGGTGGAGTGAAGAGATGGGGTGGGCGTAAAACGTCTTTTTGGGTTGGAGTGAAGTTGGGTGTGGTGGAGTGAAGTGGGGCAGGATGGAGGATGGGGGTGGGTGGATGTAAAATATCTTAAAGGAAGTCAAAACAGCGCAAGTCATGGCAGTTTTGGTCCTCCATACCTCGATATGATAAACCTGATGATCAAATCCACAGGGTTGTTTGGCCATTTCTCAACTTGACCTTGAAAACCTGTATGATACAAAGCAAAAGAATCTGCATCCTCCTGGAACATTTGGAATGCTTTATCCCCTGTTGTTGTATAAAGCTGTTCATTCAAGTATCGGAATCTAGCTGCACTAAGTCTTTCAAGCATCTTCTCCTTCAGTGATGCTGATTTTGGGGAATCATTTTTCAACTGTTTTTGTTCTTTGATGCTTGATCCCTTATCAGAAAATTTTCCTTCAATTGCATTTGTCACTGATTGTTTATCATCTAATATGTTGTTCAGTTTTTCCACATTAAATGGAGAATTTTTATGAGGTTTTAAAGGCTTATTTGAAAAAATAGTTTGTTTTTGACTTGCCTCATTTTTATTTATTCTTGGATTTACTTCATTCTGATTTAGAATAGATGCTGTTAAACATTTAATGTTTGATTCCTTCATGTCTGATTGCAATTCCCTAACTGAAGTGCTAGAACTGATTTGTTTATCATTCTTCTGATCTGAGTCAACTTTGCAGTTATTCTTTTGGCTTTTTCTTCTCTTTTTCTTTTTCCTGGCCTTGTCTTCCATATCAACATCTGATTGTTTTTTAATTATTCCTGATAATGACTGATTAGTTGTCTTTTTCATATTTGTACTAAATTCTTCCTCTGATGTAATAGATCCTAAGTGTTCATCTTTCTTTACAGGTGATTCCACTTTAAACTTATTTTTCTTGCTTCTTCTTCTGTTTTTCTTTTTCTTTTTTTCAGAATTGTCTTTTATGTCAACAGTATGGTCCTCACTCTGCTTATTCCTCTTCAAATTTTCATTTTCATTTCTATCTTCAAATCTCTTATCACTTTTAGATCTCTTAATGTCCACTGGGATTGGACCAGAGTTCAGGTAAATTCTAGCTTTCTTTCTGGGCAGAATAGAAATATCATTGTCCTCCATGGCGAAGTCCAATTCATTTCTTTTTCTTTTCATAGATGGAAGACCATTATCTTTTGTGCATGTACTTATACATTTCAAATTATCTACCTCTCTATCATATCCGCACATCCTGCAATCATTGTTATCCCCCTTTGAAGCAGGAAATCCTTGATCCCTATGTTTTAGTTTCTTTAACTTTCTTCTTTGCATCTTCAGTTTCTTCCTTTCCAATTTAGACATAATGACTATCTTGTATTGGTCATCTACATTCATTTTCTGTTCTTTTTTAAGCATGCACTGTTTTAAGTGAATGACATGTGAGTCTTGAATCTTGCTCTTCTTCTTTATCTTCTAAAATGGAAAGATAATAAAATGATATACACCTATATAATTTTAATATTATACTCAAACATCTCAATTATCTATCTAGCAAGACAAGATTGATTTTCTGACAAATAAAAGACTCCTTCATTATGTGAAATGAAGTGAATGGGTTAATGGGGAGGAAAGAGACAATATACTGATTATTTAACACTATTGTTTCAACTAAATAACTGACATTACAAGAAAATTCTAATTTTTCATATTATTATAAAAATAATTTTCAAAAATGCAAATGACACTAAGTAACTTCTTCATTTTTTAATTACAAGTAATATATCTGCATATTCTTCTGTGGGTTTTATTCCAAAATGTTAGCTACTTAATATTTCCTTCAGTAGATATATAGTAAAATAATTATTTTTTTTTAACAATATCCAAGGTTCATTTTTGGATATTTTTTTTGTTTAACCAAACAAAAATAACTAACCCACAAGTTAAATGAAAGGACTGAAAAACAGGGACATAAACACTGGCACTGTTAAAACAATATCTTTTTTAAAATACTCTCACAGTATTATTTAAAAACATTATCACAATGAAAATTGTTAGAGCTGCACATTATTGAAGCTTTTATTTTTCACTTCTACTTCATAATATGTAAAATAGCTTCTTCTAATACAACAACGAATTCTATGTTCTTAACAAATACAAAATCAGAAATGAAAGTTTAATTTGCGATGCATTTACTAAATTCACTTTATGCAGGTAGATAGTAACTCGCAAGTCAAATCCAACTGTAAACTGCTCCCAGATCTGCTGTTATATAATGTATGCACAGATATTCCGATTTTCTGGGAGTAATCAGTAGAACAAATAACACAGACCATGATCTGACAGCATATTATGTGACAGCAGGTCTTGGGTCTATGTTGTTTGCTGTTCAACTGAACTTACAAGTGAGTAAATATGGCAATTCATTATGCCAGACAATATTTATTCTTGCAAAATTTTAATGTCTTCTAGCAGTAATTAATTAAGTAGATTCTGTAACAAACTTAAAAATCGCAAATGAACTTGTTAAAATTGAAATCTTACATGGTTATGTAACTTTCCAAAAAGACTAGTAGTCAACCCATCGGCATCTGATGGTACATTCCACTCTGAGGTTTCAAAATCCATGATTTTCTGAAAAATAAATAATTCCATCATTGTACATGTATACAATTACATATAATTTATTACTATTCACATCAAATTATTCTTCAAAGTCTTTTTTATGTTGTTGTTGTTGTAGAGTTTAACGCCATTTTCAGCACAAGATAGGCTATACATGGCAGCCAGTATATATGGTGGAGGAAGAATACAGGAAAACTCTGAAAAGAACCACTGACCCACCAGAAGCTACTGCCAAACTTTCTGACATACTCATATTGGCCAAACCCGAGTCTCAAACCCACGCAGAGAGAGGTGAGATGGCAATGAACCTAAAATGGTGAGCACTTTAGACCACTCAGCCACTTGAGGCCCCCTCCTTTTTTAATTAAAAACATTATATTTGCTTAAAGGATATCTGGATATACCATCTTTGATATACATATACTGTAATAAGCACCACCACCACCCATTTTTAGGTTATAAACTGACACAGGAATTATATATTTTTTACTGTACGTGTCTCAGTCTTAGTTCATTTTATGGATGTTTAGGTGATATTTTTGTCTCAATCCTAACAACAATCATGGACGGGAAGCTATTATAGTGTTTCAGACATAGCATGCCTTATGGAAAGAAACCTGCTATTGTCTCAATTCTAACACACACAATCAAAGGGAAATTGTAATAGTGTATCAGTCCTATCATGGAAGGGAAGCTCTCTGCTTGACATGCCTCCTAAAAGGGAAGCTGTTTTTGTGTCTCAATTCTAGAACACTGCATGGTAGGGAAGCTGTTGTGTCTCAATCCTAAAACAGCTCATGGAGGGGAAGCTGTTATTGAAGAGAAGATGTTATTGTGTTTCAATCTTAGGACACTTCTCTGAAGGAAAGCTGTTATTTGTCTCAGTCCTAGAACATTTCATGGAAGGGAAGCTGCTATTGTGACTATTGTAACACCTCATGGAAGGCTGCTATTGTGACTATTGTAACACCTCATGGAAGGTTGCTATTGGACTATTGTAACACCTCATGGAAGGCTGCTAATGTGGCTCAATCCTATACAATTTATCCACATAGTATGGTGTCCTCTACTATTCTCACTTTCTGTTTTACTAGGCTCAACTGCTTTCCTGCTTTTCTATGCCTCAGCAGCAGAGCAAACAACAGAGATTTTAATCTCTCAGTACATTATGCAGATACAGATCAGAGTCCATGCTACTTGCAGTTGGACCCAAGTTATATTTCAGAATAAATGGTACTTATAAAATTTCATAGTTTACAGCAGTTGGCTTGACAACACATGTGATGAACCTGTGGCATTTTAATCTAACAGTAAAATAAGTTTGCTTGTTAATAAAGAAGCATTGTGAATATGCACAATTACATGGCAATAGCCTCAACTGACAAGGGGTCACGCTACCAGGCGAAGTGGGCAAAAAAGTCACCTGAAAAATGTAAACTTCGCCTTTTTCTATTATTTGTTGAAAGAAATAACCATCATATTCAACATCAGCCATTTTAATTTTTCCAGGTACCACGTGCTCAAGAGCAAGTATTTGCAAAACTTCCTTGCTAAATGCTTAGTAAAGAATAACAGAATGCTTGTTCTGGGCCCCAATGTACCAATCAAATATAGTTTTACAGCACGTTGAAGTAATAGGATGCGTACATTGTTTACCTGAAAAAATATTTAAATCAAGACCAGTACAACAAGACCTCGACCGACAGTGCGACTAATACTTTAAGGGTTAACAATGCACAATCACCACTAAAGATGTGTTGGAAATAGTGAATTTTGCTATGTCATGTATCTATTTGGCAGTGAACATGAAACTAAAGTATAAGAAAAAAAACTAAGTCAATTTGTTTTATTTTAAATTTGCCAATACCACATTTTGACGAGAAAGAAATGCCATGTCTGATTATGTGGTGTACCAAAGTAAGACTGCAACAATGGTATTTATGCTCTAAAGGTAGCTCCTATTCAAACCTGTAATCATACATCATTTAACCCTTAAACTTTGACTACCACATCTGAGCGTCACCTGTAATTAGCTCCTGAACTCCACTGACGCATATATGCAGTGTTGATAAGCCTTGTTTAAAACCCCAGTGTCACTTATGAGAGCTTAGTTCTGCAGTACTCAAAACCCCAGTGTCGCATCTATGCGGGCGTAACTGCTATGTTAACTAAACGTTGATTGGTTGAAAGTACAGATATCTACTTATTTTTCATTATCATAAACAATGAGAAGACTCGTTACTGAACATTTTTATACCAGTTGGAAAGCTGAGAGGTTAAATTTAGACACACGGGAAGGAAATTTCCGGCAATGTACAAAACATGTGTAGTTGAGATAAACAAAAATGGATTCCTAGTCAGATATTTTTGACTGTGAAGGGTTCAGTGCAAGCAATATCAAAGAGTTTAATGGATCAATCTTAGTAAATGGATCAGATAATGATGTTAGTCCCGTTTCAACACTAGATGTATCTGATTTTGAATCAAATGATGATTTATTTTGTGCGATTCAAAACAGTTTATGTGATGGGGATTTCTTGTCTGATTGTTGTAGGAGTAAATAAAATGGAAATATATGAAAAACAGACACTATACAAGGTAAGCTGCTTTTTATTTCACTGAAATCCAGCAAACATTAATGAAATAATTAATATAAATGTAACCATGTTTTTATTGTCAGTTTCTGTAGTCAGTCATGATGATGTTCTAGTATTCAGCCTAGCAAACAGCCTCAGTAGTCTCAGTAACTGATACGATGTCACGCAGCAGTAGTGAAACTGCATAACAGTTGTAGTAGTTAAAGGGTTAAAATTGTTCTTGACAAATTAATAAGCTGCCTCAGAAACATATATTTTCAAAATAAAAGACAATTACTGGCAAATTAACTGTTAAGTTTTTTAACTCTTTATGTTTTTAGAGAAAAAAATTTTTTCAGCTGGTGACCTCATTCTTATGTACTCAAAATTAAGTTGCACTTAAAAAGTAAATCAACTTTTGGTCCAAAATTGGCACACCAAACAATGATTTTGTTACTACTTTGGTGGTTGTTAGTGCAAACCTAGAGTTTTTTTTAGGATTTAATTGTTTTTCCATCTTCAAGAAGCATCATTTATATATATATATATATATATATATATATATATATATATATATATATATATATATATATATATATATATATATATTCAATCTTTATTTTAATACTCAGTTTTTAGGAACAAGGATGTGTGACATCAAAACAGTGGATAGTAACTCACATTTTTTTAAAAATTAGCTCCAAATTGTGCTTTTATTTAAGAGTTAACCAAATCAATGTAATTTCTAATGCACAATCGGAGATGAATTACCCCAAATTATCGTACATACAAAATAAACTGAATACATCTTTTAAGTGTCTTTTTTTATTTTCCTGTAAAATCTATGAATACCTTACCATTTATTTTGTTTAATGTATAAAAACAAATGTTTCCATGTTTTACATTTTTGCCAAGTCCTTTTTGTTGAAAAGAAAACTAATGGACACTAAAATTCAAAAATTTTAAAGAACACATTATTGTTAGATTTGCATTCTTGGACAGTTTCTGACATATTGTCTTAAGGTTATGGGGGAACATATAAATATTTGATAAAAATGACAAACCATAAAAAGTTAATATTACTCCTTAATTACTTTAGTTAATATTACTTTTCAAAATACCTTGAGCATGGCTACTCTGTTGAGCATACTTGGAATTTTGTTTTACTTTCAAAAGCATTAAATCTACAGGTGCTCAACACGAGTTTGATGTTGAAAAAAGTAATAATCTGAAGATAAAAAAATTGTAACAGGTAACAAAACTACCTCAGATCACCCACATGACCCATTCTGACACAGGACCCTATCATACTATAAAAGAGACTAGCATAATAGCCAGAGACCTATGTCAGAACCGGTTATGGAGGTAATCTGAGGTAATTTTGTCACTCAGTATGATTTTTTTTTTCTTCAGATTATCACCTTTTTTTTCACCAGGGATCATAGTCGTACAACGTAAGAAACATCATTCTATAATTTTGTGGCGTGGGGGTGTGTGGGAGGGTGGTAGTACTAAAACATGAAATAAAATGTTATACGTCTTACATTGCTTGTTTGTTTGCTTAAATTATACTGGCGTGAGCACATAGTGCATGTGCCAGTATCTTACACTGTAGTACTGCGATCGAGTCCAGATTCTTACTAACCGGGCAAAATCCATGTAAATGCCCGTATATACTTACTCTTACTCTCTCTCTCTCTCTCTCTCTCTCTCTCTCTCTCTCTCTCTCTCTCTCTCTCTCTCTCTCTCTCTCTCTCTCTCTCTCTCTCTATATATATATATATATATATATATATATATATATATATATATATATATATATATATATATATATATATGTCTTTCTATCTCTGTTTTTTATGCTTTCTTGGGGTAATAAAAACTAATTACCCTGATGATCAAAACACTTAGCGAAAGTTATATTAATAGCCTTTTCAAACACTATTATGCCATGTGGAGGCTGCCATATTGAATATGGAATATCACATAAAATTGGAAAACACCCGAATCCGAGCCTCAATATTGTTACAACTGAAACTCTCACGAGTTAACAATAGATGTATCTTGAAATATGCGTATGTGTTATATGAATTTTAATCAATGTTTTTATGAATGTTACCTTTTTTAAAAAAAAAAGATCCTTTGCAATGTAGATCTCCCTCAAGCCTGTAAATGTTACTTCAAATAAGGGATATTATGTAAGCTTTTTCTACCTTTTTTCGAGTTATACAAAGCAAAAGCACTAAACCAGAAGCATCGCTGGATGCTTTGAATAAACTTTCATGTAAAATGGGTAGTCTAGTGATGATGGAAATAATATAGGTGTGTATGGGGCTCACAAATCACTTGAACTTACGGACAATGCTTTCCACAAGGTTTATCTAAAAAAAAAAAAAAAAAATTTCATTTGAGGATTTTAGTCCGGGTGAAATATATGACTCTCAATGCTTATCATATAAGCTTTATCTATTTAGCCTGTTTTTGAGAAAGCAGATAAATGCACTAAATTTAATAGATCAGTGTACACGTTCGTTTCAATTTAGTTTTCAAATTTTAGTTATGAAAGAACATACCTGTTGTCCGATAAATCAGCCACAAATCGATAATGATATTGACTGATGGTTTAGGGAATGATGTCGCTTATTCATTAAAACCTGAAAAAAAGTCAGCAGATACTCTTGTCTTCACACATCGGTGTGTATTTTATAAACTTACTGGTATTTCTCGTGGCTGTTGAATTATCGCCGGCAGAAGTGTTCTTTTGGTGACATGTACACGCTATTTTCGGATAAAATCCTGAGTTTGGCAAGTTGTACATTCACGTGGAACGGCACAGCCATCTGTCCTGTTGCCATTTTGAATGTTGCGCTAGATATAGCTGCTTTCAAATACCGTTAAGTGTCTAAACTATATGCAGGTGTATTTTAGAAAGATCTGCACGTAATTGCACATTTGAAAAAAAAGTGACATGAGACACCTATCTTCTATCAGTATGAACGCAGATTTCGAGGTTGATTTTTTGGACCAAGATCTACTCATCCGATGAATGTGATAATAAATTATGTCAGTAAAAACTTTTAATGACCAGATAGGGCCTACACGAAAAAAAAAGCTAAATTTGAATCTTGAACAATATTTTAAAACAATAAAAATATTTATCCAGCTGATTTTTTTTGTTGTTTTTTTACCTTGTCGTTTTGTGGTAGAATAACTGGCAACCTGCCAATTTGCCTTCGTTTAAGATTGTTTGATTCAGAGACTTACATGTATATATGCGTATGTAAGATTTAACAAATTATGTCCTTGTACATAGCTGAAACGGGGTTTTAAAAGATAATATGTTCATACAAAGAAACCACAAGATCCACATACCAACCCCAAGGTGTCAATCAAGCGTAATTTATTCAACATTCCTACGACCGCACACGCTTATAATGTAAGAAAAAAAAAAAAAGAAAAAACAAAACATCGTCACTGACCGCTTCTGACTCCCAAGCTGGATTTTGTTTCGTTACGGAAGAACGTGTATGTAGCTAAGCCATGACCAGTTTTTCTATAAATATTACTTCGCTATCGTTTATCCAGTTTTCATGAAATTGTAAAATAAAAATACTATTAATGTAACAATATCTAAAGATAACTATCTAATTTGTACAAAAACATTAATATTAATCAGCTAACTCTAATTCGGTTCGTCAGACTTGAAGAGAATGTTTTGACCAATTTAGCACAGCTGTTTCTTAACTAAATTCCCACCGGACAATAGCGAGGTTCATATAAACTTTAAAAAAAATATGTGAACAATTTATGAATATTGAACGAGAAATGTTGAATTTATGAAGTTTTTCCATTGACATAAACTTCTAATTTAACATCTTATTTCTCAAAGAGTTTATCAATTGTTTGATATTCTACTTGTTCCAAGTTTCAGTTATTGTGCGAAAGTATAGAGATTTATAGCATAGAAAATCAAATTTATTATGACATAAAAATGTACCAAAAGTGATTTTGTTTATGGTGCACTAGGGACAATGTCAATACGAAATAAACAACAATAACACCTAACAAAAAAAAAAAAAAAAACATAAAAAACCCGCACTTTTACATACCGGGCCAACGTCATTTGTGATAATAATATGAATGGTATTTATGTTTTCAAGAGCTTAATGTTGTTCGATCAAAAACTGTTTGTCGTGCAGAAATATTGTGTATTTTGGCAGGACAACTACTAAATGATCTAGTAACCGGAGAAGATTAAATTAACCAGTCTAATATATTTTTGTTTCTCTTGTTAATAAATGTTTAGCTTACCAAGTTGTTACATAGTGGCGTTTTTCACGACAGTTTTTGTTTTCTATTTTAAGGTTATTTTCTCCTAAATGTATGGTAAGTAATTCGTGTCAATGCCTTCCTTTATGTTCTCTTTGCGCAAGTCAAGAAGTTGATGTGAATGTAAAGAATCTCCAAGTAGTGTGAGATGACGGAATGTTCGATGCCTTGCTCTTCAAAACATTCACAACTTTGACAGTGGCATCGATTATATGTCCAGTAGCTTTAATATGATCATATATACACAATGATGTGTCAGTAAATAATCAGAATCATATCAAACACACTTTGCCATTTGTACGGTAATTTTGATAGTGAAGATTTCATTACTGATGGACATAACGCAATTGGAAAATCAACATCGGTTTAACGACAACAAAACAATCAAAACAGTAATGTCATTTGTAAAGAAATTGAACAGTAAAAACAAAACTGAACAAAGCAATTTAAAAAGATTTTTCAGAGATTACTGGCACAAATTTAAGATTAAAAGATTTTTTTAAAAATACATGTGAGACAAATCAAGATTTATAAAATCTGTTTCAGTACTAGACCTGATAAAATTGCCAAACCAAAGAAGATGTCGTCATTCATACTATAACATCTCTTATGTCAAACATGCTTATTTTAAAATAACCAACGTAAAGAAAGGAGTCAGAAAAAATGAAAAATGCTTAATGTGTGTGTGTGTGTGTGTGTGTGTGTGTGTGTGTAATGGTTGCCTTGTTATTGATACATTTACATCTCTGTCATGAATTCGTATGTCAAGTCCAATTTCGTGTATCCTTCTATGCAATTATTTCATTCAGGTAAAAAGAATATGCAATACTTTTTCTAAATCTTCCCATTGATGAAGCTAGTCGTCTTGAATTCAGTATGTTATTTATCTTTCATCGAAGGCATTTTATCAGTTTTTTTTAGATGTTTTTGTTGACATTCATGTATCTAGTGTTCAACAAATGAAAACAGTCCTATAAAATCTATAGAATATGATACGTTAAAATAGGAATCGGTATGATATTATCTTTATATGGTATGATATTGTCTAAATCATAAACACCTTCAAGCTTTATAAAACATAACCTAAAATAGTTAATTGATTAAACTTACTAGTATTTTAATCAATTACATACTTTGCTATTTTACTATTTTGTTTTATTGCTTGCAAAATTCAATTTTATTATCTTGTGAATTTACTTAATGTTTTCATTGACATAGTAATTTTTTGTTCAAGAACTATTTATTGGATTCCTGCATATGCCTTTTTATTTTCCGTTGCACTTTGTTGTGTTTCATTTGACAAGGTTTGCATTTCTTTGTTTCTGACTCACTTTGATTTAATGATAAATTTCTGACACTGTACATCTATTTGCATCCGTTGTTTAAATTATGCAATTAAATTTTGAAGAAAAAAAAACATACTGAAACGTTGTCTTTGGTTTGACTTGCAATTAACATTGATTCCAATCTGATTTATGTTGAGCAAACTTTTCAAATCTCTTGGCAAATAAATAGAACATGAACAAAATATAAACGACGATATAGATATAATCATGATAAGCAAAATCACTGAAAATTTGACTTCACAAAAATCAATAGATCAATCAAGAGCTGAATTTGGTATGCAACTGGCAAAACGTTCACAGGAAATTACAAACGCTGGAGCTGAACGTTAAAAAAATGAAGCCATTTTTAAACACTACTATATTATTTCGTGCACATCACGATGCACGAAAGAAAGGTCAAACGTTCACAACAGCAAGATTTATTATTTGTTACAGTAGATTAGTTGTTTTATAAATCTTGTTCGCTTGTTCATTTTGTCAAAAATGAAAGTTGTTCTGTTTTCAAAACTGATTAAATATCAAAACCTGTAAAATCATGTTACAAACGAAGAAAACTAACGGCATCACCAGTACAGAATAGCAGCAAATCATGTACTAAGACTTTGCCTACATATAATCCTATCAAACAAATGCCAACTGTTTCATGCAATAAATAGCATAGCTTTTACCTCAGACAAATGTCGAGGGGAAAAAAAAATACTATTGACACTAAACTATGTTTTCACAAATGTACATATAAAATTTATAAAAAGGCTGTTTAATATGTTAACAGGCATATTGTTTAATATGGATTGTTAAGACATTACTAGGTTAATAATCCCATTTTCCCTTAAGCAGCACACATTCTACTGCCTCTTAGAGTATGGACTTTTATTGGTCAAAACTATTAACACTGCATAAGCAAACAGAAAGCCAAACCTATATTACTCAATGCTTGGGGTGGGTATGTAATAAAGTAAAAGTTTTTTTTAATTTATTAATATGTAACTTGTATGGTGACGAATGTCGACTGAAACAAAAACATTATCGATACAAAATATCATGCGATATTGAACTTGTTATACGATACTAAAATCGTTGCTATCCATGTTGCTTACCAGATGTTTTTGAAAAGACTATTGAGGTTTTCAACCGATATTTTTTTAAAACAAAAATACTATTGAGGTTTTCAAACGATTTTTGTTTTTTTTTTAAACTAAAAGGCTATTAAGATTTGCAATAGACTGTCATGCATTGATACTGAAGAAGTTGGAGAAGCTAATTATTCCAGGTAATAGAGCTAGTTTGCAATCAGCTATCCAACATCTCAGTGGTTACTAATATATAAAATTGTTTTTCAGTAATATTTTGCAAAAGAACACCTTTGTCATTAAATACATTGCCTAGCCTCTCTAAAGGTAA
The DNA here is from genome assembly GCA_016746295.1 of Potamilus streckersoni. NCBI lineage: Eukaryota > Metazoa > Mollusca > Bivalvia > Unionida > Unionidae > Potamilus > Potamilus streckersoni. The sequence continues at coordinate 818,206 of JAEAOA010000768.1, read as the reverse complement.
CGAGTACCAGAGGAGACAGAGCTTCATCGTTATCTCTCATTCTCAGATTGTGGAAAGTTCCCCTTAAGTGCAATTATTAAACTGGTCTCTGGACAACGGCAACTGACAACTGTCTTAATTTAAGTTTAAAAAAAAATCAGTGAGATAAAAATTACTTGGTTATGGAGATTGAATACAATATAATTTTTAGAAACAAATTTAAGGCTAGTATGATAAAATTTTCAGTTTTAATGGGAATCACATAAACTGTGTTAGGCGTTGCAACAATTACAGTGGATTTGGTGTTTAGTGGTTTTTATGCACAATGGATGGATTTTTATTTGAACAGCTTTCAAAGAAAAATCGAAATCGATCTTTAACAAAGTTTGGAAACTTGATTAAATATTACCTCCAGTAACGTGTAGATTTAACGGAATCGTCGATATCATAAACACAGAAAAAGTGCAGTTAAATCAATTGTGAGAAGCTTACTTTGATCACCAAATAGTATAATCCATACAAGGAAATAATCAAAATGTAATCAGGAAAAATAAAAAAAAACAAAAAAACACAGAAATCAAAGACTCAGAAAAGATGGATATTTAATTATTTTTTAAAAAGTTTTCGAGGAAGGAAAGCGGAGTTTATGAGAAGCTTAAAATAAAAAGAAAAGGTAATACCTTTGTAACAATGAAGGCGGAAAGGGAATCAAGAATCTCTATAACACAAATTAAAGAGTAAAACTTTAGCGGCGTTAGCCTACAATTTCCTAATTACTTCTTTCCCGAACAAACATTTTGCTAGATAAATGAAAAGCTATCTTGTAACATCATTCGATGTAATACATTTTCCAATCCAGCTTATAACATAAATGGTAAACCATTCATTTCATTACAGAGAATACATTCTATTGATGGAAGTTTTAAATAATGATGAATTTTCAAAGCACAACTTTAAGTTACAAATTACATAGGGCAACAATTACAATGTGTATTACTAAGTAAAATGCTACATGTTTAGGATTCAGCAGCCAGACATACACTGAATATGATGTATGCATTTGCACTGATCTAATGATTAAAATAAAAACATCTCCTTGTGCAGAAACGGCACAGACACATCAACTATTCTTTGTTAGAAACTTTGCCCGTTTAATAAAAAAAATCATAAACTTTATTTCATATATTGTTGAAGATGAAAAATGATGAATTGCAGAGTGGTATAATTAAAGGAGTGAATATTAACATAATAAACAGATAAAAGTAATATGTTTTCGTGGTATGCCTACAAAATATTTTCTCTGGAATATCAACAGTATAACGATGGCAGAATTGAGGATGAGAGGACCTGGTGGATTTGGGTTACCTTTTGACAGAGGGAAAATTTTTAGCATTTATTTAAACCTTAAGACGAACCCTGTCGTAAATTTACAATGAAATTACATGTCACAGCTATAGACCTGTTGATACAGACAGAGACGTGTTATTGACCATATATATGCGTGACATGTTGGAGGATAACACTCTAAAATATACAAAGGCAAAAAAAGAAAAGGTTGACAAGAAATTAAGAGGAATTGATAACATTTATTCTGAAAAAAAAAACATATCTAAACAAACAAAAAACCGACAAAAAAAACTAACAGGTTGATGAAAACATAATTTGTTTTAGATGAATATGATTTTTGAAAACAGCTACCAACACATTGCTTAATGCTGCATAAGCTTTGCAACCGGAAGAGAAAATCAGTTGAGATATATAAACAGTGAAATAGATATTAAGTAAATCGACATGAAGGCCAAAATCAAACGAACACGATTACATCTTTAAATCTTAGCTGGGTTACAGAGGGTTTAGTCAATACAATCCAGCCAAACAACTAAGACATTGAAAGATAATAGTTGATTTCAGCAAATCAAACTACATAATTCAATAGCAAGCTAATAACAACACACAGTAGTAGTAGTAGTAGTAGTAGTAGTAGTAGTAGTAGTAAAAGTAGTAGTAGTAGTAGTAGTAGTAGTAGTAGTAGTAGTAGTAGTAGTAGAAGAAGAAGAAGAAGAAGAAGAATGGATGTTTAGCTGGTTAGATGGTGAGCGGGGTCCTGGAGGGACAAAAGGACATGCTTTTAGATTGCCATGGGTAGGATCATCTGGAAATGGGTGATCTGGGCATTGAGATAACAGGAGGAGGCGTGGCAGCATTCATCTGAACCATCGGTCAGACATGTCGGAACAACTGGAAAAAATTTTTTAAAAAAATAGGAAACCACGCGTTTGTTAGGCCGTCTAATTACCCCCTAGAAACCAGTGCACAACAAAGTTTCAGATCATTTGAAGACTTGTATAATACAACATACTTTTCGAATCAAATATGGTATTTTTCGGCAAAGCAAGCCCATTAGACTAAAAGCTATATAAAAACAACTAAAATCAACAACAACAATGTGTGAATGAGTAAAGAGTACTCTGTCTTTGATAAACCGCAGAGCAGTCGTGGTGCCAAAGTTTTACACGCGCTGGAAATGAGGTGTTGTTAATATTCAATGATTTGTCAACGTTGTGACAGTAATTGTTTGGAGCATAAACTGAAGAGAAGAAATCGTGGAAGCAGACGACAATGTCCAAAAGAAGTAAACTCAAGAGCAAAATTAAAAGAAAAGCGCGACCAAAATCTGACGGCAACTGCCAGTCTTTGTAGAGCCGAAACGCCTATTAAATAAAAATAATAAAACCTTGAAAAATATTTCACCACTCTGCCTAGAAACTAAACTTGAAGGCGACGCCTCTGCATTGCTTACTGTAAAGGGGTTTAGTATACAAATTGTGTTCATGTGTACGTCATGAACGGACAGAAATTTTGCTCCCCGTTGATGGTACAGCTTGAATACAAACTGTTGTCAGGCCTGAAGATGGCGATACTGAACTATCACACATCATTACTTTGTTACGCTAATTTAGATTTCAACTACAATATTTAGAGAGTACCATCCAACTGTTGTTGCTTCGCTTTGTGGACCTATTGTTCCACCGCAGCATATCGGTTAAACATCCAATGAGTTTTGGGCAGCAGAAAGTTATCCCGCAAATAGTTTAGTAGTGCATACACTTCTCAGCTAATATGGATTCTAGAATTGTTTATGGAATGGGACGCCTTCATGCAACATTCCGAACAGACATCTCGATGGTCCTCCACGTTTTCCACAAAAACATCCCCCCCCCAAGAAACCTAATCCGTGACATTGAATATATAGTTTACTCCGCTAGCAACAAAGTTCACATGTTTGTGGCACTTCCGGCTGTCAGAGGGTCTTTCCACCTTTGTGTACGACCAATACATATTTGGCTATTTGCACTATGAAATCATTGTTGTTTACACTTGTGGTGACACGGAGTCAGATAAGCAGGCGGTGGCTGGGGATACAGATTTGACATACGCTAGACCAAGGTCCATAGGACCACAGGCACTCAGTGTGGTTACATCCAATCTGACTTTGTCCACATCGTGGAGAAATGCAGCAGCAGTTCCATCTGCGTGACTCTGCACGACATCGAGTCTGATACAAGATATTGCCACATTGTGGGGATGAGCAAGGAATGAGATCTCAAGCGCAATGCGCATCATTACGTATACCATCAAGGACATCATAGGCAGGCATTTCTACGCCTACATTCTTACCACAGGTCAACAATGTCCGCTGCAGGACCAAAATAAGGTCGTGTTGAACTTCGAGGCCAGAGATCTACACGAGGGGTTTGGAGGGCATCTGGTAGACTAGTAGACCAACAAGTAGGTCTCTGCTTGTTTTTTTTTTTTTTGTTGTTGTTGTTTTTTTGACTGCTGCTGTCAGAAAAAAAAGCAGAGCCTACTTGTTGGTCTAGCAGAGTAGTACCGACTATCCTAACCAACATCCTCTGTATCTCAAAGTCTAAGCTTGCGTCTGCACACGCATCAAAGTGTTATTCGCTGCCTGTCGGCTTGGGATCGAGGCGGACGCAAACACAACAGCTTAGTGCAGGACGTTCTAGGCAACGTTGTATTAATTTATTTTTTTTAAAAAAATACCAAGCTATTTTTAATGCAGTTGGGGAATATTCTGAACAACACAACAAAACTTTACATATCTTGAATAAAAAGGCATATTTACATAAGGATGAGAACAAAGGGCGATTAAATAAAGCAAATTCCGGCTATGTGTGCTCAACAGAGGCATCTCTTAAATAGCTTAATGACTATGAAATGACGTAAACTTGAACTTGTGCATATCATTTGCGCTGGAATTAAATGATCCCCATTTACATATTCATGTACAAAGGAGGCGCCAGTTATTTTGCATCCACATATCACCAGCTTGTCTCAATATAACGCAGTATGTCTGTGGTCGCAATTACCCTGCTGGTGAGGCCTCCCCCCACTCATTCTAGTATTTAAAATTTGAATGTTGGTAGATCTTGAGTTAACTTGTGTTCATGCATGATTAGTACATAATATACTTCTTTAATTAGTCGTTATTATTTCCCGGCGAATGTATATGGTATCCTATTAAGGTAACTTTTATGGTGTTTACTGATTTTTCTTGCAAGACTGTAATTACATTCTTATTGAATGAAAATACTGACCGTATACTTAAATCTATTAAAATGATAACTTGCATTTTTGTGTTATTTCAGCTATTTAATATGGAGTATTATAGATCGCTGTAGCTTGTATACAGATTGCCAAACGGCAAAATAACCAATACATTAGCTCTCGGTTATAACTAATGTTGGATTCAATTTCCAATATATATGAAGGAATCATATATCATATTTATTGTAAAATTAACAATGCTTCTATTTGTCTTAAAGACTTAAAAGAATATAATAGATTATTTTATTTGTCATATTTATATTCAAGGCATTCTCACTTTAATTTGTTAATTAGTTTACTTTTGTTCGTTATTTATACTGTTCAATATTTATGAATCTTGTAAGTCCCAGACTTCCAAGCGGTGGTTGTCAGTATAAACTTCCGGTAAAATTGCTGTGCCCAAAATAGAAAGTACCAAAATCAAATATGTTCTACACCAGGAATCTTCTCTTGAATAAGCAGTTTAATAACAGGCCCTGATATCAAACTGAGGAAATTTAAACACTGATGTTGCTCTCTATTTCAAAGTATCGAAAAGTTTATGCGTCAAAATTGAAGTGCAGTCGGTGAGGTAAAAAGGTTCCCATATTTTCTTATTTAAAAGCCTGAGTCAATCAGGATGGACAAGTACGTGAGAATAAAGAAGATTGGGGAAGGCGCATTCGGAAGAGCCGTTTTGGTTAAAAATAAGCATGATGCAAACCAATATGTTGTGAAAGAAATTAATATTATTAAGGTTTGTTCCGCTTTTAAAAGTTACAGTAGTAACAATTTTTATTTAAAGTAGGTATTTCTATATTACTAGGACAAGTAATATTAGTTTGTCATAGCCATTCATCGACTACATAAATTTAGATAGCAACTAATTGTAAAATTATCAAGTCTAGAATAAAAAGAATATGCAATGTGTAGGTTGAACAAATGGTAAAAGATCCAAATTTCATATGTAAGTTCATTTTACATTACATGCAGAGGGAAAAGGTAGGAGAGTTGTGCAGTTCATGGAAATGATTAAATAAAATATTAAAGACAGAGTTTCAGACGTAATCAAATTTGATGTAATAGAGTTTGAAATTAAGCGAGCAGTCTAAGATCATTACAAATGTAAATTGAAGACATACACATCACAATATAGGGGGATTAAAGACAGGTCTCACTAGGATTTTAAAACTTATGTCCAGGACTTGCATTTTGTTAAAAACAGGAGTCCCACCAGCAAAAGTTGCAGTCCTCTGCCAGATTATGTGAACTTTGCTTTTTAGAAGAATTGTTGGATGTCACTGAGTTTAATTTCCACATTCTTTATAACACTGACATATAGCTCTTGTTTGTCCATTAGTGTGATTGAATCTTGTCAGTTTTGTCAATCAAGGAAATGTCTTATTCTGAACACTAAGTCAGGCACCATATACTTCCTTACACTTGGCTTCTGCCCCATCCAAACTATTCTAGCATTTTAAGCACTCTTTTGAATCTCATTACAATCTTCAATCACTTTGCAGTTTGACCCCCAAAATACTTCTTAAAATTCACAAATGCCATTTTGTCTAAGTCTCAGCATGTCTTGATTTCAAGGTCAAATGATACACAGTAATGAAAACTAAAGTTGTTTATATTTAATGTACTCTTACAAATATCCACATGTAAATATCTTGGTCTTTCTGCCTGTGAATTCAATCTTTGAAAATATCAGCACATTTTCCCACCCAGCAGCCAATTAAAGTCTTTCAACTTGCCACCCAGCAAATGCATCATGTTCTTTTGATGTACTCTTTTAATGGCAATGTGCTCATCAAAGGGTTTGTCAGCCACTAAATTCTGTCATTGTAAATATCAGCACAGCTAATTGATCAACACATTTTCCCACTCAGCAAGTGGCTAAAGCAAGTCTGGCAAGTCTTTTAATTTTGCCACACACCTATTACAGGCATGCAGAGGACTCTATCCTAAGTGATTTTCTGCATACCAGATAAAAATATGTGCATCAAAATGTATGTGATTAAGTGTTTCTGAGACCTCTGAAAGACAAAGTCAATTCTACATCTAACACATAACTTAAGTTGTAAGCATGCAGTAGAACTAAATAAAACATGCATACATGCATGCTTAAAGCTGAATTTTTTTGATTGTGGAAGCAGAGGCAAGATCTTTAAGATTACAGATTCAATATTTACATTAATATCAACAAGACAGGTTCTACAAAGATATTTAGCTGGTTAAAGTCTAAAAACAGTTTCAAAGTCTTACTTCAGCTTATAAAAAAAAATAGAAATAGGTAAATGTAGTTTTTTTAACAGCAAATGCATAGATGGGAAGATAATGCCATTGACTGTTAAGTACTTCTGTGTACACTGTTTTTGCTGGCAATATAGTTTTAATATAGATTGTACCTTTGTTTACATGTGTGCATTATCTACATGAGTGGAGTCTTTTTGGCCGTTCTAAATATTAAAATAAATTTTTACAGCTTCTGATAAGTAAACGTAGTATTATAGAGCTGTGGCACCAAACTAGAGTGGTACAATTTTTCAGATGTTCACAAAACTTTCCCAGAAGATTACAGACATATTTTTGGGGGTTAGATTACCTAGCATAAAAGGAAAGGATTTACAGACTTTTCTGTTGCGAACCTAGCTGTCATTTACTTATAATCATTATCTACTATTAATCTGTAATTCTTCTCATATTCTAATCAGTTTCTTTTCAAATTAATAAACATTTGTTTTTTTGCTAAATTTTGCATTTTTGCATTTTTATTTATTTAGAAATGTCTTCATTTATATAACTGAGTTTGCTACATCTGTTTATATAAAAAATAATGATGATGTTAATAAATCCAGCATATAATTATTCCAGTATATGTTAAGCAGTATACTTACAAAAAGAAAATTATGCATATCATAAAAATTGTATTGGTAATCACAACATACCTCTAATTTTTACAATGGACAAAGAATAACATAAAAAGCAGAAGTTAACATAAGTTAATAGACTTGGAAAAAAATTAGGCCAATGGCTGTTTTGGCTGCAACTAATGGGAACATAAAAATAGATGCAGTTTAGTTTTTGTAGGAATCATACTACTCAACTTTGTAACTAGCATGTGGGCTAAAAATAAATGACTGAAAAGTAAAAAAAAAGATTTTGACATTATCTTTATGTATGAGCTATTCAGATGTACTGGCTTTTGCTTGATGATAGTACTGAACAGAATACTCAAATCCCATGACAATAGACATGCCACAGTAACAGGACTTACAATAAGTCCTGGGTTTATAGAGTGTAGTAAATTTACTGATATGTTATACATTTGATAGTAAAATACACATACATGCATATCTTTTATTAATTTAACAGATGTCCCCAAAAGAAAGAGAAGATGCAAGGAAAGAGGTAAGTAACAAATAATTTTTATTGTTGTGTCCAGTGCAAATCCAATGAAAGATTTTGGATGTTAGATAGATGATATCCACATGACAGATACTTGCAGAAATGAAGAAATATTGAACAAATTCCTGTTTTAAGTCATATCTGTTTTGTTGGACAAAGTATTCTAGAGAACTTGCATGATCTAATACAAAACATGCATTTTATTATGCATGCAAATTGAGAATTATAGAGTGAATTCACAAGACTGAAATTAAAAAAGTTGATATTGCCTAGAAAAACTGAAACAATTTTCTGTACCCAAATGTTTCCTTTAATTTCAGTTAAAATATATTTAGTTAACTGGAAACCACTACTCTGAAAACTGAGACAATTTTGAGTCACAGAGTTTAGATCGTTTGGTTTGATCCCCGGCTGAGTCATACCAAAGACTTACAAAAATGGTACTAACAGCTGCCTCACTTGATGCTCTGCATTAAGAGGATAGTGTTAGGACTGGTTTACCTGGTGTCAGGATAATGTGACTTGGTGGGAGATCATGCTACATATCTGTGGCATGATGCCCAAGTGCTAGACATTACTTTTAACTGCCACATTGCTGACATTGTAGTGATATAACTGAAAAATTGTTAAAGCTACGTTAAAAATCTAAATTACACACAGATAGTTTATATTTATACAAAGATAAACCTCATAAAATTGAAACTTTCTCTAAACATGTCCAGGTAGCTGCCAGTTCCTAGTTTTCAGTCATCCAATAGTCAGGAAATAGCATGAAATAAAACTAAGACATTCAAACATTCACAGATTACAACAGTATACACTATAGGCTGAAATGTAGCATTAATACAGTGTGACCCTGCTATAACATGGTAATTTTGAGACATAGAACCTGAATGAATTAAAAATTGAACCATGTAATAAGCAATCATGTACAGTACCAACAAATTTGCAGAGTTAGGGGGGGGGATAATACAAGCAGGTGGAAAAATGCAATGCTTCATTGGCACAGTTACCATTTTAAATTAATGTATATTATATGAGAAAAATACCTGCAGTGATAACAGATTGCATAATATATTTATTCAGAGAACGACTCATGATGCATACATGGGTATAGTTTATATATACATATCTAATCTAAAGCATGAATAGAGTATCATCACCATGTACTCACTCTTGAATCTTGTTATATATATTGAATCCAAAATACAAGTATTTCCATCAAAATATCGACACAGATTTTTAAAATATTCAGTAATTTTGTTACAGATCGGTATGCAACTGAATTCAGTGGGGAAAAAATAAATAGCAAATAGTATGTAACAAATGATGAAACAGTATGTCCGAAGGTTAAATAAGTGTGTCTGTATAAATTTCATACTGCTAAATTTTCTCATCTGTGATTTGTAATACTTTTTTATTGTTTGCATGCATATCCACAACCAACCATCACTTTTAGTTTTACTTCATCCTTCTTCTCTCCTCGGATTGATGATTCATTTTCACCTAAATTTTTAGCTACTTGTGATTGTCTCACACTGGACTTAATCCTGTCCAAAGTTTAAATGTTTTCTCTAACAGTAAATGCTTTATGTTTCAAATTCTCATTTTCCATTCAAAATGTTCACTAATTAGTTTGTAAGACTACATCAATAAACAAGTCGGTTATATTTGTAGGGAATGGATGACATTATTCACTGGTCAAGTGATTGCATAAAACAACACCGCCATGCCAATTGCACTTATTAGCAACTTGTGTTTGTTTGATATTTTATAAATTGTTGACCCATAATTTGAACAAGTTTAGCTTGGCATTTGACTTTAATGATGAGCAGTGTATTCAAATTGATTGATTTATAAATTCAGGTGAGAATTTTTTGTCAACCAACATGTTGTTTGTTGCTTAGTTGTGTATGCAGTTTATAGAACATATGTTGGATATTGTTTGAACAATGATTGTATAGGGAATGCTTGAATGCTTCATTGCATATGGACTAGTAATAATAGCATTAACACTTATGAGCTGTCATTTTTCAAGAATAAACAATCATCAATATTCTTAAAAAGCCCAGCCATGGGTTTCCAATGTTTATTTTGGCACAAAACTCCGAAATTTGTTAAATTTACACATTTTAGGATCCATGTCATGATCGTTTTTTATTAGAATCCATATGTAATTTCCTCGCCAAAATGATAATAAACTTTCTACATGTTATTTTTTGCACTTTTAAGAAGAAATGTCTTCCATGTACGAGAATAATACATGTTTATGATATTTCGGGAGCCATGCCACAAACGTCTTATATTTAAATTTATAAGCAATCTCTTTTCTGAAATGATAATAAAATTTTTTGTAATTTACTTTTTATACTTAAATTTTTTTTGTATAAAAAAAAATACTGGTAATAAGGAAAATGAAATTTTAGGAGCCATGCCACGACCATGTTAAATCCGAATTGGTGTTATATCGGAGCGCATTATAGCGGGGTCACACTGTACCTCACTGAAATGATGGCTTTCATAGTTGATTATAATATTGTGCTAGTGGTTGTGCAGAGCAAAGGAAAAACTAAATGAAATTTATCTACCTTAATCAACTAAATTTTGAATTTAAAAAATGCCTTTTACATTTATGCTGGCAACAACCAAAGAATGATTTTGCAACAATGTTCTCTTACCAGCTAGTAATATTTTATCAAATCATGTTAATTTTCTTAAAAGTACAAATGCATCTGTGTAAACTAAGATAGTGTACAATAAATGTCAACAGAAACAATATCTTCATGTTACTAAAACATGAAGTAGGCATGAAACAATATACATGATGTATTATAACTAAAGGAAACATAATTAATTGCAATTATTTTAGATGAAATTTGAGAATGTCAGTAAATTAAAAAAACCTCAAATCCCAAATAGTTACTTCATCCCATGTGATTTCAAAAACGATAAGTTTCATCTATTAATGAAAAAAAATTTTGCCTTCAGTATTTTATAAAAGTCAGCAAAATGTTTGAGATTCAGTCAGAAGTATATTTTGATGCAAACATTTTTTCTATCTCTGTTTACATAATCTAGATTTCAAAACTACTGTTTATGTTTATGTTTCAGATTTCAATGTACTGTATGACTTTGCACATCAAGTAGTAAACAGCGAAGACATTGATTTGCCAGCAAATCAGGGTTTAGGATGTTGACAGTTTATTGAGTTGTGAGTCATGGATATAATGAAGGAAATATGTAGATACACCACTCATTAATCTGCACCTGGACAACTCACACACCTGTTTATAATGCAATTAGATTTATGGATCCATTTTTATCTAAGAGTTGGCAACTGAAACATACCAGAAACAGAGGCTACAATATTCTAGCCCATATGTTTAAAACTATACACTGCATGGTAAAATAGAATTGAAGTCATGTATGAAAAACAGTCTTTTTAATTCATTATAATTACTGCTTGTCACTAGGTTGCTGTTCTTGCTCAGCTGAAACATCCCAACATTGTGGCATACAGAGACTCCTTTGAAGGTAAGTTACAGCCATCCAAGTTGCCATGTAATAAATGTTGTAAAAGTCACATGTTTCTAGATATATGACACTTATTCAGTTTGAGACTAGACTTGTAAGTGATCATAGATTATTTGCATGCCATAACTGTGAGCATCAATGATATCACCAATAATAGCTAGGAACATATTATAATTGTTTTCCTAGATGCTTTGGTCTGTCCCATGCTTAAACTTTATTTCTTTTTTATTGAAATTGTGTAAAGTTGTCCTTTGAAACTAAATTAAATGAAAATATTCTATTTTATTTATTATTTTATTAAAACAGAGTCTGGTAGTCTCTACATTGTCATGGATTATTGCTCAGGAGGTAAGGATTATTTTAAAAATTCATTATACCTGTGGATGTTTTTCAGTGGTACATGATTTTAAATGAATTTTGTTATCTTTTTAAGTAAACTAGAAGCAATGAGACTTTTTCTGTTTCTTTTAAATTTGGCTTAGATTAAATTCATAGGTTAGGTGAAAGCTAGATGATTTTTAAAAGATAGAATTTTTCTTTGACTCATGTTCGTGGAAAATCAGTTGCTACTCCATTAGCACCAATATGAACAGTTTTATAAGGTAATGGTTAAACTTTCTTGTGTGTTTATAATCCTTTAACCCATGGATAAACTCTGTTCATATTAAAGAAGTTTCATTATGAAGTATGGATATTTTATTCTGTGACATACACCTTCAGTTTTACTATACTATTATTTTTCTTTATGTTGCATTTGCTATTCACTAAATAATGACTAACATAAAGGTGTACATGTAATTTAAAATTCTCTCTTCTGTCTTATTTAAAACTGTTGCAGATAATCAAGCATTCCAATGTCGTGTCTGTTTCTGATTTTCACTACTAAACCCCAAATGTTTTTTCCATTTCTGTAGGATTTAAGACTCAGATTATCTTAGCTCTGTCACTTAAATATATGGAATCTAGAAATTAATCATATTGAGACCATCTTGTGTTGATTTTCAGGTGATTTGTATGGCAGGATCAATGCTCAGAAGGGACAGCTTTTTTCAGAAGATCAGGTAAGTACATGTGGAAAGAAGTAGGAATCATAACGATATAAAGTGTAAACCATATACATATAGAATCAATTACCCATTGTGTTCAATCACACACACACACACACAGAAGCTTAATAATTTATTAAAGATCATTTACTTTATGGTTCTTTGGGTTTTATATTTTCTCAAACAGCATAAACAAACTACCAGTATTGTCAGTAAACCAAATGTTATGGAATTTAATATATATTTTATATACAGTAGTCCCCCTCTTGAACGGCCCCCCTCACCAGCATCCACCTGGTTTTTACGGCCAGAATCTGACGGCACTGATGAATTTGTGTTCAAAATTACCCCTCACGAAAGGCCACCCGGCTAACGCGACCAGCAGCCAGCATATTTTTGCAAAAACATAAAATTTACCCCTCACAAGCGGCCACATTTTATTTTGTAATAGGTATCTAGAACAATTTTTTTTTCTAATTGTGTTAAGTAATCCGATTTCAGTTTCCCGACGTCGGATTTTTATTCTTCAAAAAAGTGTTCTACAGGTACCACTAAGGTTAATATTATATCCTTTACACCTCACGAGAAGCCACATTTATTCCTTAAAGCCAAGAAAGACTCCTATTTTATTCCGTACCTAAAGGTAATCCGTATATCCTTACTGCGTGTTATCATAAGATGTCTGGTTTATCCACTGATAATTGTTAAGATTACACTTAGTAATAGTAGTAACCTCGGAGAAGTGGCAATATTGATGGACAAAACCAAAGTCTGCGCCGAAAATGGTTTGATAGCCTTTATGGCTTCCCTTTGCAAGATGTTGAACTTACATAATTAATGGCTATTACTCAACAATTGTAAAGTTTAACGGCCGCGATGTGCTATTGTTCAGATCAAATCAGTGTACTTATCCAAGCCATTTTTCGCACTTACAGTAAAAAAAAAATAAAATATAAAAACAATAGGGTACCAGACTGCGACTAATGTTTAAATATATGGCATCTGTTTAAATGCAGAAAAAAATTGTTTTATCAGTCTTGTAGTTGCAACATTGATGATTATAACTGGACATAATGTCAAGATCACACGGTCAGCATTGGTTAAAAAGAGAAACATGGTACTAGACAAAGACCGAAAAATCATGTGACAACACAACTTGTCGCTTTTTTACGAAGAAAGAATTTTGTCCACTCAACAAATGTGTCATCTGCATAATTAAATCGCATACAGTTAGCAACATCGGAATAACTCATTACCAAACATTTAACATGTCATCACAAAAAACAAGATGATTATTTCAAAAAACATCGGTTATTATAGTCTACAATATCAGGAGAGGTGGGGAGGGGGACTGGTCAAACAAATTTAGGTAGAAAAGACTCAAATAAAACAATTTTATGTTGAAAAGACTCGAATAAATAACATCGCAACCGATAAGTTATTTAGCAGAAGTGGGAAAATGGAGCAAATGGAAAGAGAATTGCGTATGTACAAAGATTCAAATGACGTTTTTGAATGGTTCTGCAATGTGCATGACAACACCCGCTCGGATATAATGCTTATGCCAAGAATAAGAACTATTAATTCATATTCAGTTGAAATAAGAAAACTATTATCGCACAAGAACCGTTCAATATTTAATATTGCTTTTAAACGAAGATATTAAATGCTTTGAAAAATGAAGCTTTCTTACTATGTACATATACTTCTCACAAAAAATTTAGTCTTCTCTGGAAAGGCCACCCGCCTTATAAGGCCACTTTCCTGGTGCAGAAGGGCTGGCCGTATAAGAGAGGGACTACTGTACATTTAAACCTTAAGCACAAATCTTGGCATGATTCATAGGCAATTTAGGGTCAATGTTGTTTGTTCTGCATAGACCCAAATTTGCCTGCACATTTTGTAATGTTAGAGTTTGCAGTTGGACCTGGCTTATATATATATATATATATATATATATATATATATATATATATATATATATATATATATATATATATATATATATATATATATATATATATACATTATTTTGCCTGGGGTTAATAGTGAATTTTTCTGCCTTTATTACAGGGTGAACTTTCTATGTACAATAATGCTCATTAAGTATGCTGTATGTATTTTATAGAAAACCATAGGCTATCTCTTTGTCTCATTATTTCAGATCCTTGACTGGTTTGTACAGATGTGCCTTGCCATAAAACATATCCATGACAGAAAAATCCTTCACAGAGACATCAAATCACAGGTTAGTACTAGTGACTGATGTTTGGCATATACACAAGGCTTATTTATTAGGAAAGTACTCACAATTCTTTTTAATAATTTCAGTGGTGAATCATGAAAATAACTTGCTCATCACTTGACAGTTGCATTTGTAATATACATTTTGTCAGCAAGTATTTCTGATGTGGGCAGGGTGACACTTTATTTGCATCAGTAGTGAAACTGCATTATATGATGTAATATCAAAAGCTCTTTGCATTATATTGTAGTGGTTTATTTACGTTTTTGACTATCCATGGCTGTTGCAGTTTATGTGTTTGTTCTCAGGAGAAACAGTTATATTTATTGACTGGTTCACAGTGTATTTGTTTCTGCTAAGTGGATGCATGGTTATATTATTTTCTTGACTTTGAAACAATATTTAATGTTTGCATAACTATGGCATTTAATTATTCACTTGTATCAGAGGTCAATTAACTTGTCAATTGTCAAACATAATTTCAGTGTATATACACACTACAGCTATATAAGCTTGATTTTAAGAAGAGTTCAGCTACTTAAATTGCACAGACCCAGATCTGCCAGTGCATTATGCTCTGAGTGCAGTTTGCTAGGAGTAATCAGTAGAACAAACAACATAACAGAAGATCAGGGTCTGTGATATTGGCAGTTGTCAACTTACATAAAGTATTTAAAGTAACCAATAAGCAGGATGTGGTTTCTGAATTGTTCAATGAATCTGTTGCTTTCTGTTTAACACAAACTTAGGTACATGGTGTTTTATGACCCCTGTGGTCTGAAACTAAGTAACCAAAAGCACAAATGTAACAAGTTTAGTAAAAATATTTAATAACAATTTATATCCCTAGAATAAAAAATTGAAACATTAAAATAAATTAAATCCCAAATGGTCCTAAAAGTTCTATCACTAGTCCAGAAGTATAGAGTGTTCCAAAAATTGTCAAGTCTTGAATGTGTTAATATTCCAATAGCCTTGAATGAGCTGATGTGCCAACAGTCTTGATATATCACGATATAATCCAGAATGTCTTTTAGTGAATTTACAATAATCTCAAAATAGCGTTTGAGTAAAATATGTAAATGAGCACTTAGTAATTCCAGTGAATAATTTAAATAATTTCTCTCTAATTACATCTGAACATAACAGTAAATGATTCCAGATTGATATTAAATGCAGAAATTAATAATCATGTTTGTCTCAACCTTGTACATATCCCAACTTGACCTATATTTTGAAAACTTTTTATGAAAAAAACCTAATCATCTTAATGGAAAATGACTCCATACTGTAAATAAATTCATATCTAGAACCTTCTTTCTTATTCAAGGCTAGTTCTTGAATTCACACCCAAGCAAACATCTGTTTATAACTTACAAAGAAGACAAAAATATATAATAATAAAGAAACACCAAAACTATATCCTAAATCATGGACAAAGGTCAAGCACACAAATTAAATTATATATATGTAATAATGGTTGTAGTAAATATTATATAGGTCATGTACAGTAAAACATCATGATCAAATACTTGTGTTTTATGCAAATAAAATTTTTAAGTATCTTTGATAACAAATCTAATGTAATTTCATTATCTTCATGACATAGTAATAAAATGTTAACAAGCAAGAGAAAGTACAAGAATAATTAAATATTTTCTGTGCTGTAATTATACCTGTGTGATCTATATTTAGAAAATAAGAAATTCTCATTTTGTTTTGATTTTCTTGTATTCATTTTGCTGTTTTGAATTTCTTTTAATTATAGAACATATTTCTCACATCACAAGAAACAGTAAAACTTGGAGACTTTGGAATTGCAAAAGTTCTTGGCAGGTATGTAATACATATGTACATATTATGTATGTACGGATTATTTCCACTAGTTCTGAATTAAGACCACAGATTATTTTAATTCAACAGGGTACAAGTC
Source organism: Potamilus streckersoni (assembly GCA_016746295.1). Classification (NCBI taxonomy): domain Eukaryota; kingdom Metazoa; phylum Mollusca; class Bivalvia; order Unionida; family Unionidae; genus Potamilus; species Potamilus streckersoni. Next base: position 801,450 of record JAEAOA010000768.1, on the reverse strand, counting down.
TCAGTGTAGGGGATCACTGAATTAAACTTAATTCTTTGAGACTGGGCCATTGGCAGTTATTAATTAAACAAGTAATAGTCTCATTGAAGGGGAAAAAACTGAATATCATACACAATCAGTTGAGATCAGGCTGTTGACAGTAATATGAGTTTAAAACTTTTTTTCTTCAGTTTTCCTTGATTTTTAGTGCTTTGAGCATTTTACAGATTCTGTCTGTTTACTTGCATAATTTTCATATTTCTAGCAGGCCCCAAAAGTGCTGCATTGTGCTCAGTACTGATTGTTGACAAAGTTTCCTACATCATCTTTTAAGAAGTACACTTATTTTGTATAGGGCTATACAGTGTGCAAAATAGTTTTATTTTCTCAAATTTGCTAATATTGATGTCAGTGGAAAGTGAATAACTGGTCTGAGTACTATAGGGAAAGTGCTTGTTATGTATGATATCCGGGACAAACCAGGTACAACTACTTTAAGCTCTTTTATACTACCTTTAATGAACAGGTATCAAAACCAGTCACTTTTTACTTTTATAAAAATCTGGTCCTTCTCAATCTGCAATAGAGATGCAATAATATTGTCATGGCAACATTTTGGAAGAGGGATTATATGTTGAATTTATCCAAGAGAATTCATTTCCATAAATATAAAGAATGTATGGATATGGAAATGTTAACTCAAAAAGATTTAATCCACATACCTTGCAACAAAATTTCAGAAAATGGTTTTGCACTGAAATTTTTACTGACTGTATGGAAAATGAAGTTATGAAAATATGAAACAACAGCTATAGTAATGTGCTCTTGAAAGACCAGATACTCTACACATGTATTGATTATGAAGTGTAAGGACATGTTATGGAAGACCACCTGTCTTGAGATAACATAATTTTTGTTCAAAGGTGTTGGGTCCTGGAAGACAGATTCCACTGTAAACACATCATCTAATTTAAATAGAATTAAATGGATAATTTTCTTATTTTTCATTATGCTTTCTGTATATTTTGCATAACATTATGGCTGTACTGTTATTAAAAAAATCTTCACTCATTCTACACATTAGAGAACTATTTCCCACTTCAGAAATAATGACAGTCTTCACAGTCATAACTTAAGCTGAAGAAATTTATGATTTTGCAAATCGGGTTGTATTAGTCTTATATGGAAATAAGAGAGGTGGTCTCAAAGAGTTATCCTCCCCTTTTTAAGAACAAACTTTGCTGATAAATAATATGAAGAAGAAGAAGAAAAAGAAGAAAATAAAGAAAAGTGGTAATAAATAATAATACCTTTATTTATAGAAGGCAAGTCAGTTAGTTCAAAACTAGTCTTTGGGGCCTTCCTTTACCATCTGACAGGTTTTCCTAACGTTTCCCAATAGGTTTATTGAGAAGTACACATGCTGCTCTTTTTGTAGGTGAAAATTTTGTCTGCATTTTGTTGCAAGCCATTTCACCATATATGTAGAAAATGACTGCAGTGGCTAAATATATGCATTAAAATATATGATTCTGACATCTGGAGAATGGTATTTCTTAATTTGACAACCTGTCTTATCTTGGAAGAAAGCAATTTACACACCTCGTTGTATTCCTAAACTTTAAATCAAGGTGATTCAGGTGAGCCAGTATCTTAGCTGTGGTTATTAAGATGCATTTTATCGTAATCTAATTTTGAAGCATATTATTACTTGTACCCCATAGTTAAGTATTCATCAACTCTTCATTTAGTTTGGCTTGAATGGCATTTAAGGATGGAATAGCAGCATTAATTGTTGCATCATCTGCAAGCAGGTTTGTGTTGGAGTTCTTAGTAGTAAGTGGAAGGTCATTAATAATGATTACAAATAACAATGGACCCAATATTACCCTAGTAGAACACCAGCCTTAGCAACTGTAGAAAAAGATTTAGTATGCTAATGAAAGCAGGTATTTATGTTTCTGTGTGAAGTGCTGAATTTTGCTAATATAAGGAATTTTATATCACTGTATTGTATAGTTGCCAAGATCATTCACAAAGTTCCAGTATTTCAGTGTCAACTAGGCAGTCTGAATAGTGTAGATTACCTCCCTTTGCTAATGCTATTTGCTTACTCCAGAACTAACATATGTGATAACCAATCTAGGATAGTTAGGGGTAAAATCCACAGGTTTAAGAATTTGGAGCAAATGAAGGACAAAAATGAGGTAGATATTAAGACTGATGACAACAATATTGGCCAAAAATTGCATAATTCTTAAATATTTTAGAAAACTATGTATGGAGACATAATTAATTCTGTACAGAATTTTCTTGTGATATTTTCTTTCATATTGTTGATTACTGTGAAATCACATTTGGGTTTAGGATTCACACCACTAGTTATTAATTGAACAGGTTACCTGTCAGAGATTTGAGGAACACTGGACACCTTACTTAATCTTTCAAAATCTGGATATTTGCTGTAATATCAGTGTGGAATTTTTCTTTTCTCAGTTTTCCTAGACTTTAAATGGTACATTCAACTTCCACATGAATTCTTTCAGAATTTGTGTATGATTGTTTTTTTCTGGTGGACCAAAATTAATCTTTACATACCTGGTGGAAGAATTTTGATGAAGGTAGCTTTTAACTGTACATTGCTTGATGGACATTTTTCTTGAAAAAAATACCCATTTTTACTTTGATTCATTGATTCATGAATTTTTAATGTAAGTCTAAATGTTAGTCAACTTTGTTTTATGATAATGTTTTTTGATCTTTTTCTGATGGGAAATATATTACATTCCTTCCATCATTACTGTATATGTTACTATAGTGTCTTTTGATTAATGTCTTTTTCATTGTAAGGGGAATTTTAAAAGTCAGCTTGGATTTCTGGCATAGTTTCAGTCTTGGTCTATAGAATGGTCCAAGAAAAAAGATCATCCTATACACAGGACATTTTCCAAAAGATTTTCCTTGAAAGGGTTGCAAGTTACTCTTCTATACAAGACAGTGAATGTTCATTGATTAAAATCAAGTCTATATCATATAAGTTAGAGCTATTATAAAAATCTAGCTTATTACAGGCAAGTTAGAGCTATGGTAAAAATCTAGCCTAATCATGACAAGTTATAGCTATTGTAAATAATCTAGCTTATTACAGACCAGTCAAGAGCTATTGTAAAAAATGTGGCCTAATCATGATAAGTAAAAATTTATCTTTTTCAACACAAGTTAGAGCTAATGTAAAAATCTTGTCTATTAAAGAAATAATTATTGTATAAATCTATCTTATTAAAGACAAGTTAGAGCTGATGTAAAACGTTTGGCTATTCAAGACAAGTTAGAGCTATTTAAAAATTCTTGCTTATTAAAGACAAAGTAGAGTTAATGTAAAACTCAAGCCTATTTAATGTCTACTGTAAATATTTAGCCTTTCAAAGACAAGTTAAAGCTATTGTAAAAATATTAAAGACAAATTAGAGATAATGTTATCTATCTTGATCCAATAAATTTGCATAGCTTGGACTTATCAGTTGTTGTGTATGTTATAGTTATATTTATTGAAAAGAATTAGCAAGAAAGATCATCTCTCATCTGCTAATAAAATTATCATTTCAAATACTTTTTATTCATTTCATGTCTGTCAGCATCTGATTTGCCATGTTTGAGGAGTTTAATTATCAACTTTAGCTTATAATAATCTGACCTTATTTATACAAGAATAGCAAAAATATTAGAATCAAAACTATTCCATCCCACTTATCCATAAAAACTACATAGAGAAATCATTTCTGGGCACATGTATGTTTTACTTCTTATCCTTATTTGAAGTCATCCAGGGAATGTAATTGAAAGCACTTATCTCTCTTTTGCTCTTTTTCATCAAAATGCACACACACACACACACACACACACACACACACACACACACACACACACACACACACACACACACACAGAGTTATCATGTACAATTAGCATGACAATGCCAGGATGGCAGTAACCAGGAATGCCATAAATATGTCACCAATACACTGCCTTATGTACAAATATAGTGCATCTCATATTTGTCAGAAAAGTTAAGACTGATTTTAGCCAAATGGGTTCTAAGATTCTGCAAATGTGGATATGTGAGAAAGCTTGCCAGTGGCTTCTTGTGGGTCGGTGTTTCTTACTGCGGATTTCCCGGTTTCTTCCTCAATGGCCACAATGTATAGCCTATCATACAATGTATAGCCTATCATGTTCTGAAAAATGGCATTAAGCCCCACAACAACAACCCAAATGGGTGGGCCAGATGTGCTCAAACTTAACATATTTAACATGTGGAGCCACATGACTTACAGCTCATAATTGCTTTAGTAACACTGTTTAGAACAGTGTACAACAGTATAAAGTCTTATATGGATATATCATTTCTGATATTATGAGGTGCTTCATTTATTATTATAATTTGTAGAAATTTATGTGAAATATAATTTTATTATATGTGTCATTTCAAAATCAGCATCTTGTGTATTTTTTCATATTACAAAAATTGTATAAGGATTTTCTGTATGGTGAATAATTTTTTTTTAGTTTAACAGCAATTTTCAATCAGACTTTTTAAGAAATCTTAATATTTAACTTATTTTGAACAATTTATTATTTATAAATTGATTTGATAATGGTAAGAATTAAAATAAATGAAAACAAAACCTTTCCTTGTAACCTTCTCTCTTCTGTCTCTGATTATTTGCATTGTTAGAGGCAGAATTTATGAAGGATGCAAACTAGTTTTAAGGTTCCAAAAACAATACATTCAGAGATTGAGTTCTTTATATTCAAAATCCCAATCAGCTGTTGGAAAACAGTCATACACTAAATCTAGTTTCTTAAAAATCATAAGTTAAATGTTTAATCATAATATGACCATGATTTTCCCCAATTTAATATTTTTTAGATTTTGTGAGAATATCTGTTCCAAAATGAAGATTATGAGAAATATAAGAAAACCTTAGGAATGCTAAATGAATTATTTTATGTAACTAGAATTTTCTTTGTGCTATTGATGTTGCTATGCAATGTGTTATTTTCTTTGGAGCAATGTGTACAATGGTGTTACAGAAGAAATAGACTTCTTTGAGGTGCTTGTTGTTGTTGTGGGACTCAATGCCATTTTTCAGCACACAATAGGCTATACATGGCAACCAGTATTAATGGTGGAGGAAGAAAATGGGAAATCCACGGAAAGAACCACCAACCACAAGAAGCTACTGGCAAGCTTTTTGACATATTCACTTTATTCAAATCCTAGACTCCAAACCATGCAGACAGAGGTGATATGGCAGTGATCCGTAACGGACATCGTTTTAGGCCACTCGACACTCGGGGGCCCCTCTTTGTTGAGGTGCATCATGAAGAATGATGTACTACATGATCTGTACAACAAAGGGTCCTCTTAATGAAAGCTCATTAAGATGAGTATGATGGATTATATCATTGTCATTTGTTATCCATATTTTGCTAAAATAATACTACCAATCTAATGTGAAATATCACTATGAAAAAGTGTATTTTTGAAAAGGTGAAAATAAATGATTAAGTGCATCCAAATGAAGGAGACTATAATATACCTTTGCCAGGACATTTCCCCTTTGCAACACAATGAAACATTTATGCATTTATGTATTTATTGTATTGATTGAATAATTTAAGCTAGTAATATGTTAATAGCATTTGAAAAACATTCCAAATGTAAATTGTTTTATCTATGCTACTTACTATGTACTTTTTATATTTGACAGCACGGTAGAACTGGCAAGGACCTGCATAGGGACACCATATTATCTATCCCCAGAGATCTGTGAAAACAAACCTTACAACAATAAAAGGTACATTTTAAATGTTTTTTTTAACTGGATATACCATATATACATATAAGCTGAATCCATCTTTAGACAACATTTACCAGGATCTGCCATCACATAATGTACCAACAGATCAGGGTATATGTTGTTTATTCTACTGATTACTCCTAAGAAACTCACAGACCCAGATCTGCTAGCAAATTATGCAGTAACAGATATGGGTCTGTGCAGTGTGCAGTTGGGTTTCACTTATTAGTAAGTAAAGATGGCATATTGAGTTCATTTCTGACAAGACAGAACAAATTAATTTAAACATGCATTAAAAGCATTTTGTGGCATGACCATCTTAGAGAACAGAAATTTAACAACTTCAATAAAATTGGGAAATGTAAACTTTTACTGATATTTTGGGAAGCAAAAACATGGTACAAATACTAATAATTTATTTCCTATTTGTGATTTGTATGATATGTATTGTTGTGCCTTATAGTTTTTCTATTGTTCCTGTAGCTTTTACATAACAAGATATTAAGTTTGTTTTTTTTCCAAGAATTTTAGGGACAAAGCCAAAAATGATCATTATTTTGCATTGGTATAACTCTTTGAAAAGTTACAGATGATATACTCTACACAAAATATAATCCCAGAAAAATAAAATTTTAGAACAATGCAAAGCATGTATTGAATGAAATTGAGATAATTTTTGAGGAAAGATTATATTTGTACAATACTTTATTTGATCAGTTTAAGTTAGGTAGATAACAATGGTTGAAATACTAGATCTGTCTCTCCCTCTCCTGATATTGCAGTTTCATATGATGTAATTTATTCATGTTATAAGTGATACAGATAATTGCAATACTGATTGTAACTATAAGTGTATTGTATTTTTGTATTGCTATACTTGGTTAATACTACCAAACAAAGAGGAAAGCATCATCCCTGGATCTGTAATTTATATAATAAAAATATTGTTTTAGAAATAAAGCTATAATCTGTCCAAAGAAGGAATTAACCTATGCCAGAAATAAGGGTACCTATTACTTAGTTCTCATGCACTGGTACTTTAACATATTTGACCATGTGCTCATCCCTAACAAAAGGATGCTTGCCTTGTCATTTCTTGTCCACTGCAAGCCGTTTCCTTCAATCTTGTTTCATCCTTTTGGGGAGATTAGTACATGACCATAACTATCTGACCTGATTGACTGTTGTCATTCAGTATTAATTGATTTCATATAGCCATGTATTTAAACATAGTTTGAAGTTTGGGATAGTGTTTTCCTCACTAGTACATGTATATAGGTGTCAGTTTGTACATATGCATTGTTGTTGTTGTTGTAGATTTATTGCCAGTCCATTTGTGCATATAGCTAAATGTCCATTACCTTCAGTCTTGTTCCATCCTATCTTTGTATGAGTGCATGGTCAATTAAATAATGGGTCTGGAGAAAGTGAGCCAAGTGATAGTGCTTTTACTGCCATAGGTTTTGTTTCTGCTTGGATATATATATATATATATATATATATATATATATATATATATATATATATATATATATATATATATATATATATATATATATATAAAACTGCTCCAGTAACCTAAGTGGTTAGAGCATCCACCTGGATGCAGGAGGTCATGGGTTTTGAAATCCAGCCAAGTCATACCAAAGACTTATAAAAATGGTTCTTGCAGCTGCCTCAGTTGGTACTCAGCATTATGAATTATGAATTTAGTGTTAGGACTGGTGTGAGGATAATGTGACTGGGTGGGACATGATGTCACATGACTGTATCATGATGTCTCTGTGCTAGACAGCACTTGACCTTGACCTTGTTGTGACTCTGGTCTCTGCACAGATCACTGACATTCTACAACAACCTGAAGAAAACTAACTATATAAAAAAAATTAGCACTCAAAACAACCTACTCCGCAAACTAACTTGCTTAACTTGGGGCGCTAGTGCTCTTACATTCAAGATATCAGCACTGGCCCTCTATTATTTGACAGCCAAGTATTGCACTCCTGTTTGGGCTTGATCATCCCATACTAAGTTAATTGATGTCCACCTCAACACAACAATGCACACTATGTTCCTACTCCTTTACCATGGCTGCCTGTACTCAGCAATATTACTTCTTCACATCTTTGTCGACAGGAAGCAACCACAAAAGTGCTAGCTAAGATCTATGCCAGTGGGTAAAATCCACTCTACATGGACATTGTCTCCCATACAGCAGTCCGCTTGATTTCGAGATACCTAATCTGGTTAGGTTTGTTGCCAGAGGATATGACAGCTATTTGGGGTGTTGAGTGGTCTTCAACAGATGTTGTAAACCAATGCCTCATAACTGAGCCATCTGTCTGTCCTCCTGTCTTCAACTTTCCATGTCATCTGACAACTACACTGAACTACTGTATATATAGTATGTATGGCAATCAAAGTTTCAATCTTGGAATCCATTGGGATTAATGACTAAGTTAATAGCTAATTATTAAAAAGGTTTGACTGATATTGTCCAACAGTGTGGAAGTAAAAGATGTGGTAAATAGATGTAAGAACAGATGGGTGGTCAGATGGATGGATTAGAGCATCCTAATTCCAAGACGAGGTGACAATTATGGATTTAATCTGGGAAATAATTATAATATTTGAACAGCAGTTGGAATGATTCCAAGCAGTGGCATACCTTTCCATTTCTTCACAGATAATAAAAAGTCAAAGAGACAACAGATGTTTTCAGAAATCTATTTTCCCATTTCAGTGATGTATGGTCACTTGGCTGTGTACTTTATGAACTTACCACTCTCAAGCATGCTGTAAGTAAGATAGCTTCCTGAAATGGTTTTCAGAGTTGCAATAATTATCTGACCATTTTATGCATTGTTAATTTTCTTTGTAAAGTGTAATAAACAGGACCATATTTTCACTGAGTTCCCCATCTTGTGTAGATACTCTGATTTAATAATCGTTTTGTTTGTTATTGTATGTAATTTGCATTCACCTTCCATTTGACCTTTTTGTTGTTGATTTAAGTGAAAAGCTACCTTTCAAGATTTTTTATATTAATTATAATTATATTAATCCTAAGGTCTCTCCATCTGTTTGGCACATGTTATGATGTATTGCCATGAAGCCTGGTAAATATTATCAGTGATAAAAATGAAATAATCCTACATGCTTTTATGATTTTGCTATCTTAACTTTGTTGTCTTGACTGTAATATTACATTTATCTATACTTATATTATGGCAATAAAAGTTTTATCATGTGGTCAGATCACTCATGAAAACATTAGCATTTTTGAATGTCTAGTTAATATGAAATGCACAACACAATTTTCTGCTCAGAATTTTGTTCTCATTTAAAATAATTACTTATGTTTTCTGAATTGCTATTCTGTCCAAGTTAACAAATCATTAATTTCTTCTGCTATTATTTCAGCTTATTTCAGAATAAATTAAATCTTCCTCACCGTAGGCATAACTTGAACTTCAAACTATTCATTTTTACTGATCACTGCCAACTCACTTCTTTCTGTTTGTGTTTGAGTCTCAGGCTCAGCCAATGTGTTTATCTGAGAAAACCTGCTGTAGCTTCACATTGGTTGATGGTTCTTACTTGAATTTTGCCAGGTCTTTCTTAAACCAGTTATATTGACTCATATATAGTCATATTGCACTGAGAATTGGCATTAAATGCAAAATAACAATAACCTTGAAAATATGTTGCACTAATGGTCGTCAACCATTTTGCATTGCATCTTGGCCAGCTACCATAAACCTTGAATATTTTTATTGCCCGATACACTGTTTTAAAATAAGTAGCCACAGCCATCTTAGCTTTTATAATCTTTTACAACTGTAGTTAGCACCAATGGAGACATCGATGGGCATCCATTAAGGAAAAGCTGTAGGCTAATTTTTGGTAATTTTTTTTCTAACAGAAAAACATGTCCAGTGGGATGCACATGATCAAGATTTTAGGGACATAGGACAAAAATTGCTGGAAGCCCTGAGTTCATGTTTAACCCTTTCATCACTAAGTAACTTTGTAGGCATAGAGTCCTCAACACTAAGTAACTTTGGAGTTGTAAAGCAAAATGACTTGTGGACTCTGAAACAACATAACTTTGCCAATGTTAAAGATATCTGGCTGGATTAGGTGTCAAAATCAAGGTTAAAAATCAAATTTTATGACTAATTCAATAAAATGTGCATATCTATTACAACTGTTAAAATGCAGGTACAAACAGGTAACAGGTAAAATACAATTATTTTATTACCTCTTAGAAAACTTAGAATGTTCTCAAAACTTGTTCAATTGACAATAGATGTACTAGTGAATAATCACAGTAGCAACATAAGTCTTTCTTTCATGGTGTCCATAATATATAAAATTCTATAAAATGAACCAAAATGATCTCCAAGGTGAGATCTGTCCATACACTTAAGTGACCTATATTGCCTCTGCCACATTTGTTCGTCGCATTGAAGTTCATTAAACGGACAATTTTTCCAAACACTTCATCTGAATAGAATATTTGAAAATAATCGGAAGCTTTCCTGGAGCCATATAACTCTCGGGTGTGCCCAACTCTGTCAGAAAACTGAAATAAATCTCTTTGGTTTTTGGGCTTCGTCCAAAAAAAAATCCCACGTGGAGCATACAATTCCTCTGGTTCAAACCTTCAAAGTCATCTTCATCGTCATCACTGTCACCCACAAGTGCATTCCATTGTCTCTCCATACATCTTCTCTCGTTGTCAAACAAATTTATCAGGTCAGAATTATTTAAATTATCCGAAAACTCTCCTCTACAAATCCTTCAAATGCTGCCATTTTGGATACAAATTTCAGCATTCGGAAAACACGTTAAAAGTTCCTACTTTGTTCGTTATTTCTAGTTGTATACAAGCTAAACTCATGAGATCATCCAAATATAACATCTACATTACCAGATGGAAGTTATTAGAGGTACCCCAAAAGATATTTAGTCGGGTACTATAATGTTAAAAAGAAACACTGCCCTAAACCGAAAACTCGGTCCATAGTGTTGACGGAGTAAATTCCCCTGACCGCATATGAGGTCTGCTGTGATGAAAGGCTTAATGTGCAACACTATATATCATGGTCATCACCAAACAACAACAACTGTATATCAGCAAATCATTTTGCTCCTACCATTACTTTTTCAGTTATTGCCCTTTCTTTTTGTCTCATCTAGTTTTGCATTATTGTATTCATTATTTATGGTTTGCCATGAAACATAATAAATATTTTGGTCATGATCTGGCAATGTACATACTGACAAATCAATTTGCTGCAGTAAGTTTTGTTATGAGTTATTGCCCTTGTAGCTTAATGCAGTATATGACATGGATTCACTAACACTGTTAATCTCAGAGTCTTTTTATGGGTTGCCATGAAACTTGGTAAGTAATAAGGTCATCACCTAGAGATGCATATATTGAAAAAAATCTTGTACTCCCATGATGTTTTGTAGGAGCCCTTTGCCATTATTACTTGTTTGGATGCCTTATATTATATTATTTTTTAAATACAACTTGCAGTTTAGAGTGGCTTTCTCTAAAACTTATACATGTTTTGGAGATAATCTGAAGATATGCATGTTGATAAATTGTAGAACTTGCTCTGTTTCCAAAAGAGTTGCACTTTTTTACCCCCTGATTTATTGCCATCATGGGGTAGGGGTGGAATACAGAAGGGTTTGGGGGTATATTTATGTGAGTAAATTGCTCACCATTCCTCTTGCTAATTTCATCAATATTAGTAGTTAAAGATGAATTCAGTAAATACAGGGTGAGTGTTACTCCATTCAGTAACTGGATTGCCATTAAAATATATTGTACAGAGCATTTAACAAATCAGAATGTCTAAGTTTTTGTGTGTATGTGTGTATTTGTGCACTCGATACAAAAAGATGATGCTGTCTCATACAAAATCTGTTTTTTATTCTCTTGAATAACCCTGAAGAATGTTTAAATGAGATAGGAGATATGTTCCAAGATTTTTTAAAAGTTTAAATCTGCAGTTACTAGCTTTATTTGATTTCCAGCTACATTAAGCAACTACATGTAAGGAATTTAAGTAATTGGAATTTAATATACAGAGGTCATGCCACCAGGTGAAGTGATCAAAAAAGTCGCCTGAGAACTGTAAACTTCGCCTTCTTCTGTTATGAAAGTGAAAATGACTTCGTCCTGGATTTTTCAGACATAAAATGGCTGTAGATTATGTCTTTTGAGATGCCCCCTCAGTGATATACATCTATAAATATTAATTTGCTTTTAAATTAATGTGATCGGTGATGAGTGTTTTCTAAATGTATTTCTTGTTTCTATAAATGGAGATTTTAACAGCCATATTTGCATATTTTATTGATAATACGCAAATCAGTTTGAAACCATAAAATAACTTGTAATGGCAGACATCGCTACATATATGATATACATCATAAAAATGTATGTAATCGTAAATAATTGATTCAGGAAAATATATAATATAATGAAAACAAAGTTTAAATATTATGTTATAGTAGATTTAGCCTAAATATGTAGGTCAAAAACACATGACAATATCTTGTGGAATTTGAAACAATGATGCAAGGTCAAGTTTTTTTTCTTTCCCATATCTACCATAATTAATTTTCACGAAATTACAGAAGAGATACATAGTAGTGAAATAAATACTATTTAACCAATTTATATCATTAATACCAGTAGGTAGACAAATAATTCAACCATAAATATGCAGTCCTATTAATGAATTTGTTGTAACAAAGCAAGATAAAGAATAGTTATATTTAGAAATACCCTCTTTCTAAAAGTAGATGCACTTGCTTGGTGCAATACTGTTTTTGAATGTTTCAATTTTTGGGGAAAAAGGATCCAGTTTAGTTATATCTTTACTTTAGTAATTCTGTGCGTTGTCTATGAATAGTTACAGTAATGTTTTATTGGGAACAAGGACATCAAGATGAAGAGTATGTTTTAAAGTCACTTGTGCATTTATTACTATGTACATTAATTAGGGGTTGTTTCAAAGAATGCTACAATCTTTTTTGACTGCAATTTTACACAAAACTTGTACAAAATAAAATAAAATAATAATATATATTAATAAAAATAAAATAATAATATATAATAATAATAAAATAATTAAGTGGTAGTTTAATAAGCATTTTTACCAACTTGAATTTACATGACTCTAATCTTGTTACTGATTTCAATTAAAAATAATTACAATGTATAGCTTAAGCTGTGCCTTTTAAGTCATGTCTCCAATATGCCTGCATCTCAATCTAAACACATATACTACAAGTATGATGAATGGAATGGGTATGAATATAATAATTTGTATACATGTACAAAATGGGTTGATAATAAACATATGACATATTTTTAAACTTGAAAATAAGGCATTTTTAAAACTGTTAAAAAGCATACTGAGAAATGGAGCACATAAATAAGATATGCTTTTATATATAGCTGCATTATCATGTATTATATGTTATATATATTTCGCATTTCTTGCTTCGGTTTCACTTCTCCTGGTTTAGCTTCCACTTCTCCCTGTTTAGCTCCCACTTCTCCCTGTTCTAACCAAAAGGAGAAGTCACTTCTCCCTACAATTTAAGTCTAGCTTCACCCCTGAATATATCATTATCTCAGGATACCATGAATAGCATTTCATTAGTACAAGCCATTTTTTTAAAAGACAGAAACATTGTTAATTATCAGCTAATTAAATAATTAAAAAACAAGGATTTTACGTGATAATTTAAATGAATATGGTCATTAAACAAGTATTTGCTGTTATAATTTTATAGTGTATTCATAAGTGGAATATGATACCCCAAATTCACATGTCTTTCATTTCTTTGCTACAGGAATATTTAAAGTGTAAAGAATTCATCACTTATATTATCATTTGCAAAATGTAATGGTTTTATGTGAATTGTTGAGTTTATTTTTATCTCATTTTTCAGTTTGAAGCTGGTAATATGAAAAATTTGGTACTGAAAATAATCCGGTAAGATAAAGCTAAAAATTTTGTTTTCTGATGAAAAATATTTTGGTAGTATTTACCAGTTTTTATAGGAACATTTTATACATTGTTGAGAAATATGAATAATAATTTTTCTTGTCATAAATTTACCTGAGGCTTTGAGTTTAGTATTTTTGACGCTTTGATTGTCAAAATTGCTTGTTGTCAAGTTTGCTTGTTTGGTATTGTCCAGTTTACATGTCTGGTACTGTCAAGTTTATGTCTTGTATTACCATGATTACTTGTAGTGTATAGATTAATTGTCCTGTTTTCAAGTTTACTTGCACTGTCTTGATTACTTGTCAATATTACTTGTTTTATATTGTCAGATTACAGGTCTTGTATTATTATAATTGCTTACCTTGTTGTCAAGATTACAGGTCATGTCAAGGTTACTTATATTGTCAGGATTAACTGTCTAGCTTGCTTTAAACTTATTTTATTTACTCAAAACACATATTTCTGATTAATTTCTAGTTTGGCATCTTTGAGTAGTAATTTACAACCTCAAGAAGCCAGGGCCTTACATGAAGAAAATCGATGGCAAAAGTGCATTTGCTGTTTGAATCCACTAGTATGAAGTTTATATGTGGATCCAGAAATTGGAAGTCATGAAAAGCAACTTCATAGTATGCACATTGTAGTGATATATAGTATAATGCAAAACTTTTTCATGACAACAAAATTTGTTCTACAGCCAATAGGATTCCTATCATTGACTAGTAATATACACATATAATCCTAATTTTAATTTCATTGTGAAATTTTTACTGTTGAAAATTTATAATATAATCAGTGATAAAGCCCCAAAAATGAGTTACTGGTTAGCTGACTGTCCCTGTTTTTTAATGCTGACCCAACACTTTTTTCCTCCAGGGTAAAATAAAAAATAAAAATAAAATCCTGAAATTGATTTTTATATCTATTTGAGCCAATTTTGACCAGTGCTGGAAGTACTTAGTACATTATATATACTAATCATTATAATATAAATGTTTTTTTTATTAAAAAAATAACTACCTACAATAATTTAAAGACCAGCGTAGTAAGAAATGCACATATGTTTAGCCTAATCATGAATTGATTCTAGATATGTGTGTTGTTTCTCTGTAACATTGTTGATTGGTTTAAATGTTGACGTCATTATCCTGCTGATAAGCTTGAATCATTGTCTATGTTACCCATGATTACAATTTTTCCTTGGTTTTTTACCCATTCATGTTCTGGAAAAACAGTATCCTAAAGATGTTGATTTTGACTGACTGGTTTCTTGGTTTAAGTGTGTGTAACCATACTCTGTTTATAGACATACAATATTTACAAACCAGTTATTATTTTTAGCTTTATTTTTGAGAAAGATATTTGGTACACTTTTTATGTATTTCTTTTAAAGATAAATTTTGTACAGACATAAGGCAGAATTTATCCTGTTATGATGTCTGTATGTCTGCAAGTTTGTTCCCAATTACATTTCCATACATTTACTTGAGTTTTTTCATGATCTATGGTTACCAAACATTGTAAGTAGCTTGCATTTAAGGCAAGGAAGAAACCTATTAATCTCAGGACTGTAAGAAGGAAAACTGTTTACACACAATAACTTGACTTTCTAAGCAGCTACAATTACAAAACTTTGTAAATTGTCTGCATTTGAAATAAGAAAGAAACCAAGATTTTGGGTTTTGAAGGTTGATGGTCAAGATCACACTAACTGAAAGAAATAAATTGGTTTTTGCATAATCTCTCAAGTTCTTCTGTGACCAGCATTGACCAGTCTTTTTGTATGGTTTGAGTCAAGGAAAGCACCTATTCATTTGGAGTCAAAAAGTCAAGGTCATAGGCACTGTTTGAAAGAAAAGTTATTTGCACAAAACTCATTAGGTTTGTACCACATGCATTGACTAGCTTCATACATGACTTGTAATTTAGTCATGGAAGATACCTGATTGTTGATTTGGGGGTTAAAATGTAAAAAAAAAAATCAAATTTAAAAAAACACTACAAGAAGAAAAATGGTTTCCTAAAAATAAATTGGTTTCTATCTTGGAATATCTTGAGCTGACTCACAATTCTCAAAGTTGTACGTCACCATAGGAAAAATACAAATCTTCCCATTTATACTATGATATCCATATCTCTTGCACATGCTGTGACATAACTGAAGCTTGTTCCATTTAGTTTTGCTGGCCAATATTAAAAAGCAATTTTGGCATAGTGCATGAGTTGAATGGGTACAATGTCTTTCATGTATTATCTATTAAAAACTATTTTTATGACTTTTTGATCACTTGTTTTTAAAAGATTACCTATAGATGTTGTATAAGTGACTGATTTTGATGAAAGGTAGTTTTTGTTTATGCATGTCTAATGAAAGGGGGACATCATTTTGTTTCTTTATCTGCAGGGGTTCTTATCCACCAGTTCCATCCAAATATTCCTATGAACTACGAGGTTTGATAGCTCTGCTGTTCAAGAGAGCCCCAAGGTAAGTTAGTCTTAAATCATTACAATTTAGCAAATACCAAATTGAGTGACTGCTTACTTTTAACATTGAACAAACTGTTTCTATAAATAATAACATTGTACCAGTCACATGAATTCAGGTTGAATTGCACTTCTTCAGAATATGACTGATGAAAAGTTGATTTCTTGATTCATTTTTTTTTTCTAAGAATGTAAATTGAATTAGCAATTTATGTTAGAATTAATTTCTACTCATAATTGAAAATTTATTGACTTGAAAAATTTATTCCAATTTTTTTTAGATTTCTGTTACTTTTTGTGAGAAATGTTTTTTAATTTGTCAGTTTGAAATGTTTTTTTAATTGCCAATTTTGAAATATTCTGAAAATAAGATTAAATTATATTTGAATTCATTCATCTTGGATCAAAGAAAACATACTATTATCATTTTCTGCACCTCATAACTAGGTCAGATTAACTTTTTATTCATAAAAATGTATATATGGCTGGAGGGGGGACTGTTTGCTGCTCTTTCAATTTATTCTGTCAGTAATTCAGTCAGCCATAACTGCATGAGCACAGCTTGGTTGTACAAAGGTCACCACAGGGCTATTAAACTCATGGAGAGAATGTTTTGGATAACATCTGTCTAAAGTTTCTTCACTGAAAATTGATGGAGACCTGTAAAAACTGATCTTCCCAATGAAAGAATGAATTTGTAAACAGAATGGAATAAAGTGATTATCCTGGAATGAAGGGAATCATTGCCATTTTTTATTTGGGAAAGCAACAGTGAATACAATAGGTGTTGTGGTGGGGTTATTGGTGATTCTGAAAAATATAGTGTTTGTTACTATCACTTTGAAAAAAAATAAAGAACTGTCAAAGACACAACACATGACTGATGATACTGTTTTTGATTGGTTGACAGTTGATCTATATTGTGATTAATGTAGACTATTTTTAGCATTTAGACCTAAATAGAAAAGATGATAATTGGGTCATTTTTTGTTGTGTATATGTTATGCTTAAATAAAGTTCACAAACAACAATTTACATACAAGAGAAACCAGGTCAAGTTAACTTTCTGTTCATAATAAAACATATATATGGGCTGGCCAATGAAAGTTGGGGATGACATTTATAACTGTGTGAACTTCACTTATTGTGTTTAGTTCAAATATATAGTATTATGCTGACATCAAATTCTTGGGTGAATAAAACAGTATGGAATAAAGTGAATGCCCAATGAGAACAGATGTGTAGCAACTGCTGTTACCAAGCATATTATTATGTACATAAACTGTACAAATTAATTTAAAATGGAACATATTGTCCCAATACAAATCACACACCCAATATTATGTTTAATGTTACAATTTTTTATAGAGAAAATTAAATTGTCATAGTTGTTAATTCCATTTAACTTCTTTGCAACTTAATGGATACTACATGCTTAATGAGAAAGTATTCATACAGTAGGCTTTTATTTTTTTATTCTTAAAACAAATTTAATGTACTGCATCACAACTGAACATGTCAGTTGTTTTTTTCCAGGGAAAGGCCATCAATTAACAGCATTCTGAAGAAACCATTCGTGTCACAGAAAGTACCAAAGTTTCTAAGTAATGAAGTAAGTTGTCTTTTATTTTAAGTTAAAACATATGTTATATATGCTGTGAAAGTCAAATCCAGCTGCAAAATACATTGATCCGGATTGGTCAATGTATAATGTGCATCAGATTTGGGTCTGTGCAGTTTATTAGTCAGTAGAACAAACAGCATGAATCCTGATTGTTCAGCAATGATGTGTTTGCATTTGGACCTGACTTATAAGTGAGTATATATGACATCAGTACAAATGTATTTGTACAATAATAACACCATAATACAGTTAAGCTTCCATAAACGTTCAAATTTAAGAATGATTAAGATAGTTAAGATAAATTTGAAAGAATGTGGTTACCTGATTTTGTTTTTGAAATTGCATATAAATGTAGCCCTATCTAAGTGTGTATCTGCTAATATTTAAGTATTTGAATCAATCTAGCAGAACCATTAGAGTTTTTTGCTTATCATCACTGACTAATGGCAGTGTTTTGAGATTATTTGGAAATTTCTGTCATGTAATTCATGTGGCCCTTTAGTGACCACATCTATAGATGAGATGAACAGAAATTTACAAGAGATAAACAACACACATTTGAATTTTTTAAAAAAATTATATTATGCATAGAATTATTGTACAGTATATAACATGCATTGTTTTCATGATTTACTTCAGGGATTTTTGTTATGGATTACAAATCACACATAATTTTTTAAGGTGGAAATTGCATCTGTAATATTGTACCTCTTTCAGCAATTAGCAGATGAATTCAGTCATACAGTGATGCATGGCAAGAAGCTTGCCAGGAAACTACCACCTCCACCACAACCTGCCGCCTCCAGACCCTCTTCAGGTAACATAGGTATTTGCAATAAATAGAGTCTGGAATATTTAATTTGAAAGTTTACATCAATTGTACAGCAACTTATTTAAAAATTCTCCAGTGCTCATATGTTTGTGTAGAGAGGTATTGGTAAAAGTGAACTCAAAGTGCTACAGTACCAAATTTTTGGTGAGAGTTTTTGGTTTTCTTTGAGTTTCCAAGTTTGCAGACAAGGGAATGTACTACACAGGGATGAATCAAGTAAGTGCTACTATGTATAGATTAATGTTGAGTATTTGAATAATTAATGTTGATTTTTTTTCTTGATTCAGTTTTAGAAGAACTTTGCACCTTACAGTACATTAACAGGTCTGATCTCTATACTCAGTAAACAGCATTTTTCTTGAACAGGGTTGAGATCCTTTATTGTGTTACAGTTTGTATTGATTATGACTTTTACTGCTTTGATCAGGTTTAGTTACATTTTATGCTCCAATTACAAGCCTCAAATATGACCAAATTGATACCCCCTTTTGTCAAAATTGGCTGCCCTATTTTTGAATTTTAAGGTGGGACAGCAACCATATTAATTAAGTTTTGGATATAGCTCTGACCATACAATAGGAGACAGAGACCTCTCAGTGATATAACATGTCAAACCTGAGCTCAGTTTAAATATGCCTTGGAAGAATGTAAAAGGTGCAAACTTAGAGTTACAGTATATGTGCTTATTATTAATTGTGGGAAGAAATTAAACAAGATAAATATAATATGTTCACAAACTCTATCAATGGAAATGTATGAAAGAATATCAGCCAGGTGCAGAAAACTTTTGAAACTTGACCCAGTTGTGTTTGCATTGACTCAGATTAGAGTGGTTTTTGAAACTTAACCTAATTGTGTTTGTTTTGACTGAAATTAGAGGTTTTTTTAAACTTGACGTCATTGTTTTGCACTGACTCAAATTATAGGTTTGTTTGTCATCATGCAGTTCTGATTTTAGTTTTATTGAATATGTCGTAGTGCCAGACATTGAATGTACCATTGTAGTATATAGAGATGAACATGATTCTGTGTAAATTTAAACATTATTTTTTTCTTAATGTCCAGTTTAAATAATTTTGCTGTGATATGTATTGTGCACATTTATGGTCAAAGTTTAATAATCATATAAGAGAAATCTTGTGATTTGTTATAATAATAGTTTATGTTTGTAAATAGATGGACCAGTGGGACTACAGAGCTTGTAAATAACCCTTAAGCTTAGAAAAACTTTTAATAATTTTTTTTTATATGTGGACAAGAATATTAGACAGTGTCCATTATTAAAGATGTCATGCATGGAAAACTCACCTATTATAGCAAGCTAAAAAATGTACTGTATAACTGTTGTAGATAAAACTTTGTTATGCTGGGAAGATAATTTAAAGAAAGTCTCTTAGAGTTTTTATTTCATAAGTATTTTTCTATTAGATATTTGTGCATATATAATGCTTGAACCTTTTAAGTAACATGTATCTTTGTGCCATGGAGTCTGAAATGAAGAATTTATATCTTATCTTACAAACAATGAATTTTATCTTTATATGGACCAAGGAATCTAGAATAGAGAAAATCATATAAACTTCCATTCATGTCTTTAAAGATAACACTGGTGAAATATGATATTTTTAAAAATATTATTTAGAGAATGCAAAAGAAGGTAAGACTTGGCATGTGAATGGTTGAGACATGCAGTGATTTAATGAGGAGCATGTTTAAATTACAACTTACACATTTTATGAGTTTCTTTGAGTTTTTCATCTGGGTCAAGTTTCACTATTGTTATAAGTATGATGTAGGGTTTGCTGTGAGCAAGTGGTTGACAGAGCTTAAGGGAAGAGGTTTTGCAAGGGAAAAGTCAGTTGGTGAATGGGCTCAATGGTGAAAGATTTTAAGGGGAAATAAAGTGAGTGGATGGGTTCAAAGACATTTCTCAGTGCTCTAAAAAGCATTGGACATGACACAATAAAGAGTTTAAGCTCGTTGGGAAAGCCAGTGGGGAAGAGGGTTCAAAGCCTCATTCAAGTGCTTCAGAAATTGTTTGAAAGAGCACAAGGGAAATGTTTTACCTCAAGCAGAAAGCCAGTTGGGCATTGAGGTTTTCTAAAAATTCATGTGACTAAGAAAATTATTTTGCATTGTCTGGATTTTTGGATAATTGTTGTTCCTTTCAAAAAGAATTACAGAAGAACATTATCTCTTTCAAAAATAAGATGTATTAAACTTTTATCAACATCATTATAGTTATATTCCATGCAAAGTAACTGTATTATACAATATTTTAATAAAATCATGGACTTTTTTCAACACTTTCTTTCAAGCACTTGCTTTAGTCTTTTTAATTATCTGTGGAGATAACAACATAATTAGAGACCTGTGTATCTGAAATTCTCTTCAGCTGAAGCATGTTTTTTGTACTTAATTTATGACCTGAAATTATCTTTAGCTTTGTTAGGTTTTCTGTTTAGTGACATGTGGAACTGAAATTCTCATCATCTATTAGGCTTTGTACTTAGCTAGTGACCTGTGGACCTGCAATTATCTTCTGTTTAAGCAGGGTTATGTGCTAAACATTTTATATTAAGTGGGAAAATACAAAGATGATAAAGATAGATTGCAGGGAAAAATATTTAATTAGTATAAATGGGATTACATACTGAGTTTATATTAAGTAGTTTCAACTGTAGTTATCTTCAAATTATCTTTTTAGACAGTACTACTGTCTTTAAATAGAAGGCCATAGAAGACAAGGCAGTTATATAAAATGACTTGACCACATATTAAATGAAACTGTACTTAAAATATTTCACACCTCATTAATTGTTCTCCTGCGCTCTCTCTCTCTCTCTCTCTCTCTCTCTCTCTCTCTCTCTCTCACATCAATTATTATTATTGTTATGATGCAGCTGCAGGTCAGAGACCATCTTCAGCAAGGAAATATGATCCAGCCAAAGTATATGGAGCTCCACTTTCCAAGTCCAAGGAAAACAGGTTTGTGCATGGAAGAGGAAAAAGCTGTGTTCTGATTCAGGATCTGTAAATATTATTATTTTTATTTTGGGGGTTTAATGCCATTTTCAGCACAAGATAGGCCATTCATGGTGGCCAGTTTTACTGGTGGAGGAAGAACCTGGGAAAACACTAGAAAGAACCACCAACCCATGAGAAGCTACTGGCAAGCTTTCTAATGTACCCACATTGGCTTAACCTGAGATTCAAAACCATGCAGACAGGTGAGATGGCAGTGATCCATAACAGCCCTTCTGAACATATTCATCTATGTCCAAAGATTCCTAATAATTTTCTCATTCAGCTATGTTCCCTGACCACATTAATGTTAGAGGATATAGGCTTACTATGTAGCCTTAAAAAGATAAAAATTCATCTTTCTGATCTTCTAAAAGGCAAAGGAAACCATTATCTCCCCTTGCCATCATCAGTCATCACTAGTATTAGCTTTGCTTCTATTCGTCAACATCATATGAGATACCTTCGAAGAATCCAAAGCCAAACTTGTGTTAAATTTGAACCATCCATATATGATCTTAGATTTATTTGGGTTAATATTTATTCCTAACAAAAAGGTGGTAAATATTAATTTTTGAATTTTGTGAAAGTTTTGTGTTTTTGTGGACTTAGTGATAAGACTGTATGTTACACATATTATCATTGGTGCATCTTATCATTCATGGTTTCATGCACACCACATATTGCTTACTCACCCATAACAGGTGTTGTTTTAGCTACATGCTGCATTGCTAATTTACAGATTTTTGTTGTGTTTTGTTTTATCTTATCATTTCAGTGAGAGCAATCTGTTAACAGAGTGTAATAAATGCAACAAGTTCAAGCTTAGGAAGACACACATGGATCACACTTTGCTTGTACAAAATGTACCATACATTGTATGAGCAATAGGCCCAAGAGTGTATTGACTATGGTTTTGCAAAAGTCAATCAAGGCAAATAAAGAGGGTGATGATTCAGATTTTAAAATTCTTACAAGTAATTATAATACATTGGCTTATATTCCCAAACATGCCTGAGCAAGACTTACAGCCTGTAAGTCTAAATGCATGTGATTTTTAACAGATCTATCTGTTACTATTGTATTGTCATCCAAAGCCATTCCCAATCATTCAAGCAGTTGAGACAGTCATGCAGCTGGTATAGACATCTCAATCAGGTGATTATACTGAATGATCTCTCTCTCTCTGTTGCCAGGTCTACAACTTTCCTATATAGACAATTATGGAAATCATAACAATATTGTTTTCTGTCATAACATCCTACAGTTATATATAATTACAATTATGGGAATCTCTCTGTCTCACCAAGTCTATAGCTTCATCTCTCTACAATTACAGAGATGTTAATGATAGATTTTTCTGTCCAAACATGCCTATAGCTGCATACAATAACAATTACAGCAATCTCTGTGATACATCCATCTCCCCAGGTCTATGGCTTTGTATATCTCTAAAATTACCTTTGTCTTAATGATAGATGTTGAGTACTAAAATGTTCACAATTACATACAAATACAATTATGGGAATCTTGGTGATAGATTCATCCATCTCATCAGGTCTGTGGCTTCATATCTCTACAAAATTATGTCGATCTTAATGATAGATTGGTCTGTCCTAATATGCTTATGTCTACACATTATTACAATTGTGGAAATCTTAGTGATGTGTCCATCGTGCCTAGTGTAACACTACCTAAGCACATTATGGTGGAGAATTTAGTGATTGATATTTTCATTCAACCATGACCATAGTACAACCAGTACTAGTACCAATGGACTGAATTCCCATAGCTGTAACTGTCCCATCCATACTCCATGTGAATCAGCCATAAGCACCAGTACATCAAAATTGTCTGTCAGAGCTAGCTTCTTTATTCACTGCCTGCCAGTATTGTATTCACCATAAATTATGTATAGACGATGGCATTGCATCATCATTAAAACAAGGAAAGGAAGCAGACAATGAACAGTCTGGTACGAGACACTTTCCACTGCCTATCATACTGAACACACACTGTTTGGTAAAAATATAGTGGTGGTTAACATTTCTGCCACACTTTTCATAAAGTGCATTTAAAAAAAAAAACAAATCCTGACATAATGAAGTGGTTTGGAACATTATTACTATGTCTTTGAAGTTGGATCTGGCGTTTTTGATGATTTTAGACTGCTGAATTTGAATTGCTCATGCCATTAGCAGAACAGCTCATGATTCAGTGGTGAGTGTGTTGATTTATTCTGACAAACTTGATAGGCATAACTGGTGTTTTCACTCCAGGACACTTAAAAAAACATTTTCTAATTTTACGGATGAATCCATTGGACTTGCCATTACTATTTGGGGGAAAATTTGAGTAAGTTTGGAGGCAGGCTACTCAAGGCACATCCTACCCCAAATGCCACTCCACCAGTATCCTAATTTTAGAAACCAGTCCATCTCTGTTACAACAGATGGAAGATAGATAAACAAGCAAAGGGAGCTTGGGGGATGGAGAAACAACTTGGTTTATTACCTCCCCTGTAAGTGTGTCACTACGACTGGTCTGGCTGTTGTCTGCTCGCATAAGGCTAGAATGTAAAAGAACCTTTTTTTGTGAGCAGAAAAGATACTTTTTGTAAACAAGTCATAGCAATATTCCTCAGGAACTTACGTAAATTTCTTCTTCATAAAAACTGCCAAGTTACTGGTACAGTGAAAAAATGCTGTGGAATATACCACTGGAACAAAAACTGCAGTAAACCAGTACACTGGTGATACTGCACACTTCTACTTCAAACCCTCCCAACCACCCAACCATCAGAACATCATCATTGGTGTATTGCTCAGCTGAAAAACTAGCAACACCTGGTGGTAACAATGGGAGGTAATTAGCTAGAGTTATTGCCCTTGCATATATAAGCTAGAAAAAAAAATGAATTTTCATCTTTATAATAAAATTTGGACTGGATTCGGGAGGTAGCAGGCCTATATTTTTCTCATTTTTAAAAATTATAGGCATTTTGAGTTTAATAGTTAACATTGCATGTAATAAAAACCATAAACCTGGGAAAGTTTTTAAATGACTCCTGATTCTTTCAAAAGTATAATTAATGAACCATAAAACAAATGGACCCCAAATTTCCCTTTTTATAAATGTTATATATAAGTCTGAGCTGCTACATTACAGAAGTTGATAATTGCATGTCTTACTGACATGTTGTTATTCTTGCTGATTTAACCAATAAAAACATTTAAATCTTGTATAAGGCAAGTAACATCCCTTGTTGTCTCTTTGCAGAGGTTCAACTCCAGATTTACGGAAGCGACCAGGCAGTGCTGGAGGTGGTCCACAAGCAAAGCGTTCACCAAGTAACTCTGTAAGTAATTTAATGTATTTTTCTGTTTGCAATGTGTATCTTTAAGTGAAAAGCATAGATATAAATTCTACTCAGTCTGCTGTTTTGTGGTGACAGATCAGTATCTGTGCTGTTATTTTTTTAAATCTTGATCTGCGCTGTTATGTGATTAAAGATTTGTGTCTATACTGTTATATTATAGTAGATTAGAGTAATTGATGGGAGATTTGAGTCTTTACTGGTCTATTATATGATAACAATCTAAGTCAATGCTTTTATGTGATGACAAAGCTGGATTTATGTTGTTCTGTGGTAACATATCTAAATCTGTGCTATTATGGAACAAGTTATGAACCTGTGCTATTATGTAACAGCTTATCTGGACCCATGCTGTTTTATAACAATAGTTCCAACTTGATGCTTTTCAGAGTTGAAACATGGATGAATATTGAATAGCCAGAAACATGTATCAGTTTCATTCTCATAGTAGTCTTCACATTAAAAGTCATGATGTTAAAGATGTTTGCTGCTGATATGTTAGAGTATTTATGTTTTCAAATAATGGCAACCCAGAACCATGATAGAAACTACTTTAGTGTGCATTTTCTTGCACTACACATAATTAACTTTATATTCCCATGTAAGAGTCATTATTACATAGAAAAGGTAAAATGGCGCCATCCAATGCCCATAAAATAATAGGTAAGTGATTAGTGATTATTTAAAACTTCATCAGATTTTACACATGTCAGTGATCATGGACTGCTTACTAGGTGTATCTTGATGTGTGAATCTTTGCACTATCACACATGTATTGAGTTCACATCAGAATTCAGATACAAAAAGCCTTTGAGGTCAAGTTACAATGACTTATAAATGATTATTGATTTTTCAATCTATCATGTACTTTTTGTTTAGTTCATGATATTCCTTCACATAGCTGGTATTGTGATTGCTTAAATTGTAAAAAAATTGCTTTATTATTATTAGTAAAAGAATCACAGTCACATCACCTTATTTTAAATGTCTCCCAGAATTTGTAGTACTAAAACACACTAACAAATTACATTATATCAGAGTTTGTAATACTACAACACACTAAGGTCACAAATGACATCTTGTCAGAGTTTGTAGTACTACACACTAAAGTAACAAATGACATCATGTCAGAGTTTGTTTACATCACTAAGGTAATCAATGACATATCAGAGTTTGTAGTATTTCAGTACACCTTGGTAACAGATGACATGTCATCAGATTTTGTACTATTACATCACACTAAGGTATCAAATGACATCATGTCAGAGTTTTTAGTACTACATCACACTACAACACACTAAGGTAATACATGACATATCAGAGTTTGTTGTATTACAACACACTAAGGTAACAAATGACATCACATCAGAGTTTGTAGGACTATATCACACTGAAGTAACAACTGAATTCATATCAGGGTTTATAGTACTACATCACACTAAGGTAACAAATGATATCAAGTATTTGTAGTAATACAACACAGTAAGGTAACCAATTGTACAGTTTGTGTGACTACATCACACTAAGGTACCAAATTACATAATAGTTTGTAGTACTACATCACACATTGTTAAACTACCACACATAAAGGTCACACAAAGGTTACACTAAGGTAACAAATGACATCATATCAGAGTTTGTTGTACTACATCACACTAAGGTAACAACTGACATCATATCATAGTTCATAGTTCTACAATACACAAAGGTAACACATAATATCAGAGTTTGTATTACTTCACAATATTAAAGGTAACAAATGACAATATAGTTTATAGTACTACACACTAAGGTAACAAATTACATCATAGTTTGTAATACAACATCACACTAAAGTAACAAATGACATAATATAAATATGTAATAGAGTGAAAATCACATTTCAAGCTGTGAAGTTAATACTGATTTTACAAATTCTTTAAATCAGCTTCTTAAATGTATTCATTCAAAATGATCATTTCTTTTTTAACATAACTATTTATACAAATTCTCATTTCCACTCTTAAGCATAGTTCTTGTAACAGAATTCTATTTTGGGGCTTATTTGTTTTAAATCTTTGGTCTATAAGGCAGTGCCTGAAAACATTTTTCATGAAGTCTGCATCTAGTGTCTAAATTATGTTAACATAGTTTATCATTATCCTTGGATTTTGTTATTATGAATATTAATTTATAGATATATGATTGAGTGTATCTCATACAGGATTATAAATGATGAGTGTTGTACAGAGCGAAGTTCCAACAAGGCTTTGTTCTGAAATAGTGTAATAAACATAAAATTGAATATTTCATGATGTGAAACTCAAACTCTGGTTCATTTTTATGAAACAGTGAAATAAATCTGTTATTATTGTTATTATTATTACATTTTAAAATTCATGTCCATACATGCATTACAAGATGAGCAATTGTGTCCTGATAGCAAGGGACCACTGTGCAACATGTACATCTAAAAAAAAATATTTTACAGAGTTTGAACAAAAAGAAACAACAATTCATTGAAAAAGAGAAAAAGAGAAGAGAAGAAGAACTTAAAAAGGTAACATCATGGAATGTATCTATATTTCTGTGGTTACAAGTTGTCTTTTAGTAGTATACATTGAATTAGTCAAGTTTTGTTTTTGTGATTACTATTTACAGCATTTGCAAAACTATATGATCTATTTCAGTGTAAGTAAAGAAATTTCCTGCTTTTTTGTAACTTTGAAAAAAAAATTGTTGTTTATATAAATAGCAGTGTTCATTTTCTTTAATTGTCATGT
Organism: Potamilus streckersoni; assembly: GCA_016746295.1. Taxonomy (NCBI): domain Eukaryota; kingdom Metazoa; phylum Mollusca; class Bivalvia; order Unionida; family Unionidae; genus Potamilus; species Potamilus streckersoni. The sequence continues at coordinate 773,457 of JAEAOA010000768.1, read as the reverse complement.
TAATTGAACGTTTTCATTTTTCTCACCCATGATAATTTTAGATTCTGAGGGCAGCATTTAACCCCAAATTCATAAGTTCTATCATTTTTGGAAGCAGAAGGGATGAAAATTTACATTTAGATGTATGTCATAAAGCTTGATTAAACTGTAACCATTGTTATTTAATCAAATATAATTGCTATCTACTTTTGTTGACTCCTTGACATTGTACAAAACAGCCACCCACCTACTCCACTCCTACACACACACACACACACACACACACACACACACACACACACACACACACACACTGGACTGAGATACATTAAAAAAAATTGTGTAAAAAAGCTAAATTTGTGAATATTAGATGCTGATATACTGTATGTATCTATGCCCAATATTATCTGTGTCCTGAGTGAGCACAGGCTGGAGGATTTTTAAAGATTGTTTTGCCAAGCAATAACTATGTAAGATAGAAGAGAGAGCTTTTTAGGTTTTTATTTTGTACAATGATATTGTCATCATTGTCCTATGGTGGCAAAGTTACTTCTTGTGGAAACCAGTTCAAGAAAGTTTGTATTATCTAAATTCACCTACTGATCACTATATGCAAATCGGCATGTAGAAAAAAAAAGATTATAGTGGATGTCATTCATTTAATTTCCATTGATTATTCCATCATCAGGAATTGTATATTACTCTCAGTTATCATATATTTATATACTATTTTGCTATGATACTTCCCTACTTTGTTGTGAGATTTTTCTTTTCTCCAGAAAATATTAACAGAGAGAGAGAGAGAGGGGAGTACCTGTTTATTTATGTAATATACATTTAATTTTTTAACATCTAGTTATGTAAATGAAAATCATTTTATCAGCTCAGATACTGGTGACATTGCTGAGCATAAATCAAGTTGCACCTTTGAAAGACACTAGATTTGTCTCAGTTCTATTGATGAATGAAGCATAATTGTGGGCTAAGCAAATGCAGTATGGGATCTTGGTGTATTTCCATCAATGGTTTCTTAATTAAAGTGTGTGCCCTTCATAATATTTACACTGGTACAATTTTATTTTCAAGTATCTATCAAGTTTTGTCTTATATTTCAATGACAAATTCATTGACCTCCTTCAAATTATATTAAAAAATTATGGATGAGGTCAGTTGGAATTGGGCAGATTGAAAGCCATTTAAGGCCCAAGGGTTATCTAGCTGCTGGTTTGTGAGGGGAGTTACGAGTGGAGGGTCACAAACGAAGATAAATTCCAAATTGAAATTCATTCATAAGTTATGACATTTTGTGAAATGCTAGTTTGGTCATAAGAATCTCATGATTTTCTAACACTGTTTTGTGAACTATCACCCAGATCCATCAGTTCCAGGTGTATTCCATAGGAATTGACATACTGTGGCAGTTAATGTTAAGATTGCACCATAACAATTAAATGTTAAAGAAAGTGAAAACCAGCTCTTGTGATTTGTATCTTCTCTATCATCCCCAGTTACTTTAAATTTACTGAAATATATTTTTTTATTAATAACTGATTTTGAAATTCAAAAGCTAAGGGTACTATGATATTAATGCAGTAGAGGGAAAAGCCTTTTCTCAAATCAATTTTGCATTTTCAGGAATATGAGAAAAGACATAAAGAATTGATGGAAAAGCAAAAGGTAAGACTCATAACTAAGTTACTTGTCTTCTTTATTAACACAATGTAGTTATGTTCTTCTAAATAGGAAATTCAGCATTTAGTTTCCAGGACAAATTCAGCATTTAGTTTCAATTGCAGCAACATCTCTTATGAATACCACAGACAAAGCTAAAAAGGACCTCATTTGAATCTTAAGTTGTTAGATTTCAAAAGGTTGTATATTAAATGTTGTGTATTTTGTAAATCTATTTACATTTTGAATTTCTTGTTTTCTCATCATTTAGATAACTTAATATATTTTATGCACCTTTTAAACTTACTTTTCTCATAAATTATTTTTTACTCTAGTGGTTCCCATCCCCAGGTCATGACCCAAATCTGGGTAATGATGATATTTTGGAGGATTGCCAGGATTTTTTTGAGGGTGGCAACATTTATCACAATGTGGAAATTGGGCTGTAAGGCTCAAAAAAAGTGTTTTTATATGGTTGCAGCCAAAAAAGGTTGGGAACCACTCTGTTTGTTAGATGCTTACAATCTATTAAATGTCTGTTTGGAGAATGATTATAATCTATTACATGTCTGTTTGGAGAATGATTATAATCTATTACATGTCTGTTTGGAGAATGATTATAATCTATTACATGTCTGGAGAATAATTGTAATCTATTACATGTCTGTTTGGAGAATGATTGTAATCTATTACATGTCTGTTTGGAGAATGATTATAATCTACTACATGTCTGTTTGGAGAATGATTATAATCTATTACATATCTGTTTGGAGAATGATTGTAATCTATTACATGTCTGTTTGGAGAATGATTATAATCTATTACATGTCTGTTTGGAGAATGATTATAATCTATTACATGTCTGTTTGGAGAATGATTATAATCTATTACATGTCAGTTTGGAGAATGATTGTAATCTATTACATGTCTGTTTGGAGAATGATTGTAATCTATTACATGTCTGTTCTGTAGATGCTTGCAATCTATTACATGTCTGTTTGGAGAATGATTATAATCTATTACATGTCTGTTTGGAGAATGATTGTAATCTATTACATGTCTGTTTGGAGAATGATTGTAATCTATTACATGTCTGTTCTGTAGATGCTTGCAATCTATTACATGTCTGTTAGGTGATGCATACAAACCATCACATGTACAAGTCATATGTATGTAAGTCTGTACCAGGAGTATTTGATGGTGCAGGTTTTATTGGACAGTTTTAAGCATACAAAATATGTATGTGAAATAATGGAAACTGACCCTTTCTCTTGATGTCAGTAATAATGGAACTGATTTTCATGTATGTACTTAGGTTATATGTATATTGGTAACTGATCTTATCAGTAAATAAAAATAGTTTGTGTTCAAATTGGGATTAGTCAATCAATATGGATTAATTACTGTCATTCTGTTGTTGTAACAGCAGCTGTCATTTGTCACACATGAAGTTTGCAATTCTAGATGATCCTCACTGAATACCTGTTCGGCATTGTGTATTTCATAGGCATAGAATGATAAAGTCACAGTTCACAATAAATTGTGTATTTCATTGACAGATTGATAAAGTTAGGATTTTCAATACATTGTAGTAAATAGCAAATCTCTTACATATATTGTGTATTCTAAACTAGTAATTGATAAATGTCTGGTTGAAAATGTGTGCTGCCAAAAAATTTGATATGTGAGACCCACCCCACTCCACCAATTTGGCATTTTGGCAAGCCATTTTGCTACTGGAGAAATATAAGAAAAGTTGTTGGAACAGTCTTGCTACCTGCTGCTTTATGTTTAATTATACCCTTGATGAAGTCCACAGAGTTTTAAAACAAGTAACTTGTACTTAAGTTGAAAACAACTGAAGAGTCTGTGTCTCTTTATATTGACCATTGCTGCTAAATGGATGCATAACTGCCTGTTTTGTAGTGAGATTTTTACTAAAATGATTAGAAACAACGCATTAGCTATCATAGTACAACTCTCAATCAAGTTTATCTTATCAAGTTTTGGATATAGACTTTAGGATTTTAGTGTACTGTCGCTGCTGTAGGAGGGTGTTGTGTTGTCTCAGCATAGGAGAAAGACAAATGCCAAATTGATAGTAAACAATTCATGTTATTTACATTGTGTGTATCAGTGCTTGTGTAAAGAATTCAGCACAATACATCATCATATTGCAGTCTTAGTTGCACATTGGCATGGCAATAATAATCAGCATGGAACCTCATATGCTAGTGGTTCAAATGATTACAGTAACATCTATTTGACTGATATGTACAGTTTCTAACATTTTGGTCAAATGATTACAGTAACATAATTTTACTGATATGTACAATGTTTAACATGTTTTACTTGCTAGTGACATATAATTTCCCAAATTCAGGTTGCCAGGATAAACAAAAGCCGAGAGGAGAACTGGAAGGGGATTGTGGATTCTCTAGGGTCAGATGAGAGTGAAGTAAGGATATCAACAATCTAAATGTCACTAATATAAACAGGATTTTCTACCAGCTGCATCATCACACCTTGTAGCACAGTCAAATTCAAAATGGCACACATAAACACAGAATGCATAGAAAGAGATATCATTTGTAATGTGTGCAATTTTGTGGTTTTGTATCATGACTATTATACATGTCCAGCAGATAATCAAAACAAATGATTTTATCACTCAGTGCATGGAGAAAGCTTCTCATTAATCAAGAATATCCTATGTTTTCATAGAACCATAAGTTAGGAAATCGTGTTGGATAATTAAGGTAACGAAGTTGATAATAATGAGGGTCTGATAAAATGCATCTAGATGTATTTAATGGCTTTAGAAAAAGAATGAATTGAAACAAATGATTGCAGTGTGGGTATGCTTTCAGCAAATGATACAGTACCATTAGCAATAGTTAGCCATCAAGTGTAAGAATACACAACAAAATAGAATAATCACACCATTTATGACCCCAAATGAAATATTTCACAAAACTCGGAATTGAAAAGCTCTATTTGTTTTGGCCCATGTGTTCAGCATTTTAAGGGAAACCACCAGTTATAGATTTATATGTAATCTTTATGCTAATTAAATTCTTAACTCTATGTATTCTTATTTTACACTAAAACGTCTCGGAGGAATTTATTGTCAGCAATAAACATGTATAAATTATTTCAGTACTTTAATTTATTGTAAATGTTTATAAATGTGGTGATGTGATTAGCAAATAACAAATTATGCAATTTTATGCAAGCCCTTCACCAAAAGTAAAAAGGGCCTTATACAATTGAGCCAGTGGGATCTGAAAGCTCAAGAAAATGCTGTATAAAATATCACATGTGTTTTGCTTTAAATATTTTGGACTTGATTGTATCTTGTTTTATTTGTGAACAATCTTGGGGGTTGGGGTGGTGGTGTTTTTGGCCAGGAGAAGTTTATCAGAATGTTTGTTTGATTGGTGTTCACTGGCACATCAGCACATAAAGATCCTCTGGTGCCAAGGCAGTTTGTGTAAACCATTTTGCCCAGTGACTTTCCATGGCAGATAACCAAGGCTGATCTGTGCAGGATTGGAGCAGCAACCTACTGGTTGTGGATGTGGCTAACTGTTGTACTACATTGGTTACCAGAAATTAATTAGACAAGTATCTGTTTACTGTCTGTTAAAGTTCTAAGGTCTACAATGTTTTAAGTTTTCATTACTATTATAATAGGTTTACAGCAGGTTTGAAGCTTTTGATAAAAATAGTGAAATATTTGTTCATGATGAGAGTGCAGTAGTATAATATAAACATCATTTTATCAGCAAACTTTTAGAAATTGGTTTTGTTTAGCAGCTAATCATAATTAGTTTGATTTATGGCAACTCAAGTCTCCTTCATCACCAAGAGTCTGTTCATGTTATAATTATTTACATTTTTGTTTGTGTTATATAACTGTATATTGTTAGGTTAATAACTCGGCATTTGTATGTTTTTACCATTTTACACGGTAAGTCAGGCAATCATGAAAAGTGCTTGACTTGATATGGTAGCCTTGAAAAGTGCTTGAATTTTTGGTGGTCACCTTGAAAAGTACTTTAATTTAGAAACAAACACTAGTAATCATTCATTAACTGGTATAAAGATAACTGTACCCTTTATCTTGGCTCCAAGTACAAAATTCTACTCAGCTTCAGCATTGTTACCTCAGCATAGTTCAACCAAATTTATTTTACAGTTCTTTTCAAATGAAATACCTAAATCTGTAATTTTGTTGACTCAACAAACCATAATTAACATTTTTTTTATAGTTTTGACACAATTACAGTGCTTGAAAAAAATTTGTTCTTGAAAAGTTCTTAAATGGATAAAATGTCAATATGTACCAAGTTTTAGTGATAACTTGGAAGTACTGTTGGTATTGAAAATCTCTTTCATAGCTGAGATGTCCATAGAAGCCGTGGGGACAGTCACTGTTCTTAGTTTTTTTTTTCATCTAATTTTGACTGTTTTAATGGCAACTAATGGTTCTGATAAAGTCTGACACAAGATCCTCTGCTTGTTGTTCTGGTGTACCTCTTTAAGAAAAAAGTCAAGTTTTTATGTAAGCTCAGTTTTGCCAGGATCCAGTTGATGGTAATTTCAGTGCGATTGGTAGGATTTTAAAGATGAATCACATGTCAGTATTATTTTCATTTCATGATTATAATTTTACAGATGAATCACAAATCAGTCAGTGTTAATTTCAATGCCTTAGGTAGAATTTTTCAGATGAATCACAAGTTAGTCAGTGTTAATTTTAGTACCTGGATTGAATTTTTCAGATAAATCACAAACCAGTGTTAATTTAAATGTCTTGGGTAGACTTTTACAGATGAATCACAAATCAATCAGTGTTAGTTTCATTAGAATTAATTTTACATATGAATTAGAAGTCAATAAGTGTAAATTTCAATGCCTTGGGTAGAATTTTGCAGATGAACCACAAGTGAAAATCAGTGTCTTGCAGAAGCAATGTAATGAAAACATTTTGTTTCCTATGAAAGAATGCATTAGTATGATCCTTCATACAAAATATTATTTAGTTGAAACATTGTAAACAGAAACAGAAAAATATAAGTAACATACTTACTATTCATGTTTGTCAATTTCAATTTGCAGAAAGAAAGGAAACAAGAGGTAAAGAATGATCAAGGGGAACAAGTCAGATGGCAGCCACCAAAGGTTAAAAAATTTATATATATATATATATAATAAAAGCTCCTACCATCATGCCAAGAGGATACTGTGAACATATTGGGGGGAAGCTATATAAATTTTCAAGGTTTATGCCTGTACTTAAATTCATGGTTTGGATAAAGGGTCCTTTTCTTGGCTTAGCAAGATGATATTTAATTGGTTCTGTGGTTTGTAGGAACCACATAATACTCAAAAATTGGTACCCGTGCAAAATAGTTAATTGTAAGAAATCTTTATTTGTGTGTAAGCATAGCATGATATTCAGATTGAGACATGTTATTGATAAAGATTTAATTTGAATAATGAGAGAAAAATGATTAAGGTAAACTATAAAAATTTGTTTTGAAGTTTCAGGAATTTGCTGCATTCCTTTGTTAACTTATAATTGTTAGAAGTCAGTTTAAAATTATACTTGCATTTAAATCCAGATGTTTTCTTCATTTGCCACTGATATCTCTTCATATAGGAGTTGTCTACAAATTTAGGGCAATAAATATGCTATTACAGTGCATTACTATAAGTTAAGTTAAGCTTGGAGTTATTATCCCTCAGTCAAAAATGAGATTTACTCCTAATTAATAGATCTGAAAAACACTGATGAAGGTTAATTCTCTTCCAAACTAAATTTCAAGTTAATTTTTAGTAACCTATCAGATATGACAGTACAATATATGTGTTGGAAACTTGTCAATAAATGCCTTTTATTCCAAATGAAGCTTTTCACTTTCAATCAAATAAAAGCTTAAATTTGACTGGGAAATCAAATGGTCAACTGAACATGCTTTCATGTTGGTGTTCATATGATCTCCATTAAATCGGAGGTCTCAGTTTTAATCAAAATTGGATTTACCCTCCAAAACCCATGACATACTGTCTACTCTCTATTAAAATGCATTTTGTATATTTGACTCTTCAGGCCCTTGGAAAAGACCAAGCTGTTTAAAGGGATATAACATAAATTATAATCATGATAGGAAGAAATTATTCAGTGGTTACCTTCCTTGAGTTTGATTTCTTCTTTGCACATGATGCAATTAATAAAGTATATTAGACCAGTTTTTCTCAAGAGTCAATTTTTTTTCTCAATAATCCAGTTTCATCTGTCAGTGGTAGTAACTTTGTTAGACATTGCAATCCTCTTCATAACCATGTCTCTTTTATATACCTAGCTTTTTAATTTCCTCTTGACAAAAGTTCAAGAATAGGTACTAGTGTTGTAACTGTATTTTTCAAAAGTTAGATCAGCCAAAGTGTGCCATTGGGTCTTGTGGACCAACGACAAAGAACAGAATCATTTTTTTTCCACAAATATTTGACCACCCACTGTGATTCAGATTTTCACTGTAATCATGTTGACCAGTTCTTTTAAAAAATGCTGGATCTTAGATTGGAATATACCTGTTACTTTTATTATCTTCCTGACTGTGAAAAGTATTCTTATATAAATACAATATCTTCTGCTTATGTGACACCTCTGCAGTGTAGAACCATAGTGCTACATAGTACTATATAGTGTTGACCAATCCAGTGGCCTAAGTGCAGGAGGTCATGGGTTTAAACACCAGCCTAGTCATGACAGAGACTTATAAAAATGGTGCTAGCAGCTGCCAAACTTGGTGCTTTGCATTAAGAGGTGAGTGTTAGGACTGCTTGGCCTGGTGTCAGGATAATGTTGCTGGGTGGGACTGTGTAAATTCTGGATTTTTCTGTTAGCCTTCGTCTGATGTCATCATCCACCATTTTGGATCGGAACTGAACTTAAGACTGTGTTTAGAACTTTTTACAGGACTTATGTTTATCTTTAGAACAAACAATTTGGATCATTTCTGTAAACCATAAGTCTTGTTTTACATATTTACACTATTTCATGTCTTTTAGGAAAATAAATTATTTTTGTTAAAATTTATAAAGCTTGTTGTCTTAACTCTTTCTTTATGTTACTTTGAATGAGCCAATACATAACAATACATGCTAGTGATTAGATTTATTGATCAGATTTTATATTGATCATCATCTTGATTGATTCATAATTTTGACCTTCAGTGACTCATATTTTAAGTGTTGTCCTCAGTGACCATTATCCCAGATTTTAATATGATCATTTTACATTGTGATCAAATTATATAGGAAAAGTTAAATGATCATGCACATTTTATGAATTGTCAGGTATGAAACTAAGAAGATTTTTTTAAATCTGTATTTTTCTCCCATGGCTGTAAGGTAAAATAAATTTATGATATGGCTCTCTATCCATGGTGGAGCATATGTTTTAGGTTTGATACCCAACCAGGCCTGCCTAGATCTGACAGCTGGCTTGGTGGGTCCTTAGGAAAGGCATTTAGCTCCCATTTCTTCTGCATGATATAGTCGAATATGGTACTGCATGATATAGTCAAATATGGTACTGCATGATATAGTCAAATATGGTACTGCATGATATAGTCAAATATGGTACTGCATGATATAGTCAAATATGGTACTGCATGATATAGTCAAATATGGTACTGCATGATATAGTCGAATATGGTACTGCATGATATAGTCGAATATGGTACTGCATGATATAGTCGAATATGGTACTGCATGATATAGTCAAATATGGTACTGCATGATATAGTCGAATATGGTACTGCATGATATAGTCGAATATGGTACTGCATGATATAGTCAAATATGGTACTGCATGATATAGTCAAATATGGTACTGCATGATATAGTCAAATATGGTACTGCATGATATAGTCAAATATGGTACTGCATGATATAGTCAAAAATGGTACTGCATGATATAGTCAAATATGGTACTGCATGATATAGTCAAAAATGGTACTGCATGATATAGTCAAAAATGGTACTGCATGATATAGTCAAATATGGTACTGCATGATATAGTCAAATATGGTAAAGTGACTTTAAAACCAACTAACCACCAATTAGCATACATTTGTCTAATCTCTGTATCAACAATTGCTGTTTTCAACTGCTAAAGAAGCTACTAAACCAATTGCAACCAAAACTGGATGTCATTATCCTTGCATGAAGTCCTTTCAAATTTATTCAAATGATACCAGTCAGCCATTAAATATGGTCACCATTACTAAGAACAGACAATCCTGGGATAATGATGCTGAAGTGCCAAAATGGATGAAGATGCTAAAAAAGAGAAACCTGTAAATAGTTGTTTTAAGAATATATGCAATTAATGGTATTGGAAAAATCTTTTACTGATAGAATCCTGCTAACCTAGATTTCTTAGTCAGGTTTTCTTACATTAGGCTGTTAGGTAGGTGTCTGTCACATGAGCAATCTAAGATTCACTTTGGCCTCTTTTATGCTTGTTATAATTCTTATTTGCATGGTAATACATTATGAGAATGTAGGTCTGTAATCATTAGCGACATGTTATTAAAATATTTGTTATTAACATTGCAGCCTCAGGTTCAGCAACCACCAGCACCATTCTACAATCATGACCCTGACAAAAGGCCTGTATCTGATGATAAAGGACGCTATGAACATTATCATGCATACCTTGACAAGCTACAGGAACGCAAAAAGCAGGAGGGAGGTCCTCCACCACAAGGTAAATGGCAGACTAATCAGAGTAATGGCAATCTCATAATACCTGTCTGTATAGTGCTTCGTTTTTGCACAGAATGAGATGAGGAAGATTGCTTGTCTTATATCTATTTACTGACTTTGGTCCTCATTCTAATGCAGAATTGGAATTAATGCCAAACAGTTTTCTGATTACTGTCTCAATCTTTAAGATTTAGATAGTTTGTACCTCACAAAAAAATTCATTGACTTTGATGGCAAAAATTATCTTAGACTATTTTTAACAGCAGAAATAATATGCAACAACTAAGAAGTGCATAATATTCACAAGAATTTTAAGTACACTAAAATTTGTACATTAGACATAAAATAATTTCAGACATTATAATTTTATATATATAAATGAAAGAAGAAATTCGGGTACATTGAAAGCTAGACTTGAAGATATCTGATAGATTTTTATAATTGTCAGAGTGATCTTATATTACATGCATTGAAATATATGAAATTACACTATCACCTTGTCCCAAGGGTGTTAATTCATGGATGTGTTTTTCTGCAACAGTTCCCCCAGCAGCATACATGGCAGCTCCCCGACCACTGCCCCAAGCCCCACAACCTAACCCTGTTTGGAGACAGGCCCCTAGAGTGCCAGATGCAACCCCGCTAGCAATTAAACAAGCAGAAAAGGATAGGTAAAACTTTGTTCGGGTATTCAAACTTCTTTGAAAATTATATTTGATAACCTAATTAGCCATGTGTATTTCAGAAATGTCTTTTGACGGCTTTTGTTGGTTCTTACCTTGTTTTTGAGGAAGACCATTAAATGTTAATTTGAGTATTATAGTTAAAAGAGATGTGAAATATTTAGCTTCTCTCAGTATCAATGTGAAAATGTTAAATTTTCTGAATTAATCAAACATATTTAAAGTTGGGATATGTATCAGAAGGTAGCTATAGATCAGTGTTTATTGAAATAAACAGACCTTGTTTTGTACCAGATTTGATTTCGTATTATTGTTGTTTGTGGCAAAGGAATGAGGGCATATTATTTCACGAAATCAAATTTTTATCAGGTTTTTGGGTCAGCAGGCAGCAGAGAGAGCAAGAATTGTTGAAGAATTTGTACAAAGGAAAAAAGAAGCAGCTCAGAACAAGCAAAGAGGACATGCTGCACTACATGGGGTCAGTTAGTATACAGCCTCACCCCCAAACAAAAAGGACTCTTAAAATAGTCTTCTAACATTATTATACCATTTTGTTTAAACTGTCCACTTTCTGTATGGTCAAGAACATTTGCTTTTATTTTTATCTCTTAAAACATTACATTATCAGAAATAGGAAATAAATAGTCAGTGACCTACTTTCAACAGGAATTCAATTTTGTGAGTTCTTTTCTTTGTAAATAATACCTTATACTTGAATTTATAAACTTTTATTTAATGCTTCTGATTTGGTCATGTTCATCATCCATCCATCCTCCATCCAGCCATCTATCCATCCATATGTCTGCTTCTGTCTGTCCATGAAAGCTTATTAGCAACACTCAACACTCACAAATTAAATTTTGCTAGTGTATTTATATCAACATGTAGATACTATTTTATTAAAACAGTTATTCAGCAGTTTTTATACATTTTTTAAATGTTTTGACTTGCTATGAGGAATAAATGTTTTCAAAACACAAATCTTATCTTTACTACAAAAGTTGAAAATTTATACACTCTGCTAAACATCTGTGAGTACATTAAGAGTAAAGTCACCCACCCCCTTCCTTGAACGTAAGAATAAGTTCTTATAGCTGAGTGGGTTGCCATAGGACTAGATTATTCAGTTCTAATTCCAGTGGTCATGGGAGTGGATCAAGTTGGAGTTGATTTATTGTTATGCCTTACTGACAAATAAGGTTTCAAGATCCACAACAATGATGATGTAGATGAGTTATCAGTACATTATTATATATACAAGTTTTGAAAATATTTTATGTAGTCTAATCCCTCTTTTATGTAGTCTGGTCCCTATTAATGTTACATAATATTTAAACTATTGTTATTCAAAATGTGTGCATTCCTTTATCCACTTTTTACAATATATATTTAATTTCAAGCTGGAATGTTTCTGGTTCCATAGAAAACATCCCCTACCTGATATATTTAGGTAGACACATATACTTTTAAAAGAATACATTCATTATACAGACAGACAGATTTAGGTAGACATATATCCTTTTTAAGGAATGTTTTGATTATAAAAACAAACAGATTTAAGTAGACATATATACTTTTTAAAAATGCTTTGATTATATCAACAAACAAATTTAGGTAGACATATATACTTTTAAGGAATGCATTGATTATATCAAAAGACAAACAGACTTAACTAAACATATATCCTTTTTGATTATATCAACAAACAAATTTAGGTAGACATATATACTTTTAAGGAATGCATTGATTATATCAAAAGACAAACAGACTTAGGTAAACGTATATCCTTTTTAAAAAATGTGTTGATTATATTGATAGACAGTCTTAGGTAGATATAAATACTTTTTAAGGAATACATGGATTATATCGACAGACTTAGGTGGACATATATCCTTTTTAAGGAATGCATTGATTATATTGACAGACAGACTTAGGTAGACATATCCTTTTTAAGGAGTGCATTGATTATATCTTCAGACATAGGTAGACATATATCCTTTTTATGGAATTCATTGATTATACTGACATACCTAGGTAGACATATCCTTTTTGAGGAATGCATTGATTTTATTGACAGACAGACTTAGATAGCCACATGTCCTTTTTAAAGAATGCATTGATTATATTCACAAGCAGGCTTAGGTAGACATATATCCTTTTTATGGAATTCATTGATTATACTGACAGACTTAGATAGCCACATGTCCTTTTTAAAGAATGCATTGATTATGTTCACAAACAGGCTTAGGTAGACATATATACTATTTAAGGGATGCATTGATTATATCAGCAAACAAACAGACTTACATAGACATCTATACTGTTTAAAGAATGCATTGATTATATCAACAGATAGACTTAGGTAGACATATATATTATTTAAGGGATGTGTTGATTTTATCAGCAAACAAACAGACTTACATAGACATCTATACTTTTTAAAGAATGCATGATTATATCAACAGACAGACTTAGGTAGACATATCCTTTTTAAAGAATGGATTAATTATATTGACAGACAGACATAGGTAGATATATCCTTTTTAAAGAATATGTTGATTATATCAACAGTCTTAGGTAGACATATATCCTTTTTAAGGAATATGTTGATTATTTCACAAACAGACTTAGGTAGACATCTATGCTATTTAAGGAATGCATTGATTATACAGAGAAACAGATTTAGGTAGACATGTATTTTGTAAGGAATGCATTGATTATACATACAGACAGACAAACATTTAGGTAGACATATGTACTTTTTAATTAATGCATTGATTAGACAATAGTCATAATCATCATACACAACATTATTTCTATATATGGACATACTAAACAGTACCTAATAAATATTTCACCCATATTATCTCCCATACAACCATATAAGCAGTTGTTGAACTGTGTATTATGTGATCACAAGACAGCCAGTGCAAGCACTGGAAGCAGGCAATTAGATGGTGGGAACCTTTATGTATGGTGGATTGATATTATAAATGTTTTGGGTGATTGCATGGGATTGGGGAGTGTTGAAGAGAAAAGTTTTCAGTATCATGAACATATTCACATTGCAATTAAATTTTCTTACTCATAAAAATTATTTTGTTGTCAAGAAATATGATGATATGTACAGTTGTTGATATCATGTGACTACTGCAGCAGTAGAAGTGATGATGACATGGAATTGGCATGGTAGATTCATTATTAATCTAGCATGCTTTCATGGAATTGGTATGCCAGATTCATCATTACTCAGGTTTTGTATATTACTTGTTCCTTTTCTTGCAGACATGTATGATGTCAACCATATGTTCATTTTTTTTAATTCTAGACTCCAGCTCAACATTCTCCAGTACAGAATAGGGGACCAGACTCAGGTAAGAGAAAATTTTTAAAATATTTGTAACATATTATATATATATATATATATATATATATATATATATATATATATATATATATATATATATATATATATATATATATATATATATATATATAATTTGTGAACTTTAAACCTACTGTTTCACTAGATAATTTTCATACATTTTCTCAACACAAGAGAGATTTGGAATATATGCCATTATTGGATAACCGTATTACCTTATTGATATTTTGAGGTATTGCTGATACACAGAAAACAAAAACAGCAAGCAATGTTCTGTGATCATATAGCAATCTGGATGTTCTACTCATATGTAAAATGCATCCAGAAATTGTTCTTATATTATCAGACTGGTTTCAGTATGGATAGATGCATGCAATGTCTTTGAATACATTACCCAATCATGATACCTTAAGAGAACTTCCACTTCCTCACAAATCCAGCCCTCCCAGATACTGCTTTTAACGCAAGAGAGCTAGAAGTTGTCTGCCAACCTATTTGGTGGTTGGGCAGAGTGATCTTTTCTTACATATAAGACTTGGTGGCAATACGTAAGGATATCTTAGTTATTACTTCCACTTATCATGAGAGACCTCGCAAAGCCCAGAAGCTACATGTAAGATATTTTGCTACAAGTTGGAGGAGTTTAACACTTCTAAGAAAATTATACTCCATCTATATTTTCAATTTTTTTTCTCTCATTCTATCACGACAAAGTTCTGCCTTTACAAGTTGCCACACTTTGTTGTCATCACATGTTTAGGTACTTGCACATGAAGCCTAGGTGTCTTTACAGTCTGTTGGTGCTATACTTATTTTATATGTGTGAGTCTCTAGTGCTCATATAACTCTAGAATATATGTGTAATTCCTTTACTTATTTTATATGTGTGAGTCTCTAGTGCTCATATAACTCTAGAATATATGTGTAATTCCTTTACTTATTTTATATGTGTGAGTCTCTAGTGCTCATATAACTCTAGAATATATGTGTAATTCCTTATTTTATATGTGTGAGTCTCTAGTGCTCATATAACTCCAGAATATATGTGTAATTCCTTTACTTATTTTATATGTGTGAGTCTCTAGTGCTCATATAACTCTAGAATATATGTGTAATTTCTTTACAAAATGTGTACTTATTAATGAGTTTTTATCAAGGCTTTTATATCATTTGGGCACCATCTTTAATATAATTACTTGTAGTGGTGGTCTCTGCACCTTTTTCCCCCACAATTATTTCCTCATAATGGATTTTGTCACACCTACCTTGTACATCTCAATAACAATGCCTCAGTTCCCTTTTATGTGAAGGTTTTTGTGTGTAATGTAGACACTGTTGTACATTTTTGTATTTCTGCTGTTCTAGTCAGACAAGTACAAGTCAGTGCTTTCTATATGGTTCATTCATTAACCTCCTGTGCATGCATGTTTCTATAGGCGACCCTCGAGTCATGGTTTTTTGCATAACATTTGATCATACACTTAGTCGTACATTCGTACAGTCCATATGATTTCATAGGTTCAGGCTACATTATTTACATATGTGCATGACTTTATGCTCTGAAGAACCCCTTATATATGTATAATTTCACTCTTTTTTGCATAAAATGGTGAGTTTGTTTAACATGGTATTTTTAGCCTTGGAATACCAATGCTTCAATGATTCTACCTGTACAGGCCATCCTTTAGCTCCCTACAGGTAAGCATAGTCATTGAAATTGTCTGCTATCACTTTTTCCAGGTAACCAACATTTTATATAGCACTGCACCCACAGTATGCAACACATGTGCAGGCAGTGTGGTTTGTAAACAGGTGGTATTGTCATTATAGTTTATCTGTATACTTCCTTACCTTACTAGATTTTTAATTTCTGGGTCACCCATTTAATGAATTAGCTCTGCACAGACATTGCATTCTAGAATTGGTGCAGGGCTAAAGCTATATCCATTTTTCTTTATTTTGTCTTACAGATGAGAACTCTAGGCAAAACTTAAACAACATACAGCTCAGACCAAAGGCATCACTAGCCTGCATGCTGATTTCTTCCATAGTGTGAACATGTATGGAAACAAGTGAGATAATTCAACTTACCCTTTAACCATGAAAGTGCCAAACATTGACACACTTGGAAACAGTGCCATCACCTAAGTCACCACTACAGGACTCGTCATTTTTGGAACTCAACTACCTTGCCTTCTCTGGGTCTGACTTGATTCCTTCTACAGAATGGGACAGAGTTAACAAACAACCAAGTTCCCTTTCATTTAACAGACATATGGACAGGTTACATGAAT
This sequence comes from Potamilus streckersoni, assembly GCA_016746295.1. Taxonomy (NCBI): domain Eukaryota; kingdom Metazoa; phylum Mollusca; class Bivalvia; order Unionida; family Unionidae; genus Potamilus; species Potamilus streckersoni. The sequence goes on along the minus strand of JAEAOA010000768.1, from coordinate 756,661 downwards.
TAGATATACCATAGCTCTTCCCAGGAAAAAACATTATATCACTAATTCTGGAGGGGACGGCCATTGTGAAAGCAATTCATTTGTGGGCAAGAATGCTTAGAGGGTAAGGGAGTTCTCATTCTGTCTACATTGCTGATTTATCTCAACAACAACGATTATCACAATCCTACAATGATGATTTATCTCCTATCCCCAGACCAATGCATCATGGTGTGGGACTTATCTCAAGCAATGAGGAGGAACTCAATCCTAAAGTAGTGATTTATCTTCAATAAGAAGGAGGACTCTAGTCCGTAGACCTTTGCATCATGGTGTATAACGTTTTGAAGTGGTGTTGTCATTAACAACCCATACAGATTCACCATATTCCAGGACTCCTCAATGCACTGACTGACCCTTTTTGTTCTGGAACAATCAACTAGTATGGAAGAAATGATTTTTTCATCTCACACAGATTTATACCTAATGGGATCGACCATTGGTGGGCCTATTTGTGGCAATAGGGAATGCCAAAACCCCATCCTTGATCTCTTCTGACTCAGGCCCAACAGCTCAGGCATTGGACACCCTATCGTTAGATTGGACTGACCTGAACTCGTACACCAAACCCCAACAATTATGATTCCAAGTCATACAGAAATCAATGGAATCAGCCTGTAGCCTCATGCTCATAGTACCACTCTAATGGGAGAAGTTATGGATGAACGAATCTTGCATCAAACGTCACACAGAAGTTTTGGGTTTTCCCTCATCTACTCAGATGACCACAATGGCAGTTGTTTCATCCCTGCCCGGAGCTACAGAACCTGCACATGTGAATCATATCAAACAAGCCCTCAGACTTAAACCATTTTCACAACCAGTCATGGAGAGAATAGCTCAGGTGTGATGGCCCTCCACTCTAAAAGCATTTGGGCAAATGGCACAATTTAACCCAGTGATGTGCAAATGAACACATCTTACCTCTCAAGGTATTGATACATAAGATAGCTAATTTCCATGTTTGACTCTTCAAAGAGAGAAAATTAGCTCCAAGTAAAATCAAAGTCTATTGCTCCTCAATACTGACACCTTTCATCATCATAGGCACAAAGATATCAGACAAGAACTTATCTACCTGCAACTTTGAGTATACATGGCCTACAACATTAAACTTTGCCCCAAGTGGAACCTATCTTGGGTATTTACCTGGCTGAACAAGACCCCCTTTGAGCCAATTGCACAGGCATCTCTAGCACACCTTTCCTTCAAGACCTGTTTTCTCTTGGCCTTAGCAATGGCAGAATTAGTGAAATACATGCCCAGTATGCAGACCCCAATTACCTGCAGTTCACACAAGATGGGTCAATCTTAACTCCTTATGGTATCCTCAGTCATTGCCAAAAACCATCTCCCTTAAATGAGTAACCAGACTTTTATCATTAAACCTCTATCTGACCTGGTCACATCAACTGAAGGCTACTTACAAGACCCTGACAGATCTTTGAGGTGGTACCTTAATCGAACAGAGCTGATGCGTCGAGGGAGATATTTTCTACCTTTTAAATCAGGACTAGATGATATATCAGCTGAGACTATCTCATCTTGGATCAAGTGAGTTATTCACTCGGCATACAGGGAATATCCCTGGCTCAAATGAACTTTTTATGAATGTCAGCTTTGAGGTCAGAGCGGTTACCACCAGCATAGCATTCAAACAGAACTGTTCTCTGACATAATTCAGGCTGTGGGATGGAGTTCTGAGTCCACATTCTCTAGCTTTCATCTCCAAGTTTTGTCATGCCAAAGGGCCAAGTTCAATCTGGTTGGACCTATATTAACATCTCAACAGGTCACATTTTCAGGTTGACTGACAGCTTCTTAAGAAATGGCTTCACAATTTTCACTGAATTTGCGGGGGAAAATTTTTTCACTTTTGAAGCCACATCCTTACAGATGGAGTTCCCCCCAGTCGGGCTACCTAAGAAGTTGTCTCACATACCTTAGGGGATCGGAGATTTTATCTCCAGGGCAAGGGGCTGTACCTCCCTCCACCTCATACTTATTCTCCAAAGATATGATTGGGTAATGTATTCAAATAAGAAACCAATTTTTCCTAGTAAAATATGTTTCATTAGAAATACTTACACCATCATAATACACATACATCTTCCCAGCCTCCGCACAGTTACATTCATAGCAAGCATGCCTTCCTCTTTAGTAATAACTAGCATATCCTTAGGCATTGCCATCAAGTCTTATATTAAAGGGGAGATCACTCTGCCCAACCACAAAATAGGTTGTTAGACAACTTTTAGGTCTTTAGAACTAACACTAGTATCTGGGACGGCTGGATTTTTGAGGTAGTGGTAGTTCTCTTAAGGTATTATTGTTGGGTATGTATTTCAAGGAAACATTTTACTAGGAAGAAATATGCTGGCAGATTTGCAGTTGGACCTGACTTGTGCACAAAAGTATACGTTACATGTTTTTCCATTTTTTTTCAACTGTAATATGATAGATAATTCAAAAATGATTAGTCTATTATGTGAGTTATAACTTTAGAATAATGATAACACATAATTTGATAAACATTTCATTAAGTACTCAAGAAACTCTTGAAACACTCACGTGTGCTCCCACAAAAATGGGAACCTAGTTTGGAATCCTTAAGTTTTCTTTTTGTGCTCCAGCAAACATTGGAACTTTTTTGGAATCCTCTGTCTCAAATGCTTGCCATGTGCTCAAGTAAAGATTACAGCAAAGCTTGGAACCACTAATTCTTCTCATGTAAACATTGGATCATACTTTAGAATCCTCAAGCTCAAATTCTTGCTTAACATTGGAACTGAGCTTGAAACTACAAATTTTTCCCATTTGTGATCCAGTAAACATTGGAACATAGCTTGGAACTCTCAAATTCAAATTCTTCCATGTGCCCCATGAAACACTGAAACTTAGCCTGCACCCCACAAGCTTGTAATCTCTGCATGTAACTCAGCAAGCATCAGGCTCAAAATCTTGTCATGTACACCAGCAAACATTGCAACATAACATGGAAATGTCAATATCAAATTCTTCCCTTTGGCACCAACAAACATTCAAACATAACAAACTCGATATGATCAATTTGTGCACTTTGTTTTCTTTTGAAATATTGTTTGTCAATCAATTTAAAATATATGATTAGGTTAGGTTTCAGGAATGAAACTTATGTTGTAGAAATCAAGCTTGCCATTGATTATACTTGTAGGTTATTTCTTCTTAATGATTTAATTAAAGATAGCTGTTACTGTTAGACAAATTCAAGTAAGCAGACACTATAACGTACTTGATTTCCATAATTGAGATTTTTATTATTATTCATTCTTTATGATTTGGTGTTAGTACAGACAGTGCAAATTTTGGTAAAAATTTAGTGAACACTAGTAGTACAAACAATGCATCTTTACCACCAAAATGTATTCACTGGCATTATTCGTTTAAACCCAAAATTTATTTTTATTAATCTTTTTTGTTTCCTTCTGCCACCACTAGCTGCAGGTCAGCAGAGGCCTCCCTCAGGAATCAGTAACAGAAACAGAGATGAACATGTATGTATAATGTGAATTAATTGCCTGTCTGTCCATCTGTCTGCACAAAGTTTACATTTTGTTTATATTTATAGCCAGTAGTTTTTATATCAAAAGTTTTTAACCATTAAGAGCTCCATATAATTGTCAGAAATGCTGCTGCTGTCGGAATGATAAATACTCTAAATTATTATGACATATGAAAGAAAATTATGGCACTGACATGTGTTTATCAGATTCATGTTCCTTCCTGACAATGCTGCATCATTTGATTTGTGTGAATAGTTTGTAGCAGGGACAGCTTGATTTGTTCATGTTCATCTATCCATCTAGAGTAATTTTGTAAGCATGATGGCATGTAAAAGATTGGGTCACATATTTGTGTGTATAAATTGATGACCAGTTGATATTTTCATGCAATTTCAACAACATTTGTGTCAATTTCTTTACATACTTTTTCATCTTTTGGACTTGAATGTATTTCTTCCAAAATTTTGTTGTACTTTATCATTTAAAAAAATCATGGGACATAGTATCTGTATTTCTCTCCATCTGTCACACTTTTCTGTTGTACTTAATAATACTTTAAGGGTGTATGAGATTAGTGGTTGAAACTTGGCATACTCATACATCATCACTAGAAGATGATTTGTGTTGGAATCCGTATCTGTTTTAAAGGTCATGGCTCTGTATTTTTTGTTTTACCATTGCACTTTCTCCTATGGTCTGTAATTTTAGAGCCATTTGAGATTAAGGGATGGATTTTGGTTAACTTGTACATCATAGTAGAAGGTAAGGTATGACATGCACCAGATTGGGTTTGCTGTCTTCAAAGTCAAGGTCACAACTCAGTATTTTTTGTCCTTTGCACTTTCTGTCCACTCTGTAACTTTAAAGCTTTATTTTTGAAACTTTATATACTTCATTATCAGTAGAAGGTGTCACAAACTATATTTGGGGTCCCATTTTCAAAGTCCGAATTTACAGTTTAATATTCTATTTTTTTCATCACATTTTCCCTTACACACTATAATTTTAAGCCATTTGGGATTGAGGCATGTAACATTGTATACCATTACTAGAAGGTGTGTCAAGAACCACATTGGGAATGCTGTCTTCAAGATTATGGCTAATGTTCAACATTTGTGTTTCCATCACACTTTCCCTTTCGCCCACAACCTTCCTTAAAGCAATCTGAGATTAAGTCACAAAACTTGGTATACATGTACATCTTCTCTAGAAGGTGTATCATGTACTATATTGTGGGTCCTCTCTTCCAGGTTAAGACCATGGTTCAATATTTTATTTTCTATCACACTTTCATTTCCATTCAGTAATTTTAGACCTGATGAGTCTAAGCAATACAACTTATGTGTCATCATTAGTGTTATGTATGATTGGGGAATTAGTTTCATGGTCAATGTCATGGTGTTATATTTTCAATTTTTCTGTTGCATTTTCCTTTAAACTCTGTACATTTAGAGCCATTTGAGATGAGGCATGTGAAGGGTTTGATTGCTCGTACACTGTAAATGTAATATTAGTGATTTCTCTTGTATTTAATCATGTATGGTAAATCAAGTGTTAGTGATTTCTCTTGTATTTAATCATTAATGTTAAATCAAGTGTTAGTGATTTCTCTTGTATTTAATCATTAATGTTAAATCAAGTGTTAGTGATTTCTCTTGTATTTAATCATTAATGTTAAATCAAGTGTTAGTGATTTCTCTTGTATTTAATCATTAATGTTAAATCAAGTGTTAGTGATTTCTCTTGTATTTAATCATGTATGGTAAATCAATTGTTAGTGATTTCTCTTGTATTTAATCATGTATGGTAAATCAAGTGTTAGTGATTTCTCTTGTATTTAATCATGAATGTTAAATCAAGTGTTAGTGATTTCTCTTGTATTTAATCATGTATGGTAATTCAAGTGTTAGTAATTACTTTTGCAGCTCTCATGTAGGGATCATTTACACTTGCTTAAAAAAACAACATGCATGATGAATTGTTCTTACAGTATCATATATGAATTGTGTACTCTTAAAAAAAACGTGTGATTGTTCTTATGACTCTCATTTAGGGATCATGTACCCATGCTTATAAAAAATATATAGGATTGTTGTTCTTGCATAATAAATTACAAACTGAATGTATTGTTGATGCAAAGTCTACAAAAAAAAAATTATGAGGGACTAAATGTACTCAAATGATATGTGCAGATTGGACTTTGAGCATTCATCAAACAAAATGGAACTGTCCTAGTTATGTTAGAATAGGATTGTGTTGAAAGTCTGAAGCCATTATATGATCATTATGCACCAATCTACATAGTTTTTATTGATGAAACATTAACAAAATACTATTTTCAGCATTATAGTTATTTTGTGTGTGCCCTGTATACTCATGTATAAGTCAGATTGGATTGCAAAATGCATAGGGTGCCATTTCAAAATTCACTGATAGATCTGGGTCTATGCAGTCTGTTAGGATTATTAAGTAAAACAAATAACATGAACCCTGATCTTCTTGCACATTATGTAATAGCAAGTCATAGTCAGTGTTGTTTGCATTTGTACCCATCTAATAGACAAGTATTCGTAAATTTTGCTAAGAAAATGTTCTTCAAAGTATCACTTGTTGATGAATATCTGCATAACATTCATATTGATGAACATCTACATAACATTCATGTTGATAAACATTTATGTAACATTCATATTGATGAACATCTACATAACATTCATGTTGATAAACATTTATGTAACATTCATGTTTATGAACATCTATATAACATTCATGTTGATGAACATCTATATAACATTCATGTTGATGAACATCTATATAACATTCATGTTGATAAACATTTATGTAACATTCATATTGATCAACATCTACATAACATTCATGTTGATAAACATTTATGTAACATTCATGTTTATGAACATCTATATAACATTCATGTTGATGAACATCTATATAACATTCATGTTGATGAACATCTATATAACATTCATGTTGATAAACATTTATGTAACATTCATATTGATCAACATCTACATAACATTCATGTTGATAAACATTTATGTAACATTCATATTTATGAACATCTATATAACATTCATGTTGATGAACATCTATATAACATTCATGTTGATGAACATCTATATAACATTCATGTTGATGAACATCTATATAACATTCATGTTGATGAACATAACATTTATGTTGATGAACATCTACATAACATTCATGTTGATCAGCATTTACATAACATTTATGTTGATCAAAATCTACATTTAAACTTTGGTTGATTTATATCTTATGCCTAATATGCAAACAACTTTCTGATCAGAAATGTGCTGGCAAAGCAAAGAGGGGTCAGCCAGTTAATGTAAGTAGACATGTCTGGCATCTCAGGTGACACTGTTGGGGACAGGGTAACTTTTATGTGATTATATCTAATCTTTAGTTTAAATTCAGCTTTTCTGAATGTTAACCTGATGCCTTATATTTTTAACTGCAGGAGTATTTATAATTTTTCTTATGAAACTGTACACCTTGATGAAACCAGATTTGTGGACTTATAAACCTTTGAAGTCAACATTGGATTTTATTTCTATCAGGGTTTAAAGTATTCAGTTGATAAACTGTGTTAATTTTAAACTGATAACTTGGAACCTTCCCATATTTGCTGTTTGTTTTTAGAACTTTCTCTTTCCTGCATCACCACAAATCCTGTCAATACAGATCTCCTTTATTATAATGCCCTTTATAATAATGATTCTGGATGCTATGTAAACCCATTGGCAAAATTAGACCATTAAATGTATGATGACACAAGTTAAAAGAAGGCAGTATTTATGCTTAATATTAAGTCTTTATTTCCTTTTTAAAACATTACTATTTGACAAAGGTAAATGTGCAAATAATATGAAGAGAGAATATGTATTTAATTTACATAAAATGGAATTATTACTGTATGGTATTTTTTTTTGCATTACCCTCTCCAGGCACAGTCATCAAAGTTTTAATTATTCTTGCTATATTATAATTTAGTAAATAACAATTATAGATTCAACTAAATGTTGAAGTTGTATGGGTCCTTCAATCAGTAAGGACAATTTAGCAATGGATGACATTTTGTAGAATTTGATTACACATACTATTAAATGATGAGTATTCAATTTAACTCCTATTCAGTTAATATTAAAGAACATTATATATGTCACAAGATATGTATATGAAAAAATCAATGTTAAGGTATGTGGACAGTTTTGGACATTTTGGACAAGGTCAACCAGTAGAAACAAAATGGATAGAATGTCATGCAAGAATGTCACAATGAAAGTATCAAATATTGGAACAATTTTACCACTGTACATTCATAATAAATAAAATTGGTATAAACTTTGGTAATAATTCTTTAGAAATTAATTTAGAACAACAATTAATATTTGATATTAGGTCAATAAATGTGCATGCATTATGGTGTTGATGTGCACTGTACCTTATAACAAAGGAGAGCTGTATTTTGCTTCTTAAGAGTGATTGCCTTTTAATGTGTGAAGTTTGAAAATACTACACGAGTATGGATTGTGTGTTTAATTTTTGTATATGATGATTATGGTGAAGTTTGGGAAATGGTTTTATATTTTATTGTCTAAAATATTTGGAGCTGATGAAGAAAATATGAGAAGCAGCCACTTCCACCCATATTTATGTCTTATTTAGGAGGGGAAAAAACAAATTAATACATGGTATGATGTTCTTTGGATCTCACCAAACCATAAATGATTCTTTTAGAAGGAATTATTACAATTATTCTTGGTGTAATGAGTTAATCTTAGTTTTAAGTTAAGAAAATATTATATTTTTGAAAACTGACAGTCCTCAATAATATTCACCAGGGGCATAATGTCTAAGAACAAAGTATTCAATCAAAATGGGACTGTGAACCTGATTTTGTACACCTCAAATAAGCTGAAAAGTAATGTCATTGACCCAGTCTGTTTTATAAAATGGATTTTTGCAGCAACAGCTCTGGATGCTTAATGTTTGATTAACAATATCGAGCCAAATCAATTTTGTATTTTCTTAGATGGTATTTAAAATCTAAGTGTTTGCTTGTATAAGTCACTTAAAAGTCATTTTTCATTGACTTGAAGTGGTAATTTACTGGTACATATGCTTCATGTTTATTAGATATCATTAATGAATACAATGAATCAATATCACTATGCTCAGTTCATAAAGAAATCTTAAATATTTGTTCTTTGATTTTTCCTTTTAGATTTGATAATCAGTGAAAAATGTTATTTGCATTTAACAGAAAGCAACATTATAACCTCAGCAGGAAATAAAACTTTTATTGAGTTCAGCCTTACCAATTAAATAAAAATATACCTTCTCATAAGTCGAGTCCAACCTCAAACTACACAGATCCAGATCGTCTGTTGCATAATGCGCTGGCAGATCTGGGTCTGTGCAGTTTGTTAGGATTAATAATTATAACTAACAACATAAACCCTGATCTTCAGACACATTATTGCTACTGAAGATCAGGATCTTTGTTGTTTGCAGTTTGACTTAACGTACAAGCAGCTATATACAGTAGGAATGGTTACATACACTAAATATCCCCATTGTTTTATTTAGATGTCTCTATTTCCAAAAATTTATTATGATCTATGCTAATTTCAGGTGATACTGTATCCAAGTAAGTGGTAATTTTAAACTGTAACTAATGCATTGCATTTCATCATAAATGTAGAGAAGGGAAGGAAATAACATGAGGATGCAGAGGAAATAACTCATGGAGAACTCATGGTTTAAGCATCATAAATTCAAAAAAAAATATTTTGTATGCATTTCAATGAAATCAAGTAGTTGGTTATATGTTGGATGCATGAGAAATACAATTCAGAAAATATAGCCTTTTCTCTTTGAAATGAAGGGAAGCATAACATCAGATTTATACAAGCTAATTTATTTACATTGACACCTATTTTAAACATTGATTTGTAACATTTTTACATAGTTGTCCCTTTTAGTGTGATTACTTCACCCTTAAGGTACTTCTACTGTATGAATATGACACATGCAGGTGTTTCAGTTCTTACAGTTTGATAAAAAATGGTAGTTTTTTCAGGCTCTGGCACCATAACCAGAATAATGCTTAGTTAGTACAAGAATTATGAACGTGGACACGGCTTGACCAGTTACTACATTTACAAGATTTATGAATTCGTACATTTGACCATTTTCTTACTTAACAAGAATCCTGAACTCTGATACATTTTAATTATTTTGTATATAGATGACACGACTGTGATAAAGCTTAAATTAAAGCACCTTGTAAGGTCAGATGTGATACCTATACTAAACTTAAGCTCTGAATGCGTCAGTCTCAAATTTAGTTTTCAATAGTTTAAATGTCTTACAACATGTTCTTCACTTTAGGTAGGCATAAGTGATACAGTTTAACCAAAAATATTTATGGAGAGGTTTGATGTACCATTGTAAACTTTGGGATGGGGGTATCTTCAAATTCAACAAATTGGGTGTAGTTTTGGGGAAAAAATTTCAGATTTTATTGTTTTTAACAGTTTTAATATTATGATATAAAACAAAGTTTTATAAAATTACTCTTTATTACATTCACATTTTTTCTCCACTAACTTTACATTTTCAGAATTGTGTAGTATTTTTTAACATTTCACAGCTTCATACTGCACAACACACATCTAAATAGAGTATTGTGTGTGAGGAACTACATTTAATTGTAAACAATGTACACTCATGTAACAGATGCCTTAGTTTTTGATTTATTAGATTTGTTTATAGATTTTTACTAAACAAGCTGTTTGGTCTATTTGAAACTAGAGATGACAAAGTTGTTGTAGGGTTTATCACCATTTTGCAGCACAAGATAGACAATACACAGTGCCAATATAACTGGTGGTGAAAGAACCCTGGAAAACCTTAGGAAGAACCACTGACCCATGAACAGCTACTGACTAGCTTTCTCACATACCCATGTTAGCCAAGCCTGAGACTCTATCACACAGAAAGAGGTGAGATGGCAGTGATCCAGAATGGTGAGCACTTAAAATCATTTGGCCACTCAGGGCCCCAGATGATAAAGTTAATGATGTGGATGAGTTCATTGAATCACAAAAGAAACTTTAAAGAAAGAAAACAAATGAATGTGGTTTTCACAATGTACACAACAAAAATCTGAGACACACAATATTGAAAAGTACATTCTTATCATTGAAACTTATTTAGGAAAAATGTTCATAACTATTTGTAAATGTAATGGTTCAGATTATGACCCATCCTCTCAAGTGTCTATGAAAATATCATATAATAGCATATTAAGACCATGTGCTATCCCATCTCCCTCAGACACATTCCATTTTACAAGTGAGTTAAAACACTAAATTTGAAAATAAAATGCAATGGAAGAACCAGGGTTTTGGGAGAAAACCAAGAAGAGCCAATAAGCCAATACAATCTATATCCACGCAAAATGGACTGTCGCACACTGCAGCTGGTGTGCAGTTTTCCCTATTTTAATTTTTAGTAAAATATTTGGATGTATAGTAGCAATAAAGCCGTAGGTAAATGGTTAAAACAAAGAGCATGCAAGTGAGAGGGCATACATATATTTAATGTATAGCTGATAATAACAAAATCAATAGATATACCATTTTGCATCTTGAATTTCCTAAAAATGTACTTTCATGGTTATTACTGCTTATCAGATGATACAGATTAACAATCGAGTCAGATATAAATTACCAAGTTCAATAACCACTGGGCAGTGCTATGTGCAAATTAATTCTGCTACTGTGTATTGTTGAACATACAGTTTTGTCTTTGCTTTGGAATCCAGAATAAATTCAATTACTTTGTTTTTTATACCATGTTGTGTTTCTTATAATGCCTTAAGTAGTTAAGCAAAATGAATTTATATTAAAAAGGTTATTACATTAGTGTGAGGAAATATTAATTCATTTTTTTTTAAATTATTACTAAACTCCCTAAAGTCATGGGTATTGCTCAGAAAAATTCATATTTCCTAGACAAATGCAGTAACATATATTACACATGAAATAATGATTTCTTTTTCGAAACGTATTCTGCCTCACAAACACATATTAATAAAACTTCATTTTTTTTAAAGAGTATGGCAAGTAAGTCATTGTTTTTTAATGTTACATTGTCATCTGTTGTCATCTGACACTCCATTTAAATTACTGTCTTTTGAGATAATTGTTTACTATGGAATAAATTGCACTGGAGAAAATGCAACCAGACCTTGCATTTGTGCTTCAGTATTATTATAGACATATAATTTTTTTTTAAGTGCAATACAGTATTTGTCATCTCTTCAAGATACCACTTCAATAATTTTGTGAGGAAAGTTATTTGCATTCAACAAAATACAGTATTAGAACCCAAATATATACTGAGTTTGGCATGTTGGCTTTTGTGTAGAAGGAAAAAAGCACATGAGCTGTGATGATTTTTAGATTTGTTTTGTCCATGTTAGTGCCTAATATAAGCAACATAGTTTTACTGCATCAAAACTTATATTATATGCACTTTATTTCATAAATAATTTGGAGAATGAGGAATATAGAGGAATGTGTGTGTGTGTGTGTGTGTGTGTGTGTGTGTGTAACTTAAATTACCATGGTGATGTCATTAGTAGTATTACTCTCTACAAACTAATCTCTCTCTCTTCCTTTCTTTTTCATTGTTTTATAGATTGCTGAAGTTAATGAATGTATCTTTGAACATGGTCTGCGTTCCAGAAGCAGGGTTTTAGCCAGTGTATTATAGTTGAAGTCTTTAATATGCAAAATTGAGTCCCATTGACTTATTATTCCTGGTTTTCTTTGTGGTCATTCATTTGTAAGTATGTTTTCTTTTTCAGGAATATCTAGAAAAGCTGAGACAAATTCGGATGCAAAATTTCAATGAAAGGAAAAATATACAAGGACAGCTCAAGGAGGAGGTATATTCTTGGTTATTATACTTAATAATATGGCATATAGACTTGACAATATGGCATGGCATGTAGACTTGATAATATAACATTTAAACTTAATGTAGCATGTACACTTGACAATGTGACATGTAGACTGTACAATATGGCATGTAAACTACAATATAGCATGAAGACTTGACAATATAGCATGTAGACTTGATAATGTAGTATTTAGACTTGACAATATGGCATGTAGACTTGACAACAATGTAGCATGTAGACTTGACAATATGCATAAAACTTATATGGCTTAAGTTGCAAATAATTAAAAGGCAAAAATGTATAATTACAGGTGATGAAATTTGTATTACATTTTAATGTGGTGATTTATAACATTTTTTTTTTAAATATGAAAGAAATATTTAAAGTTTGACTAGGTTAGTAGCTTTGTCATTTTGTATAGCTTCTGGTATGCCTAATCTTTGAGTATTACATTTTTGCAAAGAAAGTTACATATTTGTTTCTGTAGATTCTCTCAGTATTTTCCTTTTGTTTCTCAGTGAATGATATTTCCATATATCAGTGATAAGAAACATTGTTTCCTGCTATGAGATTATGTCAGGTTGAATATTACATTTGTAGTCAGTTATGCTTTTGGTCATGGTCCTGATAACTTTTGTATCAAAAATAAGTCTAATTTTAAAGTACAATTTTTCAATTGAATCACACATTAATTCATGTTATCATGTGGAAAAAAAATTTTCTATTGTTGTATCATGATTTTCTGTGACATCATTATGTAGCAAGATGTTATTGTGGGTTTAAAGACATTTTGCAGCACAAAATTGGCTATAAATGCTGACCAGTATAGCTTGTGGAGGAAGAACCCTGGTAAACTACAGTAAGAACCACCATCCTATAGGAAGCAACTGACCAGCTTTCACACATACCCTCATTGGCCAAGCCAAAGACTCAAAACTATTTGGACAAGAAACATGTTTGATCCCACTTTTTTACTTAATAGGATCCAATAAGTTCTTGACATTCCATACATAAAAATTTACTGGATCATTGCTTATGATGCATTTGTACATTATAATTCATGTTAAGGGAAGATAATAGAAGATGATATTGCATTGAAGTGTTTCCTGTCTTTACACATGAAATGTTTAAAGATGAGAAGAATTTAAATTAAAAAATGCATTCTCTTTTAGAGCACAGTTTTCATTTAATAATATCCAGCCATGGTATGATGACCTTGGTTTAAATTTGAGACAGATGTCATAGATACAGTTTACAGTTAAATTAATGTAATGAAATACAAATTTTATTTTTACAGCTTGATTCAGAGGCAAGAAGAAAGAAAGCAGAGGCTCTTAGAGTATGTATTTAGAATATCACCATTCTCCTGTTACTACTCTGTGGTCATAAAACTAAGTAACAGAAAGTAGTGAAACCAGCAAGTTTAGTAAAATAAACAAATTATTTATTTCTTGAAATTACAGAGTGAAAATTTCAAAGAAACTTAGGTATTGTGAATAAAATCCTAAATAATCCTAAATATTCTGTCACAAGTCCAAAAGACTTGAATGTTCTGAATGAATTCCAATATTGAACATGCTGATGTACCAGTAGACTTGAATGCGCTAATGTAATAATGTCTTATTGTATCACATTGATATAATTCAGAATGTCTTTAAGCGAATTCATAATAATCCAAAAATAGTGTTATGGTCCAGGAAGTCAATCAACGCATTGTAATTCAAATGAATAATTTGAATAAATGATTCCTCTCAAATTAAATCTGAACATAGCAGTAAATGACTCCACAAACTGAACTTGAAAAGCAAATGAATAATTGTTTACCTCATATATATATATATATATATATATATATATATATATATATATATATATATATATATATATATATATATATATATATATATATATATATATATAAGGTCAAGCATGGAATATAAATTAAATATACATAACGCTTAAAGCTAGTTAATTGGACAATAAGCTTTAAGACATTGAAACTAAAAAGAATTTTTGCCACATTAAATAAAATTTTTTCAAAAATATATGTGCTGTTATGTTTTCATTTGTTTTAAATTTTCCATTAACACTATTAGTTTTTATTGATATAGTCCATATTTTTCATTTTTAATTTCTTAGTTTTTAAGCAACAAAGTAATTGCCATGTGTTTGAAAATTGCTTTCAGTCTTATACAGTTTCCAAAAGATTTACTCTTGCTAAGAAATTATAATTATGAATGTAAAAGAATGTAAAAGCAAACCCATGCTAATTATTTATAGATCCCTTGAGTGTCATCAAATGAAATAAGTTAATATTACATTGCTTGTGTTCAAAACTGATCATGCATAAAAAATATTTTTATCAATAGTTTACAAGAGAAATCACATACAAACACCTGAAAGCATGTCAATAGTATGTGAAAAATTAATCACATCTATTAGATATTAATAATTATTTCCCTTTACAGAAACAGTCAGAAGATTGGGCAGAGCAGAGAAAGAATGCCTTAGAACAAAAGAGAAAAGAGCTAATGGAGAAGGAGAGAGCAATGAGAGAAGTATGCATCTGTGACAGTTTTCACTTTTACATTTTAATTGCATGAGCTTGCCCCATTCTCAGAACATATTGAACAGATAACTATAGCTCAGTTTCTAAATCTGAAAGTTTTTATATTAATTAGTTTAGCAACACTTAATTATATTTACCAGGACAAGATTGTTTGTTGTGAATCATATTTTGGTGATATAGGTCATGATTATCTTGTCTTTGGAGTAAGGGGTATAAATTCATTTTCCTGGGTGTGATTGGAGAGAAATATTTATCTTAAGAGAAGTTATAGAACGGTGTAAGATTTTCGTGGGAGGAGTTATTATGTCAAATTTTGTTCTATCAAGGTGTGGAAAGAATAGAATTGTTGTGTCTGATTGTGTTCTATTAAGGTGTGGAAAGAATAGAATTGTTGTGTCTGATTGTGTTCTATCAAGATGTAGAACGAGTAGAATTATTATGTCTAATTAATTGTGATCAGTCATTGTGTAGAAAAAGTAGTATTGTTATGTTTAATTGTGCCTTATAAAGCTGTGAAAAAAAAAAGAATTGTTATATCTGATTGTGTTCTGTCAAGGTGTAGAAAAGGTAGAATTATTAAGGTAGAATTGTTAAGGTCTGTCAATGTGTAGAAAGGGTAGAATTATTATGTCTAACTGTGTTCTATCAAGGGGTAGAAAGAGTAGAGTTGTTGTCTAATTGTGTTCTGTCAGAGTGTAGAAGGGGTAAAATTTGTATGTCTAATTGTGTTCTGTTATGGTGTAGAAAGAGTAAAATTTGTATGTTTGATTGTGCTTTATCAAGACAGAGAGAGTAGAATTTTAATGTTTGTGTTATGTCCAGGCATAGAAAGAGTTCAATTGTTATGTCTAATTGTGTTTTATTAAGGTGTACACAGAGTAGAATTGTTATGCCAGATTGTATTCTGTTAGGCATAGAAAGTGTAGAATGTTATGTTCTTTCAAGGTGCAGAAAGAGTAGATTATATCTGTGTTCTGTCAACTTGTCATTTCTGATTGTGTTTTATCAGAGTGTAGAAAAAGTACAAATGTTATGTCTAATTATAGAGTTTTTATTTCTAATTATGATTTGTTCCACCTCACCTTTTTTTGTAAATTACATAATGAAATACACAACTCAGATTGAAAAGCCTTAATACAACAAATGGCATTCACCAGTAATTTAAGACTCCATTTTCATTTCAATTTTGCAGATTATAGGATCATTTGTTTGTTTTTTTATCCAAACTATTAAGTAGTGGTGGACCATGCATTCTCCATATCCTACATCTTGAAAATCACCATTTTGGGAATCAGTCTTTTATTTTTATGATTTATGTCTCCTGTGGAACTTTTTTCCTTGCAGCATGTTGTTATTTTGATATAGAGTATATCCCTAATATTTATGTATCTTGTATGCATATTTATTTACAGAACAGAGAAAAAGATGTCAAACCAGAGCAAAGGTAAATTATCAAGTATTTGTTTGAACTTTCTCTTATTCCAGATAAAGATCAGCATTTATTGACACTCTTGGTTGGACCAATACTGTGAATTTTGTTTTTCGTTTATTACTTTCCAAATCTGCAAATTGAAGGACACACAGAAATATCATTGTTTGCCAAACTATAAAGATTTATACCGGTGAAAAAAAAAAAGAATTCATGATTTCATTATGCCTTGACATTACAACTCATCATTTGAAGTTCAGTGTTTTTTCATATTATGCTATGCCATAATATCACAATTCATGTAATTGTCATATTATGCCATGATTTTACTCCATAATTCCTGTGATTTTCATATTATGCCATGATATTACTCCATAATTCCTGTGATTTTCATATTATGCCATGATTTTACTCCATAATTCCTGTGATTTTCATATTATGCCATGATTTTACTCCATAATTCATGTGATTTTCATATTATGCCATGATATTACTCCATAATTCCTGTGATTTTCATATTATGCCATGATTTTACTCCATAATTCATGTGATTTTCATATTATGCCATGATATTACTCCATAATTCCTGTGATTTTCATATTATGCCATGATTTTACTCCATAATTCATGTGATTTTCATATTATGCCATGATATTACTCCATAATTCCTGTGATTTTCATATTATGCCATGATTTTACTCCATAATTCCTGTGATTTTCATATTATGCCATGATATTACTCCATAATTCCTGTGATTTTCATATTATGCCATGATTTTACTCCATAATTCCTGTGATTTTCATATTATGCCATGATTTTACTCCATAATACCTGTGATTTTCATATTATGCCATGATTTTACTCCATAATTCATGTGATTTTCATATTATGCCATGATATTACTCCATAATTCATGTGATTTTCATATTATGCCATGATATTACTAGACAACTCATCTTTTGAATCTGAGTGTATTTTCATATTATGCCATGACATTACTTCTCAATTCATGTGATTTTCATATTATGCCATGACATTTGTGTGCATTCTAAACCCTTTTTCTCAGACTGTATACCAGGGGCCCCGAGTGGCTGAGTGGTCTAAAGCGCTGTCCGCTATGGATCACTGCCATCTCACCTCTGTCTGCGTGGGTTCGAGTCTAGGATTGGGTGAATGTGGATATGTGAGAAAACTTGCCAGTAGCTTCTCATGGGTGGGTGATTTCCCAGTTTCTTCCTCCACCATTAATACTGGCCGCCATGAATAGCCTATTGTGTGCTGAAAAATGGCGTTAAGCCCAACAACAACAACAAAAAAAAATCAGACTGTATACCATATATACTCACATATAAGCTATGTCCAGATACAAACTATATAGACCCTGATCTGCTGGTGCATTATGTGACAGCAGTTCCAGTTTATACTGTTTGTTCTACTGATTAATCCTTACAAACTGCACAAATCCAGATCTGCAGACACATTATGTGATGGCAGATCTGGGTCTATATTGTTTGTCCTACTGAATAATCCTAATTAACTCCAAAGACTGATATCTGCTGGCACATTATGTGATGGCAGATCTGGGTCTGTGCAGTTTGCATTGATCAACTTATAAGTGACTACATGTATATACAGTAAGCAGTTTAAACATTTGGTTGTGAGCAGGAGTATTCATATGGCATATAAATCATACACTACATCCCTACTAAAAGAAGACTTTATAGAAACAATCAAATTTATTCCCAAACAGCAAGTGTAATTCTGATATTGAGAATAACTTTGATGAGGACGGTGCCTGTATCAAAACAACTACAATCGCCTAATCATTTAACAGTTATGGAGATCATGTCTTTTGCAGACCATTGCCAAAGCCTGCCCCAGGCTTACCTATTACAGGTGTGATGAATGCCATTGGAGTCAAGCCTAAAGTTGTCCAGGATGTCCCACCAGCCAACAGGTGAGAGTGAAATCTTGGTAGACATGCCTGTCAAAATAGTAACCATCTCTTGGCTCTCTAGAATATAACTTTAGGTATAAGTTGTTTTTCATTCTCCTTCTTATGTTATTTCTTCCTTCCAATCTTTGCCATTTTCTGACTTTCCTTGAATGAAGTTTTCTTTCATTTGCCTAGTCACATCAACTATTTCTCTTATGGTTTATGCCATATATACTCGTATATAAGTTGGATCCATTTGTAAACTTTCTAATGGAAAAGATGAGTTTGTGAAACAATCAAAGATTTGCAATGTTGTGAATGAAATGTTTCCAGGGTGCATCAGTGTGGGAATCATGTAAAATCTGTATGAATATGTGTACTTGGAGAGTTGTGATGGGTAAAAACTCCCACAAATTAATTTAAAGTTATACATAAAAATGTATTCTGCACAGTATACAATTTTTAACTTTTTATGTAACTTTTATCATCACTTAAGTCTTGCCCCCGGCAGAGGTTTCACTGTGCTTATTGCAACATCAGTCTCTGGCTCTGGCTTGAATGGCTGTTAAACTAAATTTGAAATGCACATTGGACCCTGGAACAAGAATTTTGTAGTAGTTTAAAAGTGTGGATAGAAAGAATTTTGTGTCGAATGGCTATAGGTGTAAAATATTATTATTCTGATGTGTCTATCAAGGTGGAAATAAATTGGTCTGATTGTATAGTGTGACAAATGATGTTTTGATTGTGTTCTTCAAGATGTAAATCGAGTAGAATATATGTTAATTAATGTGATCAGTCATTTGTGAAAATGATTGTTTTAAGTGCTATAAGCTGTGAAAAAAAAAAAATTTATTCTGATTGGTCTGTCAAGTGTTAAAAGGTAGAATTTAAGGTAGAATGTTATTTCATGATTGAAATAGATTTATGTTAACTGAGTCTCATGTAAAACATAGACTTTATGTCTATTGTTCTATCAAGTAAAAGATAAGTTGTTGTCTAAGTGTCAGAATTAAAGGGTAAATTGATATGTCAAATTTGTCATATGTGTAAAAAGAGCAAATTTGTATGTTTGATTCTTATAAACAGAGATAAATTTATGATATGTATCCCAGTCTAAAGAGTTAATGTTATGTCTAATGTTTTATTAAGGTTAACACAGAGTAGAATGTAGCCAGAATTGATTCTTAGGCATAATAAGTTAAAATTTATTCTTCAGGTCAAAAGTAGTTATCTTGTTTTACAAATTTCATTCATGTTTTATCGTTGTAAAAAAACAAATGTAATATTAATATAGATTGTTATTTCTAATAATGATTTTCCACACTTTTTTTTAAATTACATAATGAAATAACAATCAGATTGAAACCTTAATACAACAAATGGCATTCCAGTAATTTAAGACTCATTTTCATTTCAATTGCATTATAGGATCATTTGTTTGTTTTTTATCCAAACATTAGTAGTTGGTGCCTGATAGTCTTTACATCTTGAAATTCACCATTGGAATCAGTCATTTTTTTTTATGTTTTGCTCCTGGGAACTTTTTTCCTTGCACTGTTGTTATTTTGATATAGATATATCCCTAATATTTATGTATCTTGTATGCAATTTTTTACGACAGAGAAATAAGATTAAACCAAGCAAGGTAATTATCAAGTTTTGTTTGAACTTCTCTTATTCCATAAGAATCGATTTTCCCTTGGTGACCAATACTTGAATTTGTTTTACGTTGTTACTTTCAACTCAATTGAAGAACACAGAATATCATGTTTGCCAATATAGATTTTACCAGTGAAAAAAATAGAATCATGATTTCATTATGCCTTGCATTACAATCATCATTTGTTTCATGTTTCATATTATTGTATGCCATATTCACAATTCATGTGTTTTCATATTACATGATACTCCATATCCTGTGATTTTTTATGCCATGATTTACTCCATATTCTGGATTTTCAATATTAAATGCATTTTCAAAAAAATCCTGTGTTTTTATTATGCCATGTACTTACTCCATAATTTGTAGATTTATATATGGTTTTACTATAATTCTGTATTTTCATATTTGCCATGATTTATACTCAATAATTCTGTGATTTTCATATTATGCCATATTCTACTCCATACAATTCATGTGAGTTTCAATTAGGCCACATGATATTACTATGAATCATGTAGATTTTCATATGAGCCATGATATATAAGTCAATCATCTATTTGATTCTGTTGTTATTCATAATTATGCCATGACATTACTATATCAATTCAACTGTGATTTCATATTATGCCATAATTTGTGATTCAAACCTTTTCTCGATGTAAAGCATGCTAGTGTCTAGATGCTGTACGATGGATCATGCATCACTCTGTTTGTTCGAACTGTTAATTGCGAAGTGTATGTGAAATACTGATATATCCAATGTTTTCTTTGTGATCACAGTTTTTTCACCATTAATACTGGGCCATTGAATACTATTTGTCTAAAAGCGTTAAGCCAAACTATACAAAACAAAAAACAGACTGTTTTAAGAACTGATATAGCTAGCAATCAAACTTAGACCCGATCTGCTGGTGTTTACGCATTCGTTTTGTTTGTTCTACTGATAATCCTACAAACTGCAAAATCCACACTGCAGACACATTATGTATGCAATCCTATATGTTGTCCTCCTGAATAATCAATTAACTCAAAATATATTGACTGCATAGTAAATTGGGATTGTGCATTTGCATTATCACTTATGTTTTACTTATTTACAGTAAAGAGTAAATTGTGTACAGATTATATGGCATAATAAATCAACACATACATCCCTACTAAAAAAGACTATAGAAACAATAAAATCCCAAACAGAAATGTAATTGTCTGATATTGAGAATAACTTATGATAACGTCTTTAAACAACTACAATCGCTAATTTAAATTTGAGTTTCATTGTTTTGAGACCATTGCATTGCCTTGCAGACTACATTAAGGTGTGAGAAGCCTTGGAGTAGTATAGTTGTCGATGTCCCAGCACAGTTAGATGAAATCTTGTAACATGCCTGTCAAAAAGTAACCTCTCTTGGTCCAGATAACTTGAGTATAAGTTGTTTTATTCGCCTCTATGATTTTTAATCTTTGCATTTCTGACTCCCCTTGAATGAAGTTGATCTTCATTTGCCTAGTATCATCAACCTTTCTTCTTATGTTTATGCCATGTAATCTCCATATAGTTATCCAATTGTAAACTTAAAGAAGATGAGTTTGTGAACAATCAAATTTGAATGGAATGAAATGTCCAGTGCATCATGGAATCAGAAAATCTAAAATTTATTGAGAGTTGATGGTAAAACTCACAAATTAATTTAAAGTTAACATAAAAATGTATTCTGCAGAACTTTTTGATCATTTTATGAAACTTTATCATCACTTAAGTCTTCCCCCAGATTTCACTGTGAGAACATCACCTGCTGCTTAATGGTGTCAACTAAATTTGAAATCACATTGCCGAACAAAATTGAGAGTAAAAATCTGATCAAAGAAGTTTTGCAATGCCTATTATAAAATGAGCTAAATCACCAAATCTGATATCCCAAATAGTTTATCTTCAGAGAATTTAAAACATAGCTAGATAGTGCGATGACAAAGAATTAATTGTATATATCAATTTTTACTAAATTAATAAGTAAAATAGTGATTCTGTCAGAAAAAGCTATGTGAGTCAATAGTGCATGTGGAGAACAAAAATTAAAGTAGAAATTACAGAAACCAGGCTAGTTAAAAACAACAATTAAAGTAAGCACAGTCATTTCTGATCTCAAAAACAACTAAAAAAAAATTGCATACGGATCTCAAGTAAGAACTAAAGCTCTATAAGTTTTAAAAAATAAATAGAAAGAAATAACTAATTAAGAATTTATTGATCAAAATCTCAATTAAAAACAATTTACTTGATTAAAAATAAAAGGTAATGTAATTGAAATGTAACAATAAGTTCTCCAATGTTTAAATACATTATGTATAGATTTGATACTAATACACAGTCAGATTATCCGATGAGCTATAGCCTAATAGCCATTTTTGTACTTGAACAATTCATAACAATCAAAGGAAATTGCATGTGTACCAAATGCAGTTTGGCAATAGTTTACTTTTGCCTAACAAAAAGATTCAATCGTAATTGATGCTTATCAACTCGTTTAAAATGATTTTTCAGCATATAACATTTAACAAATTTTAATTGACAAAGAAAAAACAGATGACCTTGTACACTTCATTGAAAACGAACTGACATATATAATTTTAAAGTGTCACATAAGGTTACGCTGTATTGTGTTCATTATGAATTACAATTATTATGCAATCTATTGTGACACATTGTATACATAGTGATCTCTAGGTTTCTAACCTACTAACTGTGACAAGGATTCCATAGCTGGTAAGTTACAAAGATTCTCAAATGTATCTTGCGGCTTTATCAAATGACTACCGATAGTATAGCAAACAGTTAAAAACATCTGTATATAGTAATTAAAAACCCTCAGCATCATGTTATGTTATATATCTTCATCCATGCCAACAAGGATAAACATGGCCACACCCATGATTCAGGAAAGGGGGACCACCACGACACGGATAAGTAATCAGCATTGTTTGATTTGTTGTAGCCACAATTGACCATAAATTACACTAAGCTTCAAGACAACGTAGTTTTGCATAAAAAAGGCAAATGCTAGTAACATTTGCAAGATTAAATTCAATTTACATTCTACTTTATGATCACATCTTGTATCAAAACTAGACACAGGAGGGTAAAAGGTCACTGCAGCTTAACATGGTGAAACTAACAAGATAAAACTATCACACAAACCATCACTTTCAGACTGGGTTGTCCTAAATCACTGACACTTTGATTTGCATTGAAGACCCTACAAACAATGACCAATGTTAAAAACACCCTGTTATATGTAAAACCATTTTCATCCGAAAATTAGAAAAACTTAAATTGTGATCGTACTATATCTATTGGTTACGTTTATCAAGAAAGTGAAATTAAGTGCAGAAATAGAAGAGAACATCTAAAGACTACAATTTAAAAAGGCAAAAAATTCATCTTCAAAAAATCACGCAGTAATTTTCCAATCCTCAAAGCTTCATGTGTTTATCATGAAAAATAGACCAGATGTTAAGAAAAGAAATTAACTAGAGACATTTACTCGAAAAGAAAACAACAGAATATTATCTCCCAGGCAGCTGTATTCCAAAAAGATTAAAGAAATCAATACAAATAGAACTAGATTTTGCTCTGCATGGATAAGATCTAGAAAGGTCTGTTGAGCGGCTAAACATGTTAAGTATCATCGCAGGCTACACAAAATCTTAATTCGGCATAGCACATCCAAGGAAAAAAAACCGATATGCACACCTTCAATATCGAAAAAGATATGAGTAATTTAGATACATTGTTTTGTATCACCCAAAATCCAAAAAAATCTTGCATAACCTGTTCAACCGTGATTGTAATAAATACTTATAACCTAATACTTCCCGACAAACCTGTTATTTAAGCCTCCGAGACCAAAAAAACCTAAAAGGACATCCTATCAAGCGCCACACTACCTACACAAATGCATAGATCAAAAACCAACTATTTACATATCTGTATACCCTGGTTGGCGATATAAAAGAATGAAAACTGTCGAAAATAATTTATGAATCGATTCCTATGCACAATGATTGATAATGAAAAATACAAAATTACATGGGTCAAACACTAACCTCTCCCTAACAGATGTAATGTTAGATTATTCATGACATTTATATCAGTGCATCAGTACTTGGAGAAATTGAAAACCTAACACATAATGATAATTCCAGTATGACAATCATGAACAAAAAAGCTGTTGAATAAGCCGCCAATTGCACTGAACAACTTACTACTGCCTCATGCCATAATTTCATGTGTTAATAATACAATTCGCTATGAAGACACCCTAGAGTTGACCGGCACCACGCACTAAAATAATATATTTTCGAAAAGCCGTAATGAAATTGAAACCAAGCTGTCTAAACCGAGTAAGCCGAATGAAAACTATGACTATATAATTTACATTTTTAAATCTCTTACCCAATTTTCACTTAATAACTGGATAGAAAAATACCCGGATATATCTAGGTACATTATGTACAACAACGTAAAAATTAGATTTTTGGCTTGAACTTTTATGGATTATATCACGATTTTCATTTTCTAGTCCTACATACATATTATTATAACATGACCATGTTTATTATGTTTAGCACCATGTGAAATGAATGTGATGATTTACAAACTCAATTTTGTGTTATATTTTATTGTCACTAATTAGTTTTTGTACAATTCAAATTGAAAAAGAACAAAAGACGAAAGCGCTAGCAATAATTAACTATTGTTGACAATTATTTCGTCCAGTTTATTGCATCTATTTTAATCAATCCCTGACAAACGTGATCCCTTGGTGGATCCAGTATGCTTGAGAGGGTTGTTATTCGCCATATGATTTGTATTCTTTATATATATATATATATATACAAACGTTAATTACCATTGTTAAATTAAAAGAAGAATGCAAATACATAACATGCAGCGTATGTGTCCTCAAAAAACTAATTTGGAATACATATTTTTTATAGTAAACAATACTAAATGCCTTTCAAGTTGACAATAAGGGAAAATGGTAAGATATACAGCAAAGGGGAAAATAGTTGCTATATGTATGGTACCATTAGGCTGCCTATTTAGGTACCTTAGTTGAACAAAATTGAGAATCCTTTATTTGGCAATCAATTGCTGGTGCTTGTATAATACACAGTAGTGTAGAACATGGTTTCTTTGAATTATGACCTAGGGCCGGTCAGTAAGCCTGATTAACTTTTAATTGGTTGCACTGGCTTCCTTACTTGTTTATTTAAGACTAACCTTTAACTGTTGTGCAGTTTGGCCACAGCGGACCAGAATATGAAAATAGGGCATGTCATGGGGGATAATAAGGGGCATCACAGGGAAAAATGCCATGTCATTTGCAAATTTCACAGATATTGGACCCAGAAAATTGGTTAATATTTAGTGAAACCAAGGCTTTAAAAATATGACAAAAAACCTCCCCATTTTAGGTCCCAATCTCTCTATTGATTTATTCAGTTTCCCTACCTGGATTTTGAAAAGTTTACAGGTATGCCTGACACCAAGTTTTACAAAACTATGGTAATTGGACTAAAAGTGAATTACACATCAATGTACTGGTATAGTTGCCAGTCAGAATTCCCTCATAACACAAGCCAGTTTCAGGGTTTTGATAACTAAATGGCCTGTATTGCTGTTGGAAAATGAAAGACAAATTAGGCCAACTATCAACAAAGGAGACACTGAAAATCAAGCTATCCAAAATACAAAACTAAAGTAGATTGATGATGATCATTGTTGATTATGATGAGAATTTGAGCCTTTATTATTACAACTCTTTGTGTTCATGTAAGTTATCCTGGTTATGTACCTTGTACAATTAAACATGAGTACCTTTTCATAAATATTACCTCAGTTTGTAGGACTGCTTATATCATTGAAAATGAGTAACTCATGAGCACATGATTTAGCATAAGTGAAACAGTTTTTAAGGACTAGCTGAAATGTTATATGGAAGAATGCAGTTTGGTCAAAACAATGAATTAAGCAAAATCTGCATGTAATATGTTAGGGAATAAATAAGGATTTAAGTGACACTATGCACGCTTTGCACTGTGTAAGTACTTTACATTATAGTTCAGCCTGGTCTCTCAGGCAGACTCAATTGGCCTGCAAATTATGACATCTGTATTAATCTTTGTTTAATTTTGTGTCGAGAAATCAGAAAATATGCACATGCAGAATAATAACAAATTAATCATAGTACTTTATAACAGTTAAATAAATGTCAGGACACCGAAAATGATTTTTTGGTACATGCATATGTCTTAGGTACACAGAAAAAAATTATTTTGTTGTGTCCCAAGATTTACAGCCATTACAGTAGTGAACAAAAAGACTTAAGAGCTGTCAAGTTTAAACATTGGCCTGTGAATAAGCTGACTATCTTCTTCCAGGGCTTTATTTTTTTTTCTAAATTATTCAGCTTATATGCAAGTAAATATGGTAAGTAAGTAGAGCCAAATTAGATTCTTTTTGAACTACAGCATTCTGAATCAATGATTATAATTGCCAATGTATGTGTGGATGCATAGTTATAGAATCCTGCAGTTAATGTGGACATTTTAATATTCGTATGATATGGTAATCACCATCTTTTGTAAGAGTTTAGTTCAGCAGCACTAAATCTTCATTTCTTTCTCTGCTCACTATGGTACAGTTAGTACAGTTAGGTCTGTACAAATTAGATAGCCTGATGTTCAAGACTGGTTGGTTTTCTATTAGACAAAGTACAGTTAGGATTTTGCAAACTAGTTTGCCTGTTGCCATAGACATGATGTTTTTTTCTGTTATACAAAGTTCAGTTTAGACTGTGCAAATTAGATAGTCTAATGTCCAAGACTAGTTGGTTTTTCTGTTAGACAAATGCCTGATGGCAAGATTTACAGCCTTTTTCCAATGCCACCTTTTCCAGATAGTCTCTTTTTCCCTCTTAATTGTTATCATGTAGTTTGCATTGAACTATGTGCTGAAATGGGACATTAGCAAAAGACATTTTCACAAAGACTTGCTTTTTTGTCAAGACTGGAACAAATTGTTTCACCAAAATGACAGATAAATCATTTGATTAGTGATAGGTGTCATATATAGTCTGGAAATAGATAGTACATGGAGTTAAGGCTGATATGGATTCCACAGTTAAACAGATTTTGAGAAGTTAATTAAAATCAAGTTTTTGTATATATAGTAAACTTACTTATAGTTGATATATATTCCATCCTGAACTGTTTAGTAAGGCAAAATTAATTATTTTAGAAGGTCATTTGTACTCTGCCATTTTGGGAGACTGGCACTGTTGTATAGAAACTTTGTGTTTGAACAATAAAAATGAAGTCTGTGGCATGCTTTCGGCTCAATATTACAAAGAATAATTTGTTGATACATAACACAACTGTTACTTCCCTTGATATAGTTTGCAGGTTTCAGTGTAGCACTTAAAACAGTGCAGAATCATTTCAACAAAGAAATTCTCATCAACAATAATATGCTAAATTTAGTTTTCCAAATATTGTATGAATTGTTTTCAGCAATACTCCTTTAGGAGAGAAAGCCTAAAACTATTGTAATTAAAAATACATATCTTGAGAAAGATAGTGGCATTTGCTTCTGATCATAAATAGGAGCTTAGCTATTTATTTGATCCTGTTTAATTAATTATTACCTGAACTCTTCATACCATCAATATTCTCAATAATTTATATATACAGGACACCACATCAGCAGAAGAAAGAATCAATATTGAAGAAACTAAATCAGAAGGTAAGAATAATCACTCTATTTATGACTTTCTTTTTGGCCAAATTGAAGCAGCTCTAATCCTTGGATTATTGTCTGTCTGCCTGTCTTTTCATCCATTTAATAGTGATAATTAGGTTATTAATTTTATTTTGCTGATTTCTTTGCCATTCATGAAGAGTACATTACATTTAGAGAATATTAGGTCAGTGTGACATGTATCTTTTGCTCAGTTGAGTTGCTTTATGTTTTATGTTTTGCTTAGTTATTCAGATGCTATTGCATGTAGAGTTATGTAACTCATTACTTAGATGCCTGATAAAGAGTAGGACACTGTTTGGACAAAGGTACTATCTACATTTGGATCATACCACCACTGGATTTTTTGTGGAGGTCCTGCATAAGGAGCAGGAGTCCAGTGGAAATCATCTTCTGTCTGTAAACCTGCCACTTATTCCAGTTTACTTGGGATCATCCTGAATGTTTGTTTAAAAATTTTGATTTTCTGACTTTAATTGCAAAATTCTGATTGTTCAAAATGCCCTAAAGACACCAAACTATTGATTCATAATGGTTGCATCTCCTATAAGAAGAGCAAAAGAGATGCAGAAAGTATGTGTGGAATACATTAGTCATACTGGGAAAATCAATCACTTTCTCCATTTTCATATTTTATGATGATATTGATGGTATTAATTGAATTTATACTAAATATTGGCATTAAAGATGAAAATGGAATAATGATAGAATTTCACAGTTAATAACATAAGACAGTGGAGATTTCAATTTCTTTGTAAAGTTTTTGTAAATAGATGGTCATAGACACTGATCATGTTGTTTTCGATCCATCAGACATCGAATATGGCCACTGCTGTGCTGATCTTGAAAATCTTTTATTACAACACATTCTTGAATGGATCTATGGTCTTATTAAGAAGGATTTTTTGTTAATAGACATCAGATATGTCTGGTTGGTCTTAAATAAAAATGTACTGATCTGACATTCAGTATGGCCACCAAGGTGGCCATTTTCAAATCCTTGTTATTGCAACTGCTCCTAAATGGATGGTCATGTGATTTTCTTTGAGATATTTCTTACTATGTCTAGTTGGTCCTTTTGAACATGTAGCATGATCTAATTGAAATGATTATGGCCAACATGGCAGCATTGCTATCATGAAAATCTTATCACTATTTTACTTTAATTAATGGCAGCGTTAATATGCGATTATCATGAAGACACTTATTATAATATTTAATTGGTTGTGGATGAGATAGTGTAGATCCAACAGCAAGCATATCCACAGTTTGGTGAAGGCCTGTTTGACATTGGGGTCAAATCAATGGTCATTGATTGCAGTTTATACTAAAGTGAGCTTTTGCTTGCACTTTAAGTGAATTTTGATCAGTCTTTACATTTTGTTGCATTCCATTGAATATGGTAATTATCAGCACTCTGCTATTGATGTCAAGTTCAGTAGTCTCAGCTTAGGTTTAGTTTACTGGCCTTTAAGGATACTGTGTGTGTGTGTATGTGTGTATGTGTTTGTGTGTGTGTGTGTGTTTGTGTATGAGTGTGTGTGATTTTTAATGTAGTTTTAACAAATTTTCAGTCATATCGCTATGATATCTGCAGTGTTACAGTTTATAGTGATGCTGCAGACATGTAGCATGATGTCCCACCCAGTCACATTATCCTGACACCAGGCCAACCAGACCTAACACAGACCTTTTATTTACTGAGTGCCAAGCAAGGCAGATACTTACACCATTTTTATACATCTTTTTGATATGACTTGGTGGGGTTTTGAATCCACAACCTCCCACATCCAAGGTGGACACTCTAACAACTAGGCTATCAGAGAAGTTTTAAGGATAGTAATTGAAACAAGTATGAATGGATTTTATCATTTACACGAGTATTTGGATATCTCTGAAAAATACCTTGAATAATAGCACTAAGTTAACTTGGTCCTTTTTCTCAACAAAAAAATGTTTCTTATATGTTTAACCAGACTTTGTTGTTTGAGAGATGTTCATTGATCTTTGATTCATGATATCAGTGTCAAAGACAAGGACTTCCTTATTGCACTTACAGGTGTCTTATGGACATGTAAAAATAGACATGTAGGAAAGTACTTTTTTTACCAAATTTATTATGCTAGAGTTTCTCAAATGTGTCAGAGATAGTTTCAGTACTCAGCCATTAAAAAGGACAGAATAAAGAGTCTTATCTTGGATTTCTGGACATTCTTTTCAGCCAGGAGAGTATCAGTCTTTTTATATAACTCTTGTCTGCAGTTCTTGGCTTGTTGTGATGGGGAATTTTAATTCTTGGAATTGGCAAAAGTCATTCATATTAATATGGTGGCTTTGCATCTGATTCACTGACCAGTCTGAAAGTTATATTTTTGATTCATTTTTTATCACAAAATCTTGGATGAGGCCAATAATGATCTGTGAATATTAATTAGATGATCTTGCATTTGATTGATTTATCTTGTTGCCACTCTGGAGACCATATTTCTGATCAGGTTTTGATCAAACTTGGATTATAGGCTTACATGATCCAGATCTGAAATGAGGTCAGAAAATGAGTGAGATTGATACAGCTGATTGGTTCAGCTTGTTGCCTTTCTAGAAGCCATAAGATTTGATCAGATTTGGAATGATGACATATAGTTACAGGATATCAGCTGTGTTCAGTAATGGGTGAGATCCATGAATAATAATGAGATGTTCTTGCAGCTGTGGCTCAAAAAGCCAGTTTTGATTAAACTCAGAATACAGCTTTATTAATGATGTGATTATGCATCTGAATGACTGACCTTGTTAGTACATTTGATGCTGTATTTTTTATATGAGTTTGATTAAATTGGATAAATACATGTAGACTTAAATCATCAGTTTCCTATATTAATACAATAGAAAGTGAGATTCATTAATGAAGTTATCATGTATCTGATTGGCTGAGCATATCAGCATTTTAGCAACTCTATTTCTTATCAGAATTTTTATCAAATTTGGGCAATAGGCCTTTATTATCAAGATGTCAGATGTATTTTATTGTGAGCAAGGTCTGAGCATATTAGTGAAGTGTTCTTTTTCAGCTTCTTCCTTCTTGAGAGATGGTATTTCTGACCCAGGTTTAATGCAACTTTTTTAATAGGCTAATTTAATCAAGATATTTGATGATTAAGCATTATTTAATTCAAAATTAGTATTCATGTTGAAAATTACTGTTACCCTTCTCCCTTTATATACTTATTTCCACTATTATCTCATAGTCACATCATTATCATGGATTCTTTGATTATTATATCTTTGTTCAGTTTCTTTTGTGAAATCATTTTTGATCTTTTAACCTCTGAAGAATTTATTTTTCCCTATAGGGTCCCCCTAGAGGAAAGTGGGGAGCACCTGCAATTCCAGAATTTGAACCTGAAGAGAAGGAGTCAGAGAGGTCCAAATGGGGAGCAGGTGATGCATGTAATTTGGGAAATCTGTCTCTAGAGGAAACAGCTTCACAAATGGAAGGTATCAATAGATTAGAATCTTTCTGTGGTCTTTATTGTTATGATTAATTTTCTGGTTATTTTAGTAGAAACTGAGGTAAGTTTCAGAAATATCTGTCCAGTAAGTATCTGATGTCTTTTTTGGAATTATAAGACTTTGTTGTGTAAATCTTTACTATGTTGTGTAAATCTTTACTATGTTGTGTAAATCTTTACTTTGTTGTGTAAATCTTTACTATGTTGTGTAAATCTTTACTATTACAGAGTCATATATTCCTTGAGTCATAGTTAAATGAAAGCAATTACACTGCATACTAAACATTTTTTAAACAATACAAAATGAAATACAAAAAAGAAAAATAAGCAAGGACTATTCCAGACAAGGGGAGGAGAGGAGCAGGAAAAGGGCACATAATTTCATTCAAGGTTTTGGGGTGGGATGTAGTCTAGACTGTTATCAATTACAGTTAGATTGAATTTCCTCTGAACACCTAAATTTACTTCTGCAATAGTCATGAGATTTACTGATCATGGAATGATTCAGACTGTGCTGTAGTCATCATTAATCAGTAATATCATATGTAAGTTAATACATGTTACAATCATTTTGGTATCTGAAATAATGTCCTACTTATTTGTTGGTCCTAAGTAGTAGTTTTTTTGACAAAACAAGGTGATTAGTTGTCTTTTATAAAATAAAGAATCCATTGGCCTTTGACAAAACAAAATGACTAATTGCCTTTGACAAAATAAGTTGACTAATTGCTTTTGACAAAAAAGGCATCTATTGGCCTTTGACAAAACAAGATGACTTATTACATTTGACAAAACAAAGTGTCTTATTGCCTTTGACAAAAAAGATAACTGATTACCTTTGACACAAAAAGGCTTCTAATGGCCTTTGACAAAATAAGGTGACCAATTGCCTTTGACAAAAAAGGCATTCATTGGTCTTTGACAAAATAATGACCAATGGCCCCTTACATAACTGTTTGTCAGTTACATCCACTATATGTGAGGGTTATAAAGGCAAAATTAATAGTCTACAATGGGCATGGGAGTTGAAGGAACAAATAACAAGAGGAGAAAATGAAACAAAATATAGATAGGCAACATCAAACAGTTGCTTTTGTCAACACCAATTTTTCAGTATTATCTCATAGTGAAGTGATTGCTTTACCTCTGCTCTTACTGATGATTTATGTACTAGCAACACTAATTCAGTCAATAAATGCCATGTTGCTTGTTAATGTTGATGAGAAATAAAACAAATTTGAAAAAGAATTTATTCATACTTTTTAGTTACAAGTTCCCTAGATAGAGTGGTGTGCAATCCTGATTCTTCAAGACGACAGTGGAAGTCACCAGATTCATCTGTTATCAGTTCCCTTCAGGACCGTCCTGTTGTGGAGGGTACAGTTACCATTGCTAGTGATAAGTCAGGTAGATAGGTTTTTCTTGATTGCCTAAAAATTTTGTGTTGATTTGACTTCATGGTAATATACAGTTATTGACCATGGTTAAGGTGAATATTACATTTTGGAACCTATAAACTATATATTGGTCCACTCAAAGTAGGTTGAAAATAGTAGACTAAATAACATTATTGATTGACTAATTTTACATTTGTTACAGATTTATTGAATTTCATCAAAATATGACAGATCTTCAAAAACTCATTTTTGGTTTGAGTTTTCAGTAGCTTAAAGTTTTTCAAAATCACAGGGTCAGACTGGACAAGTATTTTGAATATTCCCATGTATTAAAATATTGCCAAGTATTTATGTATTCCTATATATTCAAGTGATTAATACATTTAACTTGCCACACTTTATATTTAGAGATGTAGATTTCTTTTCCCCATCAAAAAGAATCCTCATACTAGTGGGAGGGGTGAGAGAAGCCAAAAGTCACCCCCAAATTTCAACTTAATTGAAAGAATTCAGTGTTGTAATACATGTTATCTTTAGGTTTATATATATGGAATATTGCATAAGTAGAAAGTTAACTTTCATTAAATTCAACATTCTCAGCATAAAAGGCTTAGACATTTATACAACCTGCACTGGCCCTTGTATCTCTCCCTACCTTATGAAGACTTGCCTCAGAATCATGGCTTCAAAAGCTATTCATAATAGCTATTCAGCTGAATATTACCAGTCGGACCAAATACAAATAGTGGTCACGTGACATCTGTTTATGCATATGCAGTTGCTACGGTGAGTTGACTGAAGTAACTCTCATATTAACATAATATATGCTGTGGTTGCAGCCAGGCATTGCCTGCTGCCTGGACTGTGGTATTGCAGTGTCAGAAGACTCATTCTTTGTGTACAGTGACTGAACATTAACGTTCAGCATTTGAAGCTCGAGTAGTTCAATTGTTAGTTAAATTTAATAGTTAATTTTACATTAATTCAGGTTGTAGTTGGTTAGTGCAGTGATGGATAAACTTAAGTCCAATTTGAAAATTTTTCAAGATTTTGCAATGATAAACAAAGCAATGTGCCAGTTGTGCAACACAGTCATTTCTCATGGCAGTAGTTCAGTAAAGTCATTCACAACTCCACTGAATAACCTGGACAAATACAATCAGGCCATAAACCAGAAAGCAGCAGCATCAGCCAAGGCAAGTTCAACATCTGGCTTTCAGCAGACAGGAAGGAGTCAGCAAATACTAAACAACATCAATAACAAGAAAAAAGTGGTCTATCGACAATCCACAGTGCAAAAAATACACTGGGCAATCATAAAATGATTGACGTTGATATCCAGCTACACTCAATTTGTTTATGATATTGGCTTTAAAGAACTGAGTGATGTACTTTAATCAAGATACATGCTACCAGGCCGCAAATTCTTCAGAGAAAAAAATCATACCTGAGATGTACGATACAGTGATGGGTTATGTCCAGGCTGCCATCAGTGAAGCAAAATTTTTGTGTTTAACTACAGATCCTTGGACCTTGCAGACAATGACAACATCTTGAGCTTAACAGCACATTGGATCTATGACAAATTTACATGCCAAGCTGCTGCCTTCATTGTCAACAGTTTGATGGACAGCACACTTGAACTCAATGCTCTGCTGGACATGAGGAATCGCTGGTCGCTGGAATATTCAAAAACATGTCCACTTGGTGCCAACATGGTGAAAGTGATATGTGATGCAGATCTTCCCAATGTCAGTTGTTTTGCCCACACACTGCAGCTGGCTCTGCACGGCACCATTCTGACACAGCCATCTCTTGCTGACTTGATAACACTCTTATGAAACAATGTGGGACATTTTCAAGTGCTACCTCGAGCTTTCATGCCATTCAAATACAACTCAGAGTGCCAAACCATCAGTTGCATCAGGATGTATTAACCAGATAGAACTTGACTTATCAGATGCTGGATCGTTTGATAGAGCAAAAAAGAGCTGTGTCTGTGCATGTCGCTGAATGTGACAAGAAGTACAACAAGGCGCTATCCATGACAAGTCAGTAGGCTTTAGCAACAAGAATTGTTGCAATTCTGCAGCCATTTGAACAACTGACCCATGAAATAAGCTGCAATTCCTGTTTTTCAATGATCCTACCAGCTGTTCAGGCTATCTTGTTGTATCTTCAGAAAGATGATTCTGATGAGGTCATCAAGAAGACAGTCAGCGAACTGACAGCATCATTAATGAGGAGATTTTTGGACTTATATGAAAATAGCATGTATTCAATGTCAACTGGTTTGCAACCACACTTCATGCTACGTTTTTTTATCACTGTGCAGCAAGTACAAGCCAAGATAGACATTATGACTGCTAGCCAACACCATCTACAGCTACAGTCCAGCAGTCTGAAGTTTTTCCTGCAGCTGACGAACAGCTGCTAAGAAAAAACAGAAAAAAGGATGACTTTTGGACCTCTTTCAATCATTTTTATCCTATTCAGCCACAGAACAACAACATGTCTGTCATCATAGAAACAGAAGTGAACAACTACCTGGCAGAGCCATGTATTCCAAGTTACACTGACCCATTGAATTGGTGGAAAATAAACATGTAAAGATTTCCCACTCCCTGTCACACTGCAAAGTGATACCTTTCTGCACCACCTACAAGCTTACCAAGCTTAACATCTCTTAAGTATAGCTGGCAAGGAAAGGAGAAGCTGCCTTAATGCTGACAACATGGAATGATTGGTGTTTTTGAAAGCTAATAGCATTCATGCATTAACTGAACTGTATGTGACAATTTCTAAGTTAAGTTAAATTAGTTCCTTTCCTAATTTAAAGAGACTGGCAGAAAGATGCAAAAATTACATGTAGTTAACTGTTTTAGTTTATGTATTAAATTTAAAAAACTAAAACTTTTGCTTACATCTGAAATTTTGAATTTTGTTGATAGACCTATTTAGTACACTATTCATTTTCATATTTGGCTGAATAGTTGGTCCAATTATTCATTTTCGGCAGAATAGTGATAATCACCTATTTGATACAGCCCTTATTAATATTATATATATATATATATATATATATATATATATATATATATATATATATATATATATATATATATATATATACACACACACACACACACACACACACACACACTTACTTTCTGTATGAACTCATTTCTGAGTTGAGTGCAGTTGCCTGTTGTACAGAGCCAAATCTGCAGTTGCATAATGCACTGGCAGATGAGGGTCAATGCAGTTTGTTGTAACAAATGACATAGACCCTGATATAATGATGCATTATGCATTGACAGATGGGTCTGAGTTGTTTGCAGTTGGACTTATCAAGGGGTAGTTATGTCACTTAACATTATAGGGACAAATAATTTACAGGCAGCAAAGTTGCATGGGTCTGTCCTTTTCTCCTTTGAATACATTACTTTATCTATTTTGCAATATTTTGTCTTGCAGATTAGATCTATGGTCAAATCATACATAACATACAGCTCAGGCATCAATAGTCTGTATGCTGATTTCTTCTGCAGTGTGAACCTTTATGGAAGCAAGGGAGATAATTCAACTTACCCTTTAACCACAAAGCACCAGATATTGACTTGCACAGAAACAGCACCAGCACCCAAGTCACCACCACTGGCCTCGTCTTTTTTGGAACTCCCCCATACCTTGTCTCCTTGGGGTTTGACATAGACAGAATGGGACAGAGCTAACTAACAAACAGCCAGGTTCCCTCTGATTCAGCAGACATACGGACAGGTTTCATGGATCAGATATATATAACCCGTCCCAACCGATGATCCTAACATCTTCCTCACTCTGATAGCTAATTTTCATTGCAACTAGCCTAGGCCATATAATAGGGATCATGAAGGGCCAGTCATCAATATTATGGGCTCAGTATGTTGAACATGACTTTTTCCAGTTATCTTCCAGCTGACGTAATATACTATATCTTAAAACTACACACAGAACACCTAAGGCATACATGGAGTCAATCTCAAGATAACAACATGACCTCAGTCCTCTTCCACTCTGCTTAATGGCCCGATGGATGAGTATGCTAACAAGTCATCAAGGAGACACATTTCCCTCCCTCCACAACCACAGCATTGATACAGGAATAGTACAGGGATTCAACAAAAGGACCCAAGGGTCACTTATAGGACACGAACCTCTGAAAGCCATCCTATCAAAGCTCCACCAATCAAATACCATGTGGATATAGCACTGAGATGATTCTATCATTCCTTTGACACCTTTTCTTGGTCCCAGCGGCAAATGACTCTCTGAGTTTGGTCATCGGCTGAAATCAATCAATTTTCCACACCTCTCAGTTTCCTCCAGGAACTCTACAATCCATTTTGAACAATATCCACAAGTGAGACTTTGCCTTCACTCTGGGCTAAAATGGCACATGCATTTCATGTCTCTTCATAGGCTTCCTGATTATACAACATTCAGAGCACCCTAATTGAGACTCCTCATTGGCCCAGTGGTCATCCCTTATCAGACAAATCAAATAATGGCTCATACCCAGACCATTTCTATGGCAGCAACCTAAAGTTACCTGGATAACATCCTGTCATGATGGCAGTTGCATTGTTACCAATCTGGACTTCTCATTAACAAGGAAATATCCCACCTAGTATCATCTCAATTTATTAACTTAGGTAAAGACACAGGCACTATACTTTGTCTGTCTCAGAATAGGGCATTGAAATGACCCATGGCAGCAACTTTCTTTTGAGGAATTCTATCCACATGGGAGTGCTCAGCATTGCAGCAGACATGGTCCTCAGTTGCCTCTGCTGCTTTGCTACTGTTTTTGTCTATGTGAATGGAGTCCTCAAGTTGGCCCACTGGACTATCCTTTCAAATATCTCCATCCTGGGACTCCTCAATGCACTGATCATCCCTTTGTCACAGAACAATTGACCAGTACAGAAGGAACGGTCTTTCCAGCCTTTGGTTCTCATGCAGATCTGTACCTGATGGGATCTACCATTGGAAGGCCTGTTTTTGACAATAAGAAATGCCAAACCCCATTCGTTGGATTGCACCAACATTAAATCATACACCAACCACCAATACCTTTAATTCCAAGTGATACAATAAATGAGGGAATCAGCCTGTGACCTCATTTCATCACTCCAATGGGACAAGTTGTGAATCGACGACCTCATCAATCTGGCATCAGAAACGCAGTAGAAGATTCAGATCTTTCCTTATCTACTCAAACAGCCAACACAGCAGTTGTACATTGGAGCTGCTGGACCTGTATATCTGGATCAGATCAAACAGGCTCTCAGAAACAAACAGTTCTTGCAACCAGTAGTGGAGAAAATCACTCAGGCATGATGGCTCTTCACTCTAAAGCATACAAAGGTAAATGGCACGTTGCACCCACTGGTGTG
Source organism: Potamilus streckersoni (assembly GCA_016746295.1). Taxonomy (NCBI): domain Eukaryota; kingdom Metazoa; phylum Mollusca; class Bivalvia; order Unionida; family Unionidae; genus Potamilus; species Potamilus streckersoni. The sequence goes on along the minus strand of JAEAOA010000768.1, from coordinate 718,300 downwards.
CAATGAACATATCTTTCCTCTCCAGGCATCAATATAGCAAATAGCTAATTTTATCCTCATGCTCTTTGAAGAGAGAAAATTAGCTCAAGTATGATCAAAAGCTATCACTTGACAGCAGCAGACACCTTTTGTCATCATGGGCCCGAAGATATTGGACAAAACAAGAACATATCTGATCTCCTTGCAACTTTGAGTTGGGCTACTTAGAAGCTGTCTCTTATGCCTTAGGGGATTGGAGGTTTTATCTCTGAGGTAAGACAATGTACCTCCCTCCACCTCATACTTATTCTCCTAAGGTATTATGATTGGAAAATGTATTCAAAGAAGTAACCAAATTTTTATATTAAAATGTTTCTTCAAAAATACTTACCCAATGATAGTACACATACCCTCTTTCAGCCTTCCCAGTCATATCCATAGCTAGCATGCCTTCCACTCCAGTAAGAACTAACATATCCTTACGTGTTGCAGCCAAGTATTATATGTAAGGGGAGATCACTTTGCTCAATTGCCAATAGGTCAGCAGGCAACTTTTTAGCTCCCTTGATCTAAAAGTAGTATCTGCGAGGTAGTGGTAGTTTTCCTAAGGTATTATCACTAGGTAAGTATTTTCAAAGAAGAAACATATTTTAGTGTTTAAAAATTGGTGTCTTGAAAAGTATTGAAATGCCCACATTTTAACCAGATGCATTCTTTCTCATCAAGAATGGGCCAAATCATTTATGCACCCAGCATCTGACCCTTGGCATCTCCCTTCCAACTGGAACTGACCCCATTTGTCATAACTTTGAAAAACAAAACTTGTTCATAGCTCCATCCTAAAAGAATGTATCCATGTTTTTGGTCTGGAAAGAGAAATTCATTTATAGTCATACATGTACTTGGCCTGGAAAGGGAAATTCATTTATAGTCCTACATGTATTTGGCCTGGAAAGGGAAATTCATTTATAGTGAGTTTGCTTAAATGAAAAAAAAGTTGTTTCATGGACACTTGTTCAGAGTAAATGGTTACATGACTTCTCTACCTAATCATCCCTTCTCACTATTCTTACATTACTGTGTGCTGTCAGTGTTGTTTGCTGTTGTTATATCCATGTTTATCATCGATATTGAGTAATTACATCACATATATATAGGCTTAAATTGTTAATTTAAAAGTGTGCACTATCAATTTTGTTGCTATATTTAAAATTTGTTCTGCATGTGTGGTCACTCTTTTCTTATGTAAAATTTCAGTTGTTTATCATGCTTATGTAATGTGTTATCAGTATTCTTATTGATTAGTTGGTTTTTAACAGAAGTTTTCGGCCCATTATTGACCATATCATGTTGAGAAGTGGGAGCTAAGTACCTTTCTGTAGGACACATAGAGGAAGCCAAGAGGCTAAACTTAATGAACATTTTATTTTCTACTTAAATGCTGGGGTTTTTTAAATGCAAGTAACAATTTTCACTAGTTGGCCAGAAAAATTGAGCAAAAAAATATTGTAATACCTTTAAATGTCTACACAGTAATACTCAATAAATTTATGATAATTTTTTTAATAGCAGCATAATTATAAATTTTGGTTTCATTTTCTCTGATACCATAGATTGTTTGTTTTATTATAACCTTCTGACACATTGCATCACCTCAGTAGGGAGGTTATAGGACAAAACAAATACCTCTTTTACTTTCAGTGATGAACTTTGATCTGTCATGGATACAAGTTTTAAAGGGAATCTACATGTGTTCTGACATGATTAAATAAGGCACCATTGGAACTGTTTTTAAGAGGATAATTGGTACATATCTTATGTTAGACCTGCTTCCTTGTTCTTGCTACTGCAGGCAGGATTAGTGAAAATGCATGCCTTGTCAATCAACCTGAACTACCTACAGTTCCATTAAAATGGTTCAATTTTAACTTCAGCCCATGCTTTCATGAACAGGCTCCCACTCATGGACAAAACTCTTTCCACATTGAATCTTTTACCTCATGGCCATCTACTGAACCTGTTGAGAATGTTTAAAATGAATCAATCCAGTGTGAAGAGAAAAACCGCACGTTATTACCTTTGAAAGAGTATTAGGTTGATATCTCAACTTATCTGCTAATATAAAATGGGTATTCACTATGCATATAGAGAAATAATCCATGATCAAATGAAATTATTAAACATTTTGAGACCACTCTGGGGGCCTAGTGGTTAGAGCATCCATTTTGGATTGTGGGAGGTCATGGTTTGATCCCCAGCTGAGTCATACCAAAGCTTCGCTTGGTGCTCATCATTAATAGATTTGTGTTAGGACTGGTTGGCCTGGTTTTGAGATAATGTGACTGCAGCATGATGCCCCAGTACTAGACATCACTATAAAACTGCCTCACTGCAGATGTCATAGCGATATGGCTGAAAATTTGTTAAAGATACATTAAAAATCCAAATCATACACACACACACACACACATGCACACACACATACACACATAAACACACACATGCACACACACATACACACACATATACACACATGCACACACACATATATACACACACACACACACAAGCATTGACTTATGAGGTTAGAGCAGTTGTTGCCTGCATTGCATTCAAGCACAACTGTTCCCAAAGGACATTAAACAGGCAGTTTGATGGTGGTCAGAGATAAGCAACCTCCATTTTACAAATTACTTAACTGGCTGAGAATACCTAGAGGGATGCCATGTTAAATCCTTGAAAGATTGCTGTGGAGAGAGCCCATTAGGCTAATTTGCATAGGTAAAGTACTCAAAGTGGAACAACTGAATTAATTTGAAATCAGGTAAAACAAGAGGTGTGTATTGAAGAACAAAAGTTACTACTGCCTTGAATAACAATATTTAACAATCCTTATAAAAAAAATTATATTAACAAGTTTGTGATCAATGTGTCTTTCAACTCAGATTTCATTACGTATGATTATTTTGGTAGTTGGAATAAAATATAGATGTAATTTAATGTTGAAAGGAAATTATTGAAATGCAGCTGTGCTTCAGGGAAAGATAGCCATCTGCAAAGCAAGCAAAGCTCAGCATAACTAAATTTCAAAACTTATGGTTGATGGGGAGTGACATGTAAAGAACATCTGCAATAGGGAACATTTTATTTTTTGCAAACATTGCAAACACCTTATTGAATTCAGTAATTCTGGAGTGTACAACTTCCATTGACATAGCAGCAGCACTCAGTATATTTGACACTCCCTCATAGCAATGCAGATGCAGAAAAACCATTTTCTTTGCTGGGAAAAATTAACAAGGTCTTTGGGAGATGTTTGAAGAACAGTACCACCCAGTATCTGATGAGAGCAAAGATCAACAAAATTGACACTTGCATTGCCTTAAGACACCCTCCTGAACTATTGGGTGCAGCAAAAATTGTATCAGTTAAGAAAATATTCAACTGTCCAAAGGCAGAAACTTGGTAAAATGGTGTTTCTATTTAATGGCTATGAAGATGTGATAATGTTAGTATGGGCACATGTGTGTATGTATGTGTGAGGTGATGCTATTGGGCAGTGCTAAGTATTCCAACTATTTTTTGTTTTTTAGTATACTAAATGCTTTGCATAAATTTGACATAATATTTTCTTTTTTATCAAATTGAATTTCCAATACTTTTCTATTTGCTTACAACAAAATATAACCTATTCTCAATTGTACTGACTCACCTTGTGACCTCAAATTACACTTTTTGAGTAACAACTCCCCCATCTCCAACACTCTCTGGGAATATGGAAGATAAGGGTATGTAACTCCCTCCATCTCATAACTAATCTCCTAGATATCATGACTGGGTAATGCATTTAAGAAAGAATGCAGTTATTGGAGTGAAATCTGTTTCTTACCCAATCATAATATGGATACAAACTCCTAATTTCCCAGCAGTTACATCCCACTGGTAGAGAATGCATTCTACACCAAGAGTTCTTGAAGTTGTGGATGGGATTGGAAGCCAATCCCTGTATCCAAAGGAGATCACTCTTGTCTGATTCCCATGTATGTATGAAAGCTTCTGTTAACTTTTTAAAATTTAAATTGGAAGGCTTGATTTGCAAGGTAGTGAAATACTCTAAAGGGGTTATGAATGGGTAAGTATTATCAACAATATTATAGTTTACTCTAAAACTTGGCTTCTAGAAATAGACCATATTTATTTTTTTAAAATATTTGACATTTTAAAATGAAAAGCAGTCACCCAGGTTGTTAGTTTTGAAGTATGATGCTCACCCCATAAATTCTAAATTGGTCCTTTAATCCATCACTAAGATTAAAGTGCCATCATACATGTACATGTACTAGCCAGTGAATCATAAAAATCACTGATATTTCTATAGACAGTATGACTGGCAGTAACATATGTGAATGTTAGCTTTGGAAATTAATGTTACCTACATGAGACACACGTTCATATCCTTCTTTTTAATTTTGATTTATACTGGGATATTGTAAGCAAAGTTTGTGTATAATTCTTCCAGATGAGAGTGTCAGTCCCTCTGTCTCTGCAAAGGCCAACCCCATAACACCACCTGCTATAGGTTCCACATTTACAATATCACAGAGTCCCATACAGAAAGGAACAGTCATAATCAAAACTGCCCAGCAAACTGAAGGTGAAACATGACTTTTACCCTTTTTTCTGAATTTTAATATGAGCAAATGTTGAAATTATGCATCTCCTGTTGAAATTGACCCATTTTTAAAAAATTAGCTGACACCAGAAATTGGAGTGCTAAATCCCACTTATAACATTTAATATCTCTAACATGATAAATAGCATGATTTTATGAAGAAAAAGAAGACTTTATGCCTAATTAATTTTTGCATAATAGAGATGCTAACTATTTTCAGAATAATATACATTTTGTAATGAACTTCCTTTGTCAGCATGTAACTTTTTAACATGAATTTCCTACATGAGTTCTTTATCTGTGTGTAACTTTTTAACATGAATTTCCTACATTAGTTCTTTGTCACTGTGTAACTTTTAAACATGAATTTCCTACATGAGTTCTTTATCTGTGTGTAACTTTTTAACATGAATATCCTACATTAGATTTTTGTCACTGTGTAACTTTTTAACATGAATATCCTACATTAGTTCTTTTAAGCTAAAATATTGTAAAATGGTTTTTCTTTAAAATTAATTTTGAAGTTTACCCTCTGGTAACAAAATCATTTCCCAGGAGGATAAATCAATAAATGATATGTGGTCACGTATCATTAGATTTGAATATATAGTTACATTTAATTACTAATGCATTTATTATGTGTATATTTTATGTACAGTATTTAGAAGAACAGTAATAACACAGTTTCATCTAGTTACTAGTTTGTTTTATGAATATGACAGTAGGTTGACATTTTGGTCAAGTATTTCAAAAGTTTATGCTTTTAGAATTATGTTGCAGCTTTTTGTTATTGATGTTGTGGCTTTTAAAATGGCTTTTGCATTGTGTTTTCATATTTTAAATACTTCTCAGATTTCAGAAATGACATTAATCTTTTCAAAACAGTTATGGCAATTATATTGTCTTAGAAACAGTCAGATTTTTTAAAAAATGAATATTAATATTATTTTCTTTACTATTAATATTTGCTAGTTTACTTTGCACTTCATGCTTTTCATATCCTCACTGCATGTTTATTTTGTGCTATATTGTTATTCTCAGGCAAAAATGCTTCCAGTGAATCCAGCCTCTCTTCCTCAAATGCCAGCCAGGATGCAGAATCATCTGCCAATCGTGAGGCAGATTCCACACCCACTTGTTCTTCACCCAGTGAAAAGACTTCTGATCAAACTTTCCCAGCCAAAGATCAAATTGAGTTTCATGTAAAAATTGAACAAAAACTTAAAGCAAATATTGAAAAGAAAGATGAAGAATCAAAACCATCTATACCTCCTAAACCTCCATTACCTGCAAGACCAAAAGATAAACCTCTAAATTTACCCACACCCAAGCTTCTACCAAAACCAGACAAGCCTATGGAATTTGGTTAGTAAAACTAATAAAATGTATTTTTATCAATTTTTATAAACCTGTCTTATGGCATATTATGTTATGGCATTGACAATCTGTCTCATTAGATTTGTTTGTCTGAATGGTTAGAGATTTTTATTAAACTTTGCCCACTTTTATTTTATGAAGAGCTGACATGTCACATTATATAGCCAGGTCTTCTATGAAGAGCTGATATGTCACATTATATAGCCAGGCCTTCTATGAAGAACTGACATGTCACATTATATAGCCAGGCCTTCTATGAAGAGCTGACATGTCACATTATATAGCCAGACCTTCTATGAAGAGCTGACTTGTCACATTATATAGCCAAGCCTTTTTATGAAGAGCAGACATGTCACATTATATAGCCAGGCCTTCTCAGCCTTAAGGTGAAGGTCTGAGGAAGTTAAAACATTAACTCTGATTTGTGTCTTTGTCAGGGGTAAGACTTTTGAGCCACTGAAGATATTTTTTTTTTTAATTTATACCAGTTGTATATAATGAAAAGACAGTTTTTCTTATACCCCAGCAATATTATGATCATGTCATGGGAAACTTGTGATTTATGTTTTTGTACAGACATAACTTTTTAACTAGTGAAGATATTTGACTTAACTGTTGCTATGTTTTATATCTTATCTTGACACTATCTCAGATACTCATAGCCATATCATCTTCCCACAAGGTCAGGTCACAACAAGTGATAATATAAGTCAACTTCCTATGCCTTATTCAGACTGTCATTATTTAACCCCTATAGCTATTCTGATGATAAAATTTCCCAGATCAACACCTTAGCATAAGAAAGTAAAGTTCCTGGCTCAGAGGTCAAGGTCATCAGTAGAATTAAAGGTCAAAAACTAGACATATAATGTGCTATTTATGGTACTCTTGTCTTTAAGCACCCTCACTATAATGATATTCAGTTTCTTATATAGAAATACATGTATTGGCATTCTTTGGCTTAGGTGTATGAATGTAGCCTTATCTCAGTATAATATCTTGTGCATCAATCAAACATGGATATTGTTTTAGGTTTTGTTTTCAGACCTAAAAAAAACAAATACTGCATTTTGCATTTTGTGTGTATTGGTTGAATGTTGGCAGTCATGATGCATTTTTCAGTTGCAAAGGAAACAAGAAATTTTTGCACAGATCAAAATAAGTTTTTTACCCCCCAAGAGCATTTAGCATCTTGTTCATTCAAAGGAGTTTAATAATAATATAAGTAAAAGAATATTAACTTCTGCTTTATAGTGTGTGTGTGTGTGTATGCGCATGCGTGTATGCATGCACCAAAGGCCATATCTGTCTGTTCTGAATATTTGTAACTTTATGTAATTACCTGTCAGCCTTTTTGTAGATCATTTGTTAGACATGATTGATATTATGCTAAATAAATTACTAAGGGATTATTTCTTCATAAATCTTTGCAGCTGGCTTTCATGCAAGGTGCTTATTTACATTGACCATATTACATTAGCTGATTGGTTTACATGACATGCTCAAAAAGAGATAAGCAAAACTAGAGGATTGGTACTTTTACTACTCTTTTAATAATTTCAAAAGGTTTCCTTTTAATTTCATCAAAAATGTACTGATTATACTTGTTTTATTCTGGTACAAATGTTAATCAGATCTCTTCTATGTGTTAAACTCTTGAATTCAAGATTTTTAAACAGTGTCTACAGCAGTCACCAAACATTTATAAAAAAATGTATGATCCATATAATAACAAAGACTCGTTTATGACCACAGTAGTATGTTGTTCATCTATGACATTGGCACAACAATAGGCCTCTGCCTTTTACTGTAGTAAGGAAAAATTTACATTGAAGATTTCTTGAAGTCTTTAAGAACCTGGATTGCTACAGTTGTCGTTGAATGTGTGTGTTCATTTATGTCGCTGTTTTCAATAGTTTTAAGCCAGCTAACATATACGCTTGAGAAGTTTAGATGAAAATTCAATATAGTTGCCATTTTTATGCCTGCTATGTAATAATGATTTATGACTGACAGCTGTGTATGTTATGCATACCATACATATGACAATAGTATTAAATAATGTAGAACATTGCTAGTCCCTTAAGAGTGATTGAAAATAGTTTTATTATTATAACAAAAGACTTTTTATAAAATGTTTTTTAAAAAATGTCAGGCAATATGTCAAGAATATGTTTCAAGAATCATTCTGTACACCTTATGTCCATACCCATAAAGGTAAATTCAGTATTTTTTTTTAGCAGAATAAAGCCATGGTGAGTCAGTAAGAAACATTTTAAAATGTACTAATGTGCATTTATTCTGAACTTGCTGTTAATTAATACTAATAATAATTTCAAGTTATTTATATCAAATTTTTAAGTAATTTTTTATTAAAAAGTCTTTTATAAATGCTTTTTATTTATATTACTACTTCATATAATTATCAAATGTTTTATTTAGAAACAATTCAAGCAAATGATTTCAACATATCACATCTGAAAAAAAAAGTGAATAGATGGTTTTCCTTGCTTTTAGGGAAGGCTTCTGTGCCATCTGCATCCCACAGTCAAGGGGAGGGCAGCCTTTTTGAAAAAGTGCAGTTGGAGGATGAAGAGGAGGATCAGGAAGAAAAGGAGGAAAGAGAAAAGAATAAAATAGCCATTGAAGATGTAGAAGAGGAAGAAACAAACAAAGATGAAAAAACAAAGTATTTTAAATTTTAATTCTTTCAGTTCATGATGCAATGTTTTAAGCGCTATATGGTGCAGTTATTTTCTTGGGTTCAAAACTGGTCTGACATAAAGTTACTTTGTAGGCCAGATTAGTGAAACATAGTCACCAAATCATATCAAACTTATGATAGTAAGAAATACCTGGTGGTCAACATGATGGTGTACTGTATGGTAGGCTGATTAGCCTCCCTTTATAAACAGATAACATCAACAAGTGGTCAGTTTAGGTGTTAAGCATGACATGTCATATCGTGTCTAAAATTTAACATTCAGTCAGATTATAGTAAGGAAGACAGACACAAGGAAAGCGGTAACTAGCTCCCTTGTATAGTTAAATGTTGTGTGTGATATTTTTTTATGTTACTGATAAGTACACTCATCTTTTTTGCATGTTCAAATCAAGGTTTGTTTTACTGTTCACAAGTACAAAATTAAGTTGTTTCTTTCTTTGGGATGAATAATTACCAAATAAAAAAAATCCCCACTAAAAATAATTGAGTACATAAAAATCATAGTCAGTTTGACAACACATGTAACATTTATTAATATTAACAAGACACAATCACTCAGTGTGTCCATTGGAAAGGCACATATAGCCAATGACATGTTAAAAATGCCATTAAAAAGCAAAATCTTATCATGTAAATACTTTACTGCTACATCAAATGCCATAATCAAGCACTTAGGTGACTTTATGGATTTGAGTGATGAGAAGATTTGTACACTGATTATCAATCTATTTATTAAAAGATTATACCAGCTCTGATTTGCAAAATTGTACAGTGGCAGACATGCAGTATTTGGTATTCAGTGGAAATGTCTGTTACATGTATATGACAGTGCCAGTAATGAAGATAAAATACTGAAAGCTTTATCTTTATTTATTAAAAGTTGTTTATCACACATACATTGATTGAAACACACTACAAGAAGTATATTTATAGATACTGTTCTCTTATAAAACTGTCCCTCTTAAAAAATTAATTTTTACAATAGAAAGTGTTCAAGTGAGAATTCTCTCTTGTTGTGAAAACCCCTGAACAAATCACGGCAAATTATGTCAGTAAAATGTATGTTTACATTGGTACAGACATATACAATCAGTTCACCAATTGATAATATATAAAATGTCTTTGGGTGCTAATAATTGATTCTAGCCAGAAGCACACACTTATCTGAAAGTGTCTTTGAATCCTGATCCTTTCCTTGAGAACACTTGTTGATATTTATGCAAATTGTAAAACTAGTCACATTAATAGCCATGGCAACAATGAGAAGCTCTGTAGTCATGGCAACCATGAGAAGCTCAGGCTTTTTGAACAACTGTAAGCTCAAAAAGACCTCTACCTTACTGCTATGAAAGTCAGTGAGACATCTGTCTTACTTCAGTTAAGGTCAGTGAGACATGTCTTACTGCTATTAAGCTTACTACTTTTAAGCTCAGTGTGACATTTGCCGCATAAGATAAGTCCAACTGCAAATTGCAAAGATCCAGATCTTCTGTCTCATAATGCATCAGCAGATCTGGGTCTGTGCAGTTTGTAAGGAGTAATCAGTAGAATAAACGTCATCGACCTCAATATACTGGTGCATTATGCAGGATCGATGTTATTTGCCATTATACGTGACTTATAAACGAATATATATGGTACCTTGCATCCAATAAGCTCAGCAAAACATCTACTTTACAAGTATTAAGTGCAGCAAGACATCTTTTTACTGCTATTATATTTTTCATGGCCTTTATTATTTACAATTATGAAGGAGGTGTGATTATCAGGCCTTTGTTTTTTAATGATTATGAATAAAGTGTGACTTTGTTATTTAGCCATTATGAATGCCTTTTGTTACCTGACTACATTGTTATGCCTTGTTGCTTGAATGACTGCTATTATTTACCTGGCATGAGGAAGTCTGGTGATAAAAAGGTCATAATTGATCTAGTTTTGGCTGATGGACCATGCAAATAAAATATTTTAAAAAAAGAATTAAATGTTGTAAGTAAAGAATGTTATAACAAAGTTTTGTGAATATGTAGTAATTAGGCATTTGGTTAGGGAATTTAAACTTGCATGTTCTAACAGAGAAAAAGCTACATACGAGAATGTAAAAAATAATCTCAGCAAGACACATACTTAACTGCTATTAAAATCAATGAGACATCTACCTCACCTACTGTACAAGCACAATTAAAAAAAACTCAGTATAAGATAGCAGAACAAAGTCCATGGAATCTACTGTAGCATGTATACATTTTTTTGATGAGTGTATATACATCTTCTTTTCAAGATAATTAGCAGTATATGTTTTTTATTTAATTGAATATTAATTACTTTCCAACTGCAGATTAAAATTATTGATTATAACCAGTTTCATAGCATATTCTTTGTACAAAACAAAACTTAATTCATAAAATAGTATTCTAAAGCTGACATGGTTTTCTCTTGTACAGGGACAAGCAGAGAAATGGTGTGGCATTAGGTCTCACTTCCGGAAGTTTTGACATCAACAATACTCAGATGTTACGGACCTGTTCAGAACCAGATTTATCCAGTTTATTCCGTACAATAGCAAAGGAAAGTCCTCAGGTGAAACGTAAAAGTTTGGACATGTCATCTGTACAGGAAGAGGTAATTGGCTGTGCTGAGTAATGTTCATTTTCTGCCCCCATTTTTTTAAAACAAGTTTGATAAATGTCAAGACTATTTGTGTTAATATCTGTTTATATCTGTCAAACTTTGTTTATAGATTTTGATTTCATGCACAAAAAGCCACTGTCAAATATCTGCTAGTTATATTGGAAAATGCAGAATAAATGCTCAGTTTAGCAACTTTAGACTGAGAAATCTATATGAGCACAGGGTTTCTCCACAAAGAAATTTTCATATATTTTGTTTCTGTTATGGACAAAATATGTTCAAAAGATCATAATGGAACAATGTTGCACTGATATCAACGAACTAAAATATTTTAAAATTTTGTTATAGGAATAAATGATCATGACTGGATATTTATCGATGTGTAAATTTTACCTAATCACTCACAAAGTACATCAATCTGAAGACTTTCTAACATCAGATCAGCATATTTAATCAACAAAACATTCACTGTTATGTAGATTGAAGTTTTTTCATTAGTCTCTTAACTGCAATAGAATACATTGTACAGAGCCTGATCTTCACTAGCTAAGATTAGTTGATACTTTATATAGTAATATGGGGTAGAATGCCATAGAGGGTCATGCCAGTGATATATTGTTATAATCATTATTTTAATATACAATAATGGTTGTTTCAGTTAAACCAGGATATTCCTTTTTTTTCAAAAATACAGTCACATATGGCACATGTTGTTATAGCAACATTGTTTTTACTTTCTACGCATTTTGATCTTTCAAAAGTAAAATTGTATCCATTTTTAGTGAGATCCCTTGTTTTACATATTTCCCTGACCTTTAATATTAATAACTACTGCTGTAACATGTTGTCAAGATGAAAATCATTAATTTCCGAAGATTGTCGTATAAAGCCTACTATATGCCTTCATTGGCAAAAGGGATGAGTGGTGGAGTGCAGGAAGGTCTTTGCAGTTACACTGTTTTAACTTATAATGTTCCATTTCTATCTGTGCTTGGCATCTTTTAATTGGAAATCACAGGAGTGGATGGGTGGGTATTTGTTGTTGTTATTATTAGAGTGTAATGGGTTGATACAAAAACTTCATATCAAATGACATAGAAACAGGGAACCAAAAGTAATCTGAGAATTTATCGATGTGTAAAAAAAATCTAGTTCAGTATCACATGACTGTTTGCATCCAGTTTGATTGAAGAAAATGCATTCATTTCATAAAAATTGGAATTATTATATGATGTTGGTATTTTTTTTTACAGGTGTACTGCACACACCTCTGAGTTGCAGAATCACTATTTGTAGAGAAGTTTGAACTCCAGTTGCTTACTGTATTTTTATTTTGATTCATAACAGTATTATAGATTAAATATTAAATATACCAGCAAAAGCAAAAAAAGATGGGTTGTTCGAGAGAATCTTAATCACCATTTATTTTATTTTTTCTTTGCCTTTTTCTCCTCCCTTGCACATTTGACTGGATGTATTGAATGAGCACCAGCCAGAATTTGATAATGACTGATAGGCATTCTCTAAAGTTTTATATTGTTCTTCAGCAAACATGAATATTGCTGTTGTATGACAGAAATATGATTTAATTCAAAGAATAATGAGTAAATATTAGATGCGTTTCCAGTCAGAATATAATGAAAGATCGAAACATTTTATACACAGATCATCAAAGTCACTTCCATCAGCATCCATGGTTAATATTCATGACTCCTGAAATAAAAGTACAGAATATCTAAAGAATAAATATAAACAATAGGTACATTTTAAAAAGTGTCATTGATCAATGTTCATATAGTAACTATTATCAGTTTTAGAAATAAATGCAGTGGAGTATCATCAACATCATGCTACATCATAACACAATATATGTATCTTTTAATGAGATGGAAATTTAAATCATGGAATAGTAGCTCAGCTATTAAGACAGGTGCCTTCCACACAGAAGCATACCTTGTTTAAAAGATTTTCACTGTTTTAGTGCAAAATTAATGATGGCTTTAATTGTGCAGTGAAATTTGAACAATTTTTAAGTTGATTTAAAAGTTGTGGATATTTGCTGTTGACTCATTTTTTTCTGCTGTTTAACCTTAATACATATCTTCATGATATGAAGATGATACTGATATTTTTACATCATCATTTTACATTTAGTGAATAATTTATGGATAAACCCTCAAATGACAATGCCTGGATAGGTTGGAAAACTTTAATGTATTCTTTTATCAGTTTTCAGCATTCTAGTTTCATGGAAGATTAGTAGACTAATTATAGAGAGCTCTCTGTACCCTGAAGCTTTGATTAATCAGGAAAGTATCATTTGAATAATAAATACTGAACACCCAAATACTCAAATGACAACCTTTTAAAGATGGAGAATAATATAGCAAATAAGTCATCATGTGTAAAAACAACATGGCACCAATTTATCTTTTTACTTTTATTGCAGTCTTGGAACTTCAGTCAAATTACACACTCTTCTATTAAAAATCAACTAGTATCCCAAAACACAAGACTGAAATATTTACAAGAAGTTTTACATGCAGTCGTGTTGTAACATGGCGTATCTAAGGATAAAATCATGTACAACCCATTTAATACATCTCAATTAAATGTGAGAGTCCACTGAGAATAAAGTTATTTATTATTATTATTATTATTGTTGTTGTTGTTATTATTATTATTATTATTATTATTATTATTATTATTATTATTATTATTATTAATAATTATTATTGTTATTATTATTATTGTTGTTGTTGTTATTATTATTATTATTATTATTATTATTATTATTATTATTATTATTATTATTATTATTATTATTATTTGAATCTGAAGAGTCTTTTGGAAGTAATGCCCCTTTTTGGTATTAAATATGTGTACTACATGTTATAAACTTTTGATAATGACTAGTTCAATAGCTGAATTACTCAGAAACTTGGCAGACATTATTGATATAAGGTGAACATGATCTGTCCTCATGCATCAGTTGTTTGTTTAAAGAGTTCTGCCACTTTCCTTTCTTGAATGTTCCTTTGCATGTTTATACATACATTCTACCAGAGTTATTCTACTGTCATTCTGCTTGCAACATTTCTTAAGTGGGTGGCAGCAGGGGGTGGAGAGTGTGGGCCATCCATGTCCTGTTGGTTTCATACTATATGAATCCATCCTGTACACTTTTTATAGGATGAGAAATACTTTGAAGAACTCTTGTCCAGTTTTGAGAATGCTTTAAAGGTAGACAACCCAGAAGAAGGTGCAGATAATCCAAAGGAAGATAAGGAGGTGGAGGAGGAAGTGGAAGAAGAACAGGAAGAGTAAGTCTTAAATACTGTTTTAAAACATCCAATGAGTACCCATTTTTAAAACCTTTTGACACATGACAAAAAACTGGTATGTGATATGTGTTATTTGTGTGGTACTAAAATTTTACTCTTCCAGTCTTACTGAATTTTTTAGTGTTTTACTTCTTATTCTTTCTCTGTTAAACTTAACATAAGCCAGTCAGCAATTCCATGGAGAAAAGTAGTATTAAGACTTTGTCTTCTTGTCACAGAAAACACATGAACCCTTTAATTCAGTTTCTTGTCCATCCAACTACCTTCATGAAACAATTCACTTTCATACAAGGTCATCTACAGTCAAATCAAATTGATGTATCACAGTGCTTTAGATATGAATTTAACGAATTGGTAGTTTACTCCCTAGTTTTTAAGTAATTTTATTTTGTTAAATTCAATGGCATATTTTTATTTTTGTGAACACTTTAAAACACAAATTTATGCTACCAGACAATCATCAAGACATTAAGAATTCCTTTTTGACTGTATCATATGACCAATGCTGATTTATGGTGCATTTGATCACATACACTAATGGCTTTGGACTAAGTGCTTAAAATCAAATTGTTTTCCATAATTTACCCACATTAAAAAATATTCTTTTTTCATTTTAGATTTATGCATCTTATCTGAAACACCCAAAGACTGTTGCTAATTTCACAAAATCCTTTTCATACTGCATTTTAACTTTTTTATAATAATTTTCACAAATATCTGGCCACCACATCAATTTTATGAAAAAAAAATGTCCGACACAAAAGGCATCATATTTTTAAGGTCATATGTATGTGTGTTAATTTTGACATAGAATGCATGTGGGTGATGCTTTATATACCTTTTATCAATTTGTGTTGTTGGAATTTAGTCTGTGTGGAATGAGCTGTCTCCTAGTTCATTACAGCTATAATATTCATTCTTTAATTATTAAATATTTAAGCTATTGGCAACAGGAGTATGTTTAATCAAATGAACAGAAGATCTACAAAACAATAATGAAATTTCTGAAGATACCACTACAGACAACATAGGCCCTGATCTACCATCACATAATGCACGGGCTTAATTTGGTCTAATAGATCTTAACAAACTGCATAGACAGAAGGTCTGGGTCTCTGCAGTTTGTAATTATTGTTGTTCTAGGGTTTAACACCCTTCTTCAGCACAAGATAGGCTATACATGACAGCCAGTATAAATGGGTGAGGAAGAACTCGGGAAAACCCCAGAAAGAACCACTGACCCACAAATAGCTACTGGCAAGCTTTCTCACATACCCACATTGGCCAAATCCGAGACTTGAACCCACGCAGACAGAGGTGAGGTGGCAGTGATCCATAATGGTGAGCACTTTAGACCACTCAGCCACTTCTGGCCCCAGTTTGCATTAAAATCAGACATATATGATTATATATGTGGGTTTGTGTATAGTTACATTCTCATTATGGTGGACAAAGTATACTTGCTTTAGATGTTCACTTTGAAATCTGTTTTTCATTCCAGAGATGAAGATTATGAAGATTTATTAAGTGTCCGTGAAACCATGAAGAGTCTTCTTTTACAGGATGATGGTAATTAGTGTCAGAGATATATTGATATTTGCTTGGATAGAGTGAATAATATATATATTTCAATGAGTGACTAAAACCTATTTATTTTCATGAGTGATGTTTCCATCTGCCAAGCTGAGACATATAATGAATCCATTTTAATGCTATTGGCACTAGAAGTTGTTACATTTAAAATGGGCTTGGAAATGTCCCATTTGGCCTAGACCTGATGAGTGACTGGTTTTGACATGAATTTACTTAATTGATGTTTGGTACAGCACTGGCTTGGATCTTCTAGTATTTAATAATATCTTCTCAAGTGAAATTTATGAATAGCAGTTCATAATAATAGTTTTAACAAAAATAGTTATACTTTTTTATTTATTTACTGAACTGCAGTGGTAACTGTGCAGAGTGCTGCCATTGGTTAGTTGTTACAACCAATCATGTTTCATTAAGAGAAAATATTCCTGAGAAATCTTGATTAAACTCTTGTCTCATGGATATCAATAAAAGATCATTAATATTTCAAAGATGAAAGTAACAGAAAATTATTCATTAAACATCAGTCACAAAAAATGTAATAATAGCACTCTGTGACATAATGCACACTACTCATTAGCCAAGTGGAAATTGAGTATGGATGTCTTCAAGCAGCCACTGGTGTAATATAAAATGCAACCACAGGCTGTTGGTGATTTACATAACAACTTTGCTATTTATCACCAATAAATGCACTGACACCACCTCTATCCAGGGCTGTTCCATTTAAACATACATGGTATCCAGGGAAGGCAGTTTTTAAAAAATATATGCCTAGATACTTTGATTTCACAGTGTTCATAATAAAATGATAAGAAATTTTAAATTGCATACATGGGCAGGTATCCCACTTTAAAGTGCCTTCTTAATGTCCCTTGTATTTTTTAATGGAATAACCCCCCTTTCCCAATGAAATACAAGGGTTCAAGTAAATTGTTTGATAAATTACCTGTAAAAATAATTGTATGACTCTTGGGAAAATACCTGTATTTCCACTCAATGTACATTCACAAATTTAACTTTACCAAAATGCATTCAGATTGGCCACTTTCTTCACATGTATCACATGATTTCATCTCTTAGAAAAATATTTTGATGTGAATAGAGGATCATAGTGAACACCTGTCATTGAAATATTTCTTGATTTTCAGGGTTGATGTTGTACATAAAAAAAAATGCTGCTTTGCATAGTCAGGTTGCTATAGTCAAGCATAAAAGTCAGGACACTTTTCAATTTGTGAGTAAATTAAAAAATTATGTTGACACAAAATGTAGTATAAAAATCAACCCATAAATTTACAAACAATGTTGCTTTTATATAAATATTAATTACAAAGGAAATATAATAACAGTTGCTCTTGAAATAAATTATGCTGTCCTGTCTCCCAAAAAGTTTAATAAAAATATATGATAATATTGAGGCTTGGTGATATTTCTGGTGTGGAGGGATTTCATCCCTCAAAACCTATGGCATGCTATGTACTCTCTTTCACAAAGAAAAGCTTATGTTTGAAATAATAGGGCACTTTCTATATTTAGCTTTTCTGGTCTTTTGACTTTGAATGGGCACCAAGGCTTTATAAGGACACAAGTCAAATTCTGGTCTTGAGAGAAAATGATTTATTAGTGTTTACCTCCTTTGATATACCTGACAGTTTGTTGTAGTGCTTTGGTCAAACAATATATAATTATTTCACCCAAAAAAATGCTCCTAAAAGATATTTGCTTAAATATTAATCTCAAAGTATTTGTTGGATATTTTAATTAATTCTCTGTTAAGAGATAAAGAAAAGAAAAGTCTTAAGAACATTAAAATTTTATAATTTAATGTTGTATTGCATAATCATCAATATCATGCAAGTTATGTTCATAATGTATTTAATGTGCCCATCTTGATCTAAGTCCTCAGTCCCTATAGATGTTAGAACATGAAATCATAGGTTGTTGTTTATTTTTACATTGAAACTGTCATGAAAATATGACTACTGAACCCATTAACATGTGGAGCTGGTATCACATCAGTGAAAATAGTGCCCAGGGTTTATTCACATTGATCAAATGACTTTGTTGACAACATGGCATCACCACATGTGCATTAAAAACTGTAACTCATGTTGTATGAAGGAAAAATTCTGCTGCACAGAACTTAATTATTACCTTTATAAAAACAACAGAGAAGCCACAGTTCTAATGCTTTGAAAATACTTGAAATAATACCATAGTGGTAGTTTTATCTGAGTGACTATATTTATTGACATGTGCACTAAGCTACTGTGATTGTGCTAATTTCCATTCAACTGATTAAGTTGGCATTCATTATTCAAACAATCTATGATGGATTGATGTAATATCATTATTTTGAGCACTTTAGTCATGAGCCATAGTGTTCCTCTAAACCACCATCACATTTTAAACCCCATCATTTTTTTGGGGTGGGGGATGTTGCAGAAAGAATTGGGTATTACCACCTGACAAATATCACTCCATTCTCAGTCCCTTTCAATATGTAAATTAATTGATTGGTTGGTATTTTTTCATTAAAATAAAAGATGTACATGTATTACCACTTGACATATCCAGAAATTAAAATCAAAGTAATATGTTGAATAGCTAGCTTACCAAAATTAACAGCTGAATTAGGAGCATATTGAAATCACAATTTGTGTCAAGTCAAAAGAAAAATAAAAATCGATCAGTAATTGACTCTGTTGGATATTTGCTTGCATTAATTCTTTAGGATATACAGTAATAATGTTATCTATGACAGTAATTTGTTTAATATAATTGTAAATATTAACTGAACATTCATAGCATTCAAATCTTTATATGGAATGTGCCACTTGCATCAATGAAAACTAAAAATAAAGGGTGCCTCATGACCACAAGAAAACAATTGAAGTTCATAGAAAGCAGTGCCAAAACATAATCAGAATGAATAAGGTGTGGTGAAAAAAAATGAACAAGTTAAAAGCTGCTTATAATATTTAAGAATAAACAAAGATATAAGAGACACAAAGCAAGGTATGCATGTAAGTAGTGTATGTCTGTTTGAAGTTTCATGTTATGATGTATAGCCCATGGAATTGAGTCTTTAATTACCATAAAGTTTATTTGAAAAGTTGTGTTCAAGAAATTTGATACATTCACATAGAATAACAACATATATTACTGATTATGTCTCAGATTTTATTATGTCTGTAGGTGTTTGGACACCAAAAAGATTATATTTTTCCTTACATATAAGTCTTCAGACATTACAACAGTATATATTTTCCTGTACTAGCCATCAGAATTCTCAATCCTTTGATTTTAAATTTCCTAATGTTAGCATACAATGCCTCATTTTGTCCTAATGAACCCGTAGTAAGCATATGATTTCTCTGTTTGTCCTAATGAACTAGCTGTAATCATACAGTTCCTCTGTCCAAAGGAACTCACTATAGGCATGCATTGCTACTGTTCATGTAATGAATCAGCTGTAAGCGTACAGTTCCTGTTTGTCCAAAGGAACTCACTGTAGGCATGGATTGCCACTGTTCATCTAATGAACCAGCTGTAAGCATACAGTTCCTCTGTTTGTCCAAAGTAACTCACTGTAGGCATGGATTGCCTCTGTTCATCTAATGAACCAGCTGTAATCATACAGTTCCTGTTTGTCCAAAGGAACTCACTGTAGGCATGCAGTGCCACTGTTCATCTAATGAACCAGCTGTAATCATACAGTTCCTCTGTTTGTCCAAAGGAACTCACTGTAGGCATGCAGTGCCACTGTTCATCTAATGAACCAGCTGTAAGCATACAGTTCCTCTGTCCTAATGAACTAGTTGCAAATATATATATATGATTTCTTTGTTTGTCTTAATGAACAATCTGTAAGCATACAATGCCTCATTCTGTCCTAATGTAAGGATTTGATTCCAGAATGTTTTTACTAATGAACCAGCTGTAAGGATTTGATTCCAGAATGTTTGTACTAATGAACTAGCTGAAAGGATTTGATGCCTAAATGTTTGTTCTAATGAACCAGCTGTAAGGATTTGATGCCTAAATATTTGTTCTAATGAACCAGCTGTAAGGATTTGATGCCTAAATATTTGTTCTAATGATCCAGCTGTAAGCATATGCTGTCTGTTTGTTCAAATGAATTGCTGTAAGGATTTTATGCCTTGATATTTGTTCAAATGAATTGCTGTAAGGATTTGATGCCTTGATATTTGTTCTAATGAATTGCTGTAAGGATTTTATGCCTTGATATTTGTTTTAATGACCCACCTCCAAGCATTTGATTCCTCTATGTTTGTCAATGTTGACTAAACGCACATCATAAACAATTGATGGTGTAATTGAGCAAAATCACAATAAAAAAAACCTAATGTTTTGTGAGCCACATTACCTTATGAGATGTAATTTCTATGGTTTATGGTAATGTTGTAGTTTTTATGGTAATGTTGTAGTTACTTATTACAGCTGGCACAATTGTCATCATTTTATATCAAACTCCATGAAATTAATTTGCGGTATAGCAAAAATTAGTTTTCAGTAACCATCTCGTAAATCTAATGAAAAAATAAAAATGTCAGTCTTCTATTACTGGACTGTTTAGATGATGATGGAAATTCAGTGAAGTTTAGTCTGTCAAGCAGCCATGAGGACACGCCAGATGGTTCTGTAGGTGTGGACAAAAAGAAGTCCACAGATGAGGGGAAATCTAAGACTGACAGGAAAGATAGAAGTGATGGAGAAGGGAACACAGAGGATGGAGATGATGAAGAGGAAGTAGAAGAGGATGGAGAAGAGGAAGAACATGAGGACAGTGTTGAAAACGAGGAGGAGATAGATTCATCCCATCCACATCGATCAGTTTCAGTGGATAATGACAACCCACAGTCTCCTGATGAGAGAGCTGAAATGATGGCAGAACTTTTCCAGTCAGGTATGCATCACTATACACACTGAAATGTTTTACTCCATTTATATTGTGGTGTTATTGGAAGCTTGGATAGTACAGTGGTGCAAACCTATTCAAGTTCAAATCAGATTTATCACTGACTATAGTCCATAACTGTAATTGGTTACTTCAAATATGACAGGTAACTCCTAGAAAAAATTTTGCTACAATGGCAGATCCAATGATAGATATAACTACTCATAATTTTAATTCTGTGTTTGTATGAATCAGCAATGGCAGAGTTTGTGTTTCTCTAAGTATTACAGATTTCCCTACTACAAAAGTCTTTGCCACTACCTAGAAGAATACTTGTTATCCCCACCCCAATGCAGGTGATCGGTGTGTCCATCTGTCTGTCCATTCCTGAACAATTTTGTTTCCAGAATATAAACTCTCAAAGCATTCAAGGTTTTTCAAATAAACTTTGTTCACATGTCAAACAGAATACTTTGCAGTGTCTCTTCAAACCTTCAGTATTTTACATAAATTACTTTGTAATTTTGTTACAGTTACTTCTTTTTTGTCTCATTCCTATATTCAGTGTATGACAATTTTGTTTCCAGAATATAAACTCTCAAAGCATTCAAGGTGTTTCAAACAAACTTTGTTCACATGTCAAACAGAATACTTTTCAGTGTCTCTTCATACCTTAATGTTTACATATTCAGTATTTTACATAAATTACTTTATAATTTTGTTACAGTTACTTCTTTTTTTTGTCTCATTCCTATATTCAGTGTATGACATAATGTTGTACAAATAGTCCTGCAGATTTTGTTGAGACTCTTAAGGCATAATTTCTAGGATATATTAAACAGCACAAGGACTGACCATGACAAGCCATGAATCTAATTTTCTTTTTTTTTATCTGTGAAAGATGAGGAGTCAGACAGTGAATTTCAAGATGAAGGCGGGGAAAATGGGGAGGATTATGACCTGTTCAGTCGACTAGAAGAGTCTAGGGCTTTCCTGGAAAAGGAACTGGGTTGCCAAAAATTTCTTAAAGTTTACAAAACTGTACAGGTGGGTAAAATGTTACATTGTTGTACTTATGTGTGATTCATCTGATAATGTTTGAATGGCAGTATCAAGTTTTACCTAATATATAAATTTATAATATATCAATAAAAAACATTTTAAATTCTATTTAATTGTCAATTATATTAAATTCTTGGACAGTACAATATTTATTTTTCATAATATGGTGTGATTTATTGAACAATATTACCAGTACAGTTTTTTGACACAGTACTCATGACTGAATCATTAGTTTATATTTATATCCAACATGCTGAATATGTGTGATGTCATTGGTGCCAAATTACAATCTTTTATTGTAGACTGTTATTGTTATAACAGAGGTCAACATAGTCTAGAGTGTAAAGCAGAACTGTTCCAATCAACAAATAACTATTTACACATTTTATCTTTGTGGTCAAAATGATTCTTGATTACTTTTAAAATGCTCTTTATTCCTTTTTCGGTACCATATATACTCACCTATAAGTCTAAGTCCAACTGCAAACAACAGACCCAGATCTGCCATCAACTAATGCACTGGCAAATCAAGGTCTGTGTTGTTTGTTTTACTGATTACTCCAAACAAACTGCATAGACCCAGATTCGTCAGTGCATTATGCATTTGGATCAGACATTATAAGTGAGTATAAATAGTAATTTCATTGAACTGTGGTGATTTGTCACCACATGTCAGTTATATGAAAATAGTTTTTAAAAATTTCTTCTGAAAAACAATATGACACCTTGTAAAGAAACATTGCAAAGACTGCTGTTTTTGTTATGTCACTAATAATAAATATGGAATATACCATATACACTCACTTAAATTCCATGTCCAACTGCAAACAGCACATTATGCACTGGTAGATCAGGGTCTGTGTTGTTTGTAGATGGGTTTGACTTATAAATGAATGTATACAGTACTTGCTAGAAAAGAGATACTTCAGCAGAAAAATGACCATAAATTGCACAGAATAGTAATTTTTCTTGGAACTATGAATCCCTTAATCCCTTTAAAGAAAATAAAATGAATTTATCAAGCCGTTTGTGGCTAAAAGTGTTTGATTAATTGATACCCCCTACAGAATGTATCATTCTTTGCAAGAAAACATTTTTAGTTTTGTCAAAGATAAGACATTTGGTCAGGATGAAAATTCATTAGATTTTGAATTTTAGTGCAAGTTACAGTTTTTAACATCAGCTAATAAAAATGTTTTACCATTAAAAAAGATTGTTCAAACTAAGACTGCCATTAATTATGTGATTAATTCATTGTTTAAATTTTCCAGTCATTCTTTGATTTAATATGAATTTAAAAAGGAACATGCAAACAAATGAATAAATAAATATAATTACACAGAGAAATAGCAAGCATAGAATGGAGGAATAAGTGAATGCATAATAAAAAATACAAAGGGAATTATAATATTTGTCAACACACAAATTAAAAAAACAAGGGGTAAAAAAAATCAGCATTTCAAGAGGTAAGATAAAAGATAAGATAGAAACTTGCTCATTTTAATTGGCAAAGTGAGACATCATTTATCATGTGGAAATGTTAAAAATAGTGAAACCAGGAAGCTAAATACAGTTGTTAGGTGTAAATTAAAACAATGATGGATGTTACTTTCATATAAAGGTTTAGTGGGGTTTTTTCCCCCTCAGGCATACACAATAAACTTTCAACATTGAAAACAAGCCACCAATCTATACTGCTCAGAGGACCTGAAACAATAAGACATGTCCATTTTATTTAATCTGCAACATCAGGTTTTTATTTTATTCTAGTGTATTTGTTGTACTCATTGCATTTTAAAATAATGATAGTCTTAATGATTGTGTATATTATCTAAATGAAGAATAAGCTACTTAGATGTAATTTGAGGATACGGTTGCTTACTACTGCTACTTTCTCTCCTTCTCTGGGAGCCATGGTAGCTCATTAGTAGAGTGTCAGATTTGTAACTCATGAGTCATGGGTTAAGTACTTACCAAAGTAAGCTTGGGTAAAGTGTATAGCTCCTTTTCTCAGCATGATACAGCCAGTATTGTGTTAAACATGCCATTAATACCAACCAAATAAAAACCAAACTCTCCCTCCATCTCATTTACATATGATAGCATGCATTCTGTATCTGAGATGCTACAATAAATTGTTTAGAATGACCCTTGATTTGTTGCACAAAGATGTGCCATGTTAACTTAATGATGAAATTAGATCAGTATTTTCAAAACTATTTAAAATATAAACACAAGTTAACAGTGAGGCCAAAATAAGAGCCCAGTCTTTGAATTATGCAAAATCATAAACTTCTGTTTACAACTTGTGTCCTGAAAGTAAGTTGACATTAAGAAATGGTATTACTTGTTAAAATTAGTAGTAATTATTGCTGAATGTAGAGTGGCACTAATGACCCTCAACATCAGTGGTAATTGTACTTATTTGTACTGAAGCTATGTGGCATTTTTCTTAAGAATTGTATATGATCACTATTTACATCATAACTGAACAACTATTTTAAATTTAATAAACCTAATGACCTACTGGATATATTTAATAAGATTCTTTTAATGGTATGTTATCACAAATTTTGCTCCCTGTTTAGACAAAATTTTATATTTAAACCCACTGAATTTATTCACTTACACACACATACATGTCTTCATGACCACATAGTTTATGTCATATGAATGATCAGCTTTTGAAAGAAGCTTTTAAACATCGAGTAAGATTTATTTAGATGCTGTTTTTCTCAGCATGTGTTGTTTGCTTTGAAATTTACATTAATACAGACTCTATCATCTTCATCATCATCATTGTAAAGTAATTGTAAATGTTACCATTCATCCAACAACAACTTAAATTATGCAGTCTATTGTACATACATGTACAGTTAATTACATTATAGTAATTTGACTTACATTGTAATAAAAAAAAGCATTGAAATAGCTTGAATTTAAATATTTTGTGTGGCAGGCATTACAGGAAGATGAGGATGAAAACATGGAGGATGGGGCCCGAATTGCTATTGAGATGCTGGGCAAGGACAAGGAGCACCTGTACCCTAAAATATTTCAGCTAGTCATGGCTGACACTGCATTCACAGAAGGTACAGCATATACAGGGACTTGTATAATTTTGTATGGAAATCATCACTCATCAGCTCATGTTAAATGGAAATTTGTCTAAGTATAATTGTAGATACCTAATGCTAGAAACTTTTGGGAATTTGTCAACATTTTGCTAGCATCAGTTTATTTTGTAATTTATATTTGGTTAATTATCACATTAAAGAGCTACATCATGAAGATCTCATATAAGAAAAAGCATGATAAAATTGCCCCTCTATGGTAATATTCAGAGTAAATCAATGGCAGTTCTAATATTTTTTTCAGTCACAAAAGGAGCGTTAGTGTTTATAAATTAAATGCAAGGTTCTTTTGCAAGTTCAACACATGAGATTCATCCTACTTTCTCAAAAATCAATCAGAAAAAGCTATCAAATACAAAACATATGCACATTATATTTTCAGCCTTTGCATTTATTCTTCCTTCATTCCCTCCTGTATTCAGAAACTTACCTCCTTTTTTTTTCAAATGAAGAGAAGAATTTTCTCACCAAAATTTTTAGTTTTAGAATAGCCCTTTGACATGGACATAAACCAAACAGTGATTTAAAGGCTTCATTCTTGCAGCTTTCTTAAACCCACTCACAGATGAAATAGCTTATTTCTAGGACTGATTTCTCTAAGCTACTATTTCAGTTGAAATAATAGTGTTCAAGCTTTAACCTTGGAATTTTTTTCAAACTTATAGGTGAAATAATAGAGATCAGTTTGATACAATGGAGCAATTTCATATTTTACTATGAATTTATATTTTGGTCCTAATCACAGAGGAAGTAATAGAAATCAATTTGTTACCAGGAACTGATTAACAGATCTTTGCACAGATAAACCAATAAAGACAGTTTGCTACTATGAGGCTGATAACATTCTTACCCAAAAATTTTTCTATGAATGTGACCTTCACCTCAGTGTAAAAGGTGCAAGCAATGACATTGTAGAATGAATTGTCTTATCTTCATAATGATTAATATCAAGTATGGTGAGGTTCTGTCAAACATGCAAATAAGAAGAATCCCTAGAAGGGACTGTTACTATATTGGCCAGAAAGAATTTCCAGGAATTAAAGATAAGAACTGCTGAGGTTTGGAACCATCTCTGATATTCTTCAGCAACATCAATATTTTAAAATTAGCTGATGATGATGTCAGATTTGTATCATATTCATGTAAGACCAGCAGGACATAACAATTAACAAGATTTTCAAGATGGTTACCATGGTAGCCATTTTTTTTATATCAGATCAACATTATTTCCATTGGTAAAAGTACAATATCTAAATGACCAGCCATCTAGAAAAAGTAGCCAAAAAAGATTTTCAGGATGGTCATTGTGGTGACCATATTAGAAGTCACAGAGGCACCATTTTCACTTATGACCAGCTAGACAGCATAAGAAGTCTTTGATGAAAACAACTTGCTGTTATGAATATTCAGTTTGGCATAGTGATCAAAGTTTCCAAATGGCCATTGTGGTGGCTCAGCAATACCATTTTGATTTAGGGCCAACTACACACCATAAGAAGGAATTTAGTGAAAATCCCATGTTGATATGACTATTTCTTCAGGAGTATGACTATTGTAGCAATATTTGATATCCAAGCAACACACTTTTCATTAGGGTCAACCAAAATCCCATGGCAATATTACTTTTTCTTGAGAAGGAGTAACAATAACAAGAGTTTCAATATTAAATATTAGATCACTTTTATTTAGGACCAGCTCAACATCATAAGCAGTCTTCTGTTGAAATTCTCATATCATTATGACTTTCCAGTCAGAAAGAGTAGCGATAGCAAGATTTTCAAGATATCTGCTGTGGCAGCAATATTGGTTGCAATATCAGCACCAATTGTATGTAGGACCCAGCTACGCATCATAATGTGACTTTTAGTGAAAACTCATTGTTGATAGCCATTCATTCAGGATTAATAGAAATAGCAGCATTTCAAGATATTCAATTGGTACCATTTTGATTTAGGACCAATTAGTTATCATAAGAAATCTTGTGAATTCAATGTTGTATTGAGAATTGATGATAGAAATTCAAGTTGAATATTCTAAGCAGCTATGGGTTTAGTTCAGATTGAATGTATTCTTCGCTCAGATTCTTAAAACTTATAATTTTGGTCAATACTAATTACAAGCTGAAACTTACTACTTAAGATTTGTAATTAGAAAATACTAATTAAAACATAATCTGGAAATTATTTTTAAACAAATATTGCATCAGATATACTGAAAAAAAATTAAAATTAAAATAAATACTTCTAAAAGGTTTGTTTTTTTTCAAAGCTAAAACAGTACAAAATCATTCTTAAATTTTGTTTTGCTAAAATTTTGCTTGATGTGTTAATGACATACATTTCATGAAACTTAAAACTCAAAAACCATAAAACTTTCAAAATGAAATATATATTTTGAAAGTGAGTTTAAGTAATGAAGTACATAACAGTCATTTCTCTTTTCAAACTTTAAGTATAGCTAGAAAATTACTTATAGTTAAAAAGTATGTACAAAATAATGAAATTTTAAGATCCATTCATTGAAATTAAAAGAAAATGTAGCTTGATAACAGGGGTAATGTTAAAAGATACATGTTTTTACTTATTAATGATTTATTCACCATCATGAGAATGTTAAGCCATTAGGTGCAAAATATGTATTTTCATTTCTGGATTTACAGATTCAACTGTAGACATAGAAAGCCTGGCAGCCTCTTTCAGTTTATTTTAAGTAAATATTTATTTATTATAGCCCATACTAATCAGTTTGCATTTAAATTCAGAGCCTTCATTATAGTGTCACCTTAATACTGCCATATTATTCACCCATTTTTCCCCATACGGTGTCTTAGTGGTATTCCTGTTTTAATATTTGTGATGCATCAAGAGAAAGCAGCCTTCAAAATAAAAATTAACTCTGTGTTCATGTACAACATTTCGGTCACTATAAATCATGTGACTGATATGTATTACATTCCTCAAATATTTAGTCATAGGTTGTTATTCCTCTAAATCTGATAAATTTCAAAACCCTTTTTATACAAGATACGCGTTTGAAATATTCCTTTCATTATAATTTTAATGAAGTCTCTGGAATTAATTGTAATCAGCATTAATTTTTCTTCTGTTATAATTTTGCATTTCAACTTTTTATAACAATTTCCTTTCAATGCATTGGTTCTGTTATTCAGGTTTCGTTAGCACTAAACTGCAGAGTTAAGTACAGTCCTCTCCATTTTAATGCTGTTTATGTGAGCTATATAGTATACTGCTTTATACTGAGACTGCTTTATAATGAAGTACATTAATACAGTAATCCCTCATTATAATGATGTCTGTTGGAGCCCTATAGTATTCTGCCTTTTTATAGAGACTGTCTTATAATGAAGTTCAGGATACTCAAATCCCTCTTTATAATGCTCATTATGGGAGCTTTATAGTATACTGCCTAATAGTGAGTCTGCCTCATAGCGACATACATGATAAAGAAATCTCTCATTATAATGCTGTTTGTGGGAGCCATACTGTGTACTGCCTAATAGTAAAATGCTGCCTTACAGTGTAGCACATGATACAGTATAAGCAATCCCTCATTATAATGATGTCGGGGAGTTAGTGAATACTGCCTTATATCATTAAAATCAGATACATGATACATATCTCCCTCATTATAACACTGTCAATGAGAGCCACAAAGTATACTGCCTTATGCCAATTCATGATCTTTATTATTTTACTACCACTTAATGAAATACAATCTATGACAATACTTTATAACAAGGACTGTTATAATGAAGGGCCCCATAGTGAATGAGTGTTGTATGCATGGTTAGTATATCATAAAGCATAGCATGTACTAACATGGGGTGGTTTTGATATGCATGGAATACTGATCCATGATAAAAAAAAAACAACAAGATATTTGAAGTTTAATATCAATGTCATGCCCTTTCATGGGTATATATGCATAAATATTTTAATATATATTGAAAATTTCAGTTATGTGCAAACCTTTACTGTCCCCCACTTTCATAAAAATGTGTTTTTCAATAGTCTGTCTGACCTTTAAGCCTTTCATCCTTCTGTCTGTCCATCCTGTTTTCATTTTCATTAAATAACAATCTCAGTTATTATTTTTTTAAACTAAATTTTTTATGCAGCTTGGAATGGATGTGACCAAGTTCACTTGTCAGCATTCTGCTTCATTGTTTTGTAAGAGTTGTAGTCAATGATTGTTACCTTTCATTTACACACAGTAGCTCCTGTCATGGATTTCAACCAGATTTTGTCAGCTGCTTGGTGCTGACAAGGTCTTGGAAAAATTTGATTTTCAGTATTTTCATTATTTTACTAACACATTTAGCAGAGGGTTTTTAAAAATATTTCTTATTGTCATACCCACCCACTTTTATTTCTTCACTGTAACTCGTAATATATTGGATTCCAATTATTGCTTGATTATTAGACCGGTGCTGAGTTTCAATATCATCATTTTACTATTATTACAAATTTGGCTAGGTTACAGCCCCTAGTTTTAAGACCCATTAACTTTCATTTCTGCACCATGACTTTCCTGTTTTTTAATGGATTTCAACCAGATTTGGCATATAGCTTGACATTGATGAGACCTCACCCGAGTTTGTCGGCATTTTACATAATCATGATATAGCAGAGTTATGGCCCATTATTGTCAGACTTGTTCACTTTTCTGAACAGTGACTTCCATACTTATTATTGTATTTCAAACAAATCTAGGAAGCAGCTTAATAATGATTAGACATTTTACACTTTCAGACAGATACTGTAAAGCATTACCCACTTGAACTGTATAACACTTGATTTCATCATTACTTCTCAGATGTTATGTCTGCAACATTTCCACCTCCCAGTCATTACCATGTTGTCTGGGAATCTCATATATACATTATGAGCACATTTTTAAGTGAATCAACTAACTAAGCCATCAGGACACCCATATTTGTTCCACAATGATTATAGACTAACTAGTAGTGTCTTTCTTTGCCAATGTACCTAACTAACTTATTCAATATCAGCATCATGATTTAACCCAGTCCTCTACAAAAATACTTGCTTCTACTTGTTATGAAAAATGGGAGACATCATTGTTGGAATTTGAGTGTTGTGATTCATATTTAGGAAAGGAAGGTACCCACATCTTATACAAGAGAGGAAAAGATATTAGCCATGTATATTGGCTTGACAATGTCTTTGCCATTACTTTTTTACTGAAAATAACAGGTACAGCAGATTGTTGTTCTCTTTTCTTAGACATATTTTGAAAACATGGAGTATAATTTTTTAAATTGTAAAAAGAACAGAAAAATTAAAATCTACGAGGAAAATGATGCAGTAAATGAAGTTTTCAAATCGTTGGATATCAAAACTTTGTAAGCACAAAAACGATAAATTATACATTTCAGCTTAATTAAAAACTGGTCTGCATGGACAGTACAGCAGTGAATGTTACGGTACAACCAACAGGACCTGGCAGTTTTTGGTTTACAATGTGCCATGTGACATTAAAAAGAAGATACAGTTTTACAATATAGGCAGTATTGGAAGAAAGTGTTCGATATAGGGCTGTCATGAAGCTGTTCAGAACTTAATCAGTCAGGAAAGTTTTGAACATCCTACAATGTCATTTGTATACATTTTCCATTGAATACATTACCTGATCACAATTACTTGAGGGAGCTTGACTTTCATTACCTGCTCAATTCAGCCCTCCCAGAAATTTTAAACATGTGTATTCCCCATCTATATTGTGTATAGACTATTAAAATATTATCTTTGGGAAGAAACTCTTTCTAGATAAATTATAATTAGCTCCCCTTTTTCAGCTTCATCCTCAAAATCCATTGGATTTCTTTGATAATTTAGCCATCTGCATACAAAGTCTTTATTGTTTTAATGTTCTATACATTCTGTACTCATTTATTGATTGATTTTTTTAATGATGCTATTTTAAATTTTGTAATTTATTCAGTGCCATGGTCTTAGTATCTTGACTATGCTGTTTCACTGTAGGCATAAGTTGTGTAATGTTGGCATAACTTTTGCAATGTAGACATAATTTGTGTAATGTTTCTCTGTGGCAGAATGAACTTATTTTTTTGTGCTTTACTTCTTAATGTGCTTTAAATTGTACCATTTGCCAATTTGTTAACGTTGCTATTTTTAATTATCAGAGGACACCCTTGAGACTTGTCTTCAGTATATGAAATACATTTCAAACAAACTGTGCAGCACCTGCACAAGCTAGGTAAGGGGCTTGATCTAAAGTGCTTTGAGAAATGGTTAAAAGGCAGAGAGAGGCATCATCTGACAAAATGTTCTTGCCCATCATCCTTGTGAAAACTTTATTACAGAAGAATTACTCAAGAAACTATGTCACAGATGTTGGCATTAAAGGATTTTTTTCTTCTGTCTTTCCACCATCTACAGATGACATGTATACACTGTCAGAATTTCTTCCTTCCAATTTGTAGCCAAGTGACACAAGTCATCTTGCATGACAGAGCAGGGTGAGAGTGCCTGTTAGACTGCATGTGGTTTCTCTCTGACCTCTTTAGAGTTTAACAGCACCCTCAGCCAACAACATTTTCCACCATTCTAGCTTCTGAGATACCTCTCCAACTGGCTGGCCATTGGTTCTTTATACTGCATGATAAAATGTCAGCCATGGCAACAGGCCAGGCTGGTACATGGTCAGCCTTTGTTAGCTTGCATGGTTTATTATGGTGAAATCACATAGCCAACCTTTCACTGAACCAGACACTATTGGTTGTCTAACCAGTTGTTTAGTCACCAACCCACAATTCAATGTGTTTCCTTTGGGAACGTACCACATTCTACCTTTGATAATTTGACCCCCTCCTTTTCAATGGGCATTGTATGTATGGTTATGGAAGGCTTGCTAAGCAAGAATAACTTGATGGAGACAACCTCAATCAGATGCAAAACTCTGAGTTCGTTTGTAAGGCAGCAATTGAAGAGATTTCTCCTGTTGATAGCCATCCCTGCTGTCATTGGGTTAGACATCAAAATATTAGTAGAAACAGATGGCCATCTCTCCTTTCTTAAGATTTAAGAGGTTGTTGACTGTTTCTTGAGAAAAATACAGGATCATGGTAATTCCAAAGATTTTTTTTAATCAAAAACCAGCCACCAACATGATTCTATGTCAGTTTCCATAAGATATATGTGGATTTTTATCATGTGTCTTATCAAATCCCAAAACTAGGTAAAGATAATAGCAGATTTCATGCTAACACAGTCTATATTCAAAGGCTGTTGGTACTTTTTTGAACACCTTTCTAATTTCATTATTTGGATATTGTAGAAAAATAATACACTGGTTACAGTTGATTATTTTTTCCTTGAACTTGTGTTTGTAATATTATTTAATATTCCATAATTATCCATCTAGCATGGCATTAGATGCTTTTTTCATGAAATTGTTATATGTATCTGTTACAGTTAAACAAGTAATCATGTAAACATCATAATTAATCGTGTAGAAAAAAAATGATCAACTTTCATCAGCATAAACTCGAACTCCTGCATGAAAAACCTATAAATTTTATCATGCATTTAATTTGATCTTATTGGGGTTTTTAATTGCAAGTATTTTCCATTAACACTTCAAAAAATATTATCTTAAAATTTTTTTCACTGATTTGTTTTTTTATAAATTTTGGGTCAATAGAAGTTTTACTGAGCAATTTTACAAATATGCCCAATACAAGTAGCTCTTTTGAAGAAAAGATCCTAGATGAACATTTTTTTGTAATGAATGGGAAGCCCTGCAGTAGCTCAAATCTTGGATCATGGAGAGAATCACACAATCTAGAAAGCTCTACATTTTGAAGGTGTACAGAATGGCGGAATGTAGCATGCATTTATGTAATGATGCCAGAATGGTAACATTCATTCCACCCCTCAACTCACAGACTTCTTTTTTTTGTCTATATGAAGAGAAAAAAGTGGATATAAGCCATGTGAAAGAAATTTCTGATTTATTGACCAATTTTTGTTAATTAGAATTTGCGTTGGTCGCTCATTGTTTCCCAAACAGAATCTCAGGGGGTTCTTTTGCTCAATTCCTGTAAGTTAAGGTACTTATCCAAGACCTTGCTAAATCTTTTTTCATGCAAGACCTGCTTCCTGAAGGCTTTGACCATGACATGTTGAGTGAATTACTTGATCTTTCATTTGACCTGAACTATTTGCATTATGCTTATTTGATTCACTTGTTCTAATGATGCAGCCAGACTTTGTAGCTCAGAACCAGCTGCCATCTACAGATAATCAGAAGGTCATCATTTGGTTTCTGTCATTACATGATCCTTTTAGAGAGGAAAAACTCCATGATCAGTACTCTGGTGTTGTGATGCAGTTCTACACACTCTGAAAGTGTCCTTTGTGGTTATCAAAGACATTTTTTTTGTTCCTGTCCAGTAGAGAAGGCAGGACATCACTTCCAAAGCATTAACCTCTTGGTTTAAAATGAGTGATTTTTTGAGGAGGAGGGGGTGTATTTGTAGGTCTTTGAAGATAACATACCTCCTGAATATATCAGCACATGGGATAAGAACTGTTCCTGAAAGTTTTCAATTGATCAAAATCATTCCATTCAGGATATTAGTGTGGTTGTTGACTGACATGGATAATCAGCATTCTCCAGTTCTTACCCTTTAGGATTTATCCTGCAGAGAAGAGAGCTGAATTTGGTAGAGCAGGTGTCCACCAGTCACCAGTCTGTTGAAGGCAAAGAGCCTCATCATGCACATCAATTTAAAACTTTTGCTGGATTTTTTTCTATTATAAAGAATAGCATGTGTTTCACCTTGTTACCTAGTAAAAGTTGATAGTGATTATCATTTGCTTGATTTCATAGTTATCCATTACTTGTGTTGACCCCTCATAAGGAGAGTGGTCATATCCATACCTATATGTATGTCTGTACAGACCTGGAGGGTCATCAAGATGGGGGTTGGGTGCCCCTGCATTCCTCCTGTTACTATTTTCCAAAGATCAGTATAATGAGGTAATGTCTTTGATGGATCAAGGAGATTTTTAATGTATATTATGTTTCTTCTAACATTTATACTAATTCATCAGAAACACATATTTCTTATCACATTAAGTCCTCCACACCTCCCTGCAATCCTCACTGATTTATATAGTCCTCCCCACCACCCTGCATACCTCATTGATTTATTACTCAAGCATTAATTTATTGACATCTTGTATACAGGTAGGCAGAGACAGGGAAGGGCTTTATATTTAATGGTGTCACATTAAGTCCTCCACACCTCCCTGCAATCATTATTGATTTATTTAATCCTCCACACCTCCCTGCAATCCTCACTGATTTATATAGTCCTCCCCACCACCCTGCATACCTCATTGATTTATTTCTCAAGCATTAATTTATTGACATCTTGTATACAGGTAGGCAGAGACAGGGAAGGGCGTTATATTTAATGGTGTCACATTAAGTCCTCCACACCTCCCTGCAATCATTATTGATTTATTTAATCCTCCACACCTCCCTGCAATCCTCACTGATTTATATAGTCCTCCCCACCACCCTGCATACCTCATTGATTTATTACTCAAGCATTAATTTATTGACATCTTGTATACAGGTAGGTAGAGACAGGGAAGGGCTTTATATTTAATGGTGTCACATTAAGTCCTCCACACCTCCCTGCAATCATTATTGATTTATTTAATCCTCCACACCTCCCTGCAATCCTCACTGATTTATATAGTCCTCCCCACCACCCTGCATACCTCATTAATTTATTACTCAAGCATTAATTTATTGACATCTTGTATACAGGTAGGTAGAGACAGGGAAGGGCTTTATATTTAATGGTATCTAGGAAGAATTTCATCATGTAGGTTCCATTTCCATGTAGTATGCAGTTTGGAAAAATAGATGGTTTTTGTCTTTCTGGGAGAAGTTCCTGAATGTAGATGTGATTAGATAATTTAGCAGAAAAAAGCATTCCTATCCCCATATTTAGGATTTCAGCAACATCTTCATTTCAATTTATTCAGACAATCAAAATATAAATTTTTTCTCCATTTCAGAAAATCTTCAGTGAAATCATCACTGTGATGACAGCATATGCAAACCATCCAAGAGTTCAAAAGTTACAGTATCCTGCTTATTTCCCCTCTGACCTTTCCTGTGTCAGCTGGACTATTTGACATGCACTGAAACCTGTCTAAAGGGTGGGATGTGCTGCAGATTCATTGTTTTAACTGCTGTAATTATTTTCCAATGTTGTTTTTTGTATTGCCATTGTAAGCACAGTCATTTTAAGTTCAGTGATACATATGAAAACAGACAAAAACCCTGCATAGTTTTTTTGGAATGCTTGAACACACCAAGAACATCACAAGCTGCAGTTTATTTTCATCTTCCTCACCTTGCACTTATTTTTGTTGTATTGAGACGAGTGAGATCAACTCCCCCAAACCAGATCCCACAGACCTTTGTAAAAAGTAACAGTTTTGAAAGTTGATTTTAAAATTTCTTGCCTTGCTCATTTTAGGTATTAATTTTTGTTTATTAAAAGAAATTTAATCAAACTGACTAGGTACCCAGGGATTTACATATGGAGAAATGTTGGTAAATAACATAATGCAACTGAAAATCTTGCACTATGTTCTAAGTCAATATAATTTTGTACTAAATTTGCAAGAGGTAAGGGCTGCATTGAGAAAATTCATACATTCACCTGTCAGTAATTTGAAAATTTCTTCTGTTATAAATTTCATGATAGTGTAGAAATGAAATGACAGTTTGAGTTAGTTTTCATTGTACTGAACTAAGCCTGTACATAAGTCACGCAAAAATTTAATCTGCCTCTCAAGTTGCTCATTATGATGGCTAAAATCTGGGTAGGTAATTAAAATGCTATAGCAATAATGAAATCAGTGGCATGTTGTGTGTGTGTGTGTGTGTGTGTGTGTGTGTGTATATATATATATATATATATATATATATATATTAACCCTGCAGAAACATGTTACACTAATTACATGGTACAGACAACTCCTCTTATAATGACCAAATTCATTACGAGTTATTATATTATAGTAATAAAATTGCCATGCAAACTTCATGTCTTACATTGAACACCTTACATTGAACACAGATATCCTTTTTTTCATTTTATCATAGTCACACTAGCATGCATAATTCAGAAAATGATGTCAGAAATATAAATTTGTACATTATATCTAATGTTATTATAATTATTTTTAAATCTTGGACACAATTTCCTACTTTGAAATAAACTTTCTAAGAATGTTTTTATGCAGGGTTCACACATGACCAGGAAAAAGTCAGTAAAAAGAATGGGTTTGTTTCTTATCAGGAAATAGTCCTTAATTTTGCAAATATTTATCCAACTTTTGTAAGCATACAGAATTATCTGCCTCCACATGATTACAGAAAAAAACATATAAATGAGTTATAATTGAACCGATCACAAGTTAAGTTTGTTGCATTCTTACAAAACTTTTCACAGGTTGCAGACCTCTTATGTCAGTTGTGGTACAGATGCTGATTGGATCAATCAGATGCTTGCTCTAGACAAATTTGCATATTCAATCCAAGCACTCATGCAATCTGACTGGTCAAGTAGACTGGTTTCCCCAAAGTCACCTCCATATCAATATTTTATTTTTTATACAGTGTTAGAGGGTTGTTCATGACTTGTGTTATTGAGAACTTTGAGAGAAAAGCAATGAAACTTTTCAACCATATTTTCCTCTATAATATGTAAGGTTAATGAAGATGTATTCTGATTTGTTAGTTAACACTGGAAAATACATCATCATTATCATTAAACATTATCATCAAAAGCAACCTTTTTTGCACTATGTACACTCACATCTTGCCTTTCCAGTGAAATTACTATTGGACCTTAACTAATTATTTAGAAATGTTGCAACTGCTGTGACAATTTTCATTGCAGAATCCTGTGCACTGGGCATACTTGACAATGATTTGCATTAAATATGTGGTCCATAGTCAAGTTTAATGGCTTTAGGAAAAAAATCAAGTAAATAATCTTTTTAACAGCTTTTTTTCAAAATGTAAAACAATCCTTTTCTAGATACATTTTCTTCATTCCATCATATGTGGTTAAGCAGAGTGAAATTTAAAGTTTTATTCTGTAAATGTAACTGAATTAAATGATAATTTATAAGATGTTTGATAGTTGTACTTGTTTCTAGTGTTATACCCTATGGTTCTGTACATCATCATATATCTCATTCAGATATTTTGGGATCATCTTAGAAGAGAAACAGCTTTTTAAAAAAATGCATGTTTTCAGGGCCAATATGTCTTTGGTTCCTTTAGCAAGGGTTTATTGTTAAATTAAACATTGTCATCCAATTTAAAACTTGGAAAAGACCTGGAAAATTTTGTTTTAGAAAGTGGGAACCCTGTATATCATATCCTGTTAAATATTTCCAGGAAAAGGAAAATTGCTAGGAATGAAAGAATAGTATATAAAGGAACTATGCTTGTTGGTGACCGGGACTTTGCTGTGAAAATCAGGAGCTCAATATTCTGTTATACAGACAAATTTATCATACAGTGTTTGTTCTCTTAAGTTTTCTGTCAGAACCTTATATTTCATTTTAATTAGTGTGATTATTATGAGAGTTGACTGTTTTAACTTATACCTTGAGCTGTGGTAGCGCAGTTGGTAGAGGATTGGACTTGTAATCCAAGGTAGCATGTTTGGTACATGCCCTTGCCAGCTTGTGTCAGCTGCCTCTGTGTCATTGAGAAGGCACTTAGCTCCCATTTCTTTGGTATAATATAGCCAGTAATATTTTTTACAAGTGCCATTAAAACAAACAAAAATAAATTAAAATCCACAAGGTACCAAAATTGTGTAAAACTCAGCTCAGCCTATAGGAACCATCAAGATCTAGGTGTTAACAAAAACTTTCCACAAAATATGCATAATTCCATAAGATTTTCGTTTTGGACCTATGTCAGCCTTAAATACAAACCACAAATTCACTAAATCAAACAGTGCTGTTGTGGTGGACATTGTAATGAGCAAGTTTGAGGTATTTACCATACAATACAGCTGGTTGTACTACCATATCATTTCAATGATAAAGGTACTGAGATATACTTTATCAGGATTCAGTTTTACACTGTTTACTTTTTTATGGTCTCACAAGTATGATAGGGACTCAAATACTGAAGAAAAAAAAATTCTCTAAACATTGCTTTTTGAAATCTAACTGATTTTACTGATTGTTGAAGCTTTGTTTCACATCACTCATACACATGCTTTAAAAATGGTAAAACACTTGTAGGTATAATTCCAGTTTATAAATGATGTTTCTTGATCTTACAATCTAAAGCCTCAGTACTCTAGTCATTGGCTAAGAAACCAGCCTATAACATTTCTATCTTGCTGCTTGCTTTGTTATATTTGCTATTATAGTGAGGAGTGAAGGCAATTAACTACATCTGGCATTGACTTGGGATCATTGAAACCCATAATTTACATACCAAGTTTGTTAGATACCAGGTTTTGCAGACTAACTATTGTGCATAACTAAGTGGTTACACTGCAGCTTTCTTTCAAATCCCATTATACTGGTAAACTAGGAAATAAATTGTCAGTTATATATTATATGTTCACATTGTGTGTTTTGCTTCTACAATGCATACGTCCTGTAAAACATTTTTTTCTAGTTAATAAAATGTTTGTGTTTGAGGTCCAAGTCTTTCTTCATTGCTGACAATATACTTTATCCAGCAATTACTGCAAGCAGATCATAAAACTGAGTTTTTAGTTGCAATATGCTATCAGGCAAGCACATGCTGGCTTTCAAAAGTAATAATTGTGATTGGTTAAAACAAAATGTCAAGTCAGGAGTTGTTTTTATTTCTGGCTTCTAAGGCAAAATCAAGCAGAAAACTAAAAAATTAAAAAAAAACCTTCAGTCTGAGTTTGAGATTGAGTTTCCACCTGCTAAATTCAAATTATATCAGTGAAATTCTAATGCAATACATGAACCTTACAAAAATTTGTCTCAAATCAAGCTGACTTTAATTTCTTGAATGGCTATCTTATTTTGGATGGGGTTGGAGTTTCTTTTATTTATAGACATTTTACAAATCATTGGACAAACATTTCTTATGCCCACAGCATATGTTTAATGCATGGAGTTTGACTGTATGAACTGTGCAAAATTAAAATGGTGATTTTATGATAGTTTGGAAAAGTTTATACATTGTGTTCATCTGGGAAAAAAATCTTAAGAATTGTTTGCATGTAGAAAGCTTGCAGTGTCTGGATATTTTTCTATAACTTGGGCATTAGAAGGCTTCTGTATGAATTTTTATAGACAGTAATAAAATAGTAGTAAGAATTATCTGGTATTTGGTTGTGATTTTTATTAAGTTTAAATGATATGTGATCAGTGAAATAAATTTTTGGAGGAAAAAAATTGCAAAATCTTTTTTTTAAATAATTTTTAAGATTTTTTGGCATACATCATTTTTATAATTATGTAATTGACAAATGTGAAGACCAAATTGATATTTTGTGCACACTTTAATTCCATGAAGGAAAATACAGAACTTTTCTATCAGATGATACGGAGAACACAGTGATAGTGTGCTTGATGATTTGATAGAATTAGTTTCATGATTGCAAGAAGTTAAAATTTAAGGCAAACATGGTTTTGCCATGGTAGATCTGCAATGCAAGAAGTTGGAATTGAAGGCAAACTTGGTTTTGCCATGGTAGATTTGAATTGCAAGAAGTTGAAATTGAAGGTAAACTTGGTTTTGCCATGGTAGATCTGCATTACAAGAACTTGAAATTGAAGGCAACCTTGTTTTAGCCATGGTAGATCTGCATTGCAAGAAGTTGAAGGCAAACTTGGTTTTGCCGTGGTAGATCTGTATTTCAGTGCTTGAAATGAAGCTATTTTTATCCTGCACATTTCTAGACAACTGCTAAATTTAAATAATTGCTACAAACCTCACTTTTTTTTTTATTAACCAATATTTGATAGCTTGTTTGTATTATTAGAAATACTTTCCACTGCCTTACATGAGTTTGAATCAGTTTGCTTTTGATTTTGAGCTATGATTTTATTGCACTACCATTTAATCTTACATGGTTAATTAGGAATATTTTGTGTCTTTTCATGTCCATGGATCAATATTTTTAGACACAGTGAATCAAACTTGTATAATCCTGATTTGTTTTAATTTCATTCCAGAAAGCTAAAAATATTTAAAAAGCATAAAAGAATGGGCATATAATGAACACAAATCTGCATTTATGTTTTGTTCCATGTTGGGGAAAAACTTGTGTGATATGCCTCATGAATAACATCTCTGCCTAAAATCTTCTATATATTCCTATGCCAAATTATATTCATTCTTTCCACTGACCCAAAACAAAACACATGTAGTTTTGTGCATCAATGTCAATGAAACATGAAAACTGTACTGTATATTTAAGTTTCTTAGTAAATGTCCTAGTAAATGGTTAGACATTAAGCAGTAATGTTTGGAGTAAGTGTGGAGTAAATGTTATTCCCATTACTTTATTCATTTTTACTGAAATCGTTGTTCTTACAAAGTATGTTTTCATTTTGAATCAGTCCTTTTGAATACATTTGTATTTTTTGTTATTCTTGTTTGCTACAATCTTTATATTAAAGAATATTTTGTGCTAGATTGGAGATATTATAAAATAATATCTCTCCACCTTATGATAGTTCTTAATCTAATTTCATTGCCGTGAAAGGTAGGACAAGTGTAAACAGAGCAGTGTGATACATAATAATCCCTCATTATAATGTTGTACATGGGATCCATAGAATATACAGTCTAATAGAGAAATGACATTATAATGAAGGTATATACTTTACCTCAGTTTAATGAAAAGGGATTAATGAACAATAATCATGTTATAATGTAGGCCTTATAGTGAGGTAGTGCTGTATTGAA
Organism: Potamilus streckersoni; assembly: GCA_016746295.1. NCBI lineage: Eukaryota > Metazoa > Mollusca > Bivalvia > Unionida > Unionidae > Potamilus > Potamilus streckersoni. Next base: position 676,833 of record JAEAOA010000768.1, on the reverse strand, counting down.
CATTTGTTCATGTTAATAGTTTTGTTCTTGCTAGTTTATAACTCTACATTGACACAATAAGAAATGTTTATGGATAATCTTTTTCCTACAAAATGTAAACTACTTTTTGATGATTCAATATGATTTAAGTCATAACTAGTGTTAATTACATTTCTTGCACACCTTTGCCTGTGTGGGTTTGAGTTATAGATTCGGCGAATGTGGATATGTGTGAAAGCTCATGGGTAATTGGTTCTTTCCATGGATTTCCCAGTTTCTTCCTCCACCATTAATACTGGCTGCCATATATAGCCTATTGTGTGCTAAAAAATGGCATTAAGCCCCACAACAACAATAACAACAACATGTCTTGCCATTTCATATCACCACAATATTTTATTACATACTCTCCCACCAACCCCCAAAAAACGTGACTCCCCTCCTCCTTCCTTCATATTATAACCCATTGATCATCTGCCATCTTCCCTTGGACCTGTATCTTACCATGTTTCCTCCATACCATGACCCAGTGGTCGGAAAAAAAAAATGTTGCATATCCATTTGTTGTTTTTACATTGTATGAAGTTTAATTATATATAAAAATGCTACTATAATTGCAGTTTTGGGGGATTTTACATTTCAACCTTCACAAGTACCAGCAGTAAATGTGTCAAATACTGTACCTGACTCATACATGGTTTCTTCATGGGCAACTTACTTACAAAAGTTTGGTGAATTTGAATTTTGATCATGCAGTGTAGGAGATAGTATTATGGACAATGGGTATCACAATATCCTTGACACTAAATCTTGGGTATAGAATTATGGACAGATATATGGATGGTATCACAATATCCTTGACACTAAATCTTGGGTATAGAATTATGGATAGAGGGTATCACAATAACCTTGACACTGAATCTTGGGTATAGAATTATGGACTGATGGATAGAGGGTATCACAATATCCTTGACACTAAATCTTGCGTATAGAATTATAGACAGATGTATGGATGGTATCACAATATCCTTGACACTAAATCTTGGGTATAGAATTATGGATAGAGGGTATCACAATATCCTTGACACTAAATCTTGGGTATAAAATTATGGACTGATGAATAGAGGGTATCACAATATCCTTGACACTAAATCTTGGGTATAAAATTATGGACTGATGAATAGAGGGTATCACAATATCCTTGACACTAAATCTTGCGTATAGAATTATAGACAGATGTATGGACGGTATCACAGTATCCTTGACACTAAATCTTGGGTATAGAATTATGAACAGATGGAAAGAGGGTATCACAATATCCTTGACACTAAATCTTGGATATAGAATTATAGACAGATGTATGGATGGTATCACATTATCCTTGACACTAAATCTTGGGTATAGAATTATGAAAAGATTGATGGACGGTATCACAGTGTCCTTGACACTAAATCTTGGGTATAGAATTATGTACAGATGGATAGATGGTATATGGTATCACAATATCCTTGACACTAAATCTTGGGTATAGAATTATGGACAGATGGATAGATGGTATCACAATATCCTTGACACTAAATCTTGGATATAGAATTATGAACAGATTGATGGACAGTATCACAGTATACTTGACACTAAATCTTGGGTATAGAATTATGGACAGATGGATAGATGGTATCACAATATCATTGACACTAAATCTTGGGTATAGAATTATAGACAGATGGATAGAGGGTATCACAATATCATTGACACTAAATCTTGGGTATAGAATTATGGATAGAGGGTATCACAATATCATTGACACTAAATCTTGGGTATAGAATTATAGACAGATGGATAGAGGGTATAATAGTATCCTTGACACTAAAATCATAGGAATAGAATCATGAACAGAAGGATAGAGGGTATCACAATATCGTTGACACTAAATCTTGGGTATAGAATTATTGACAGATGTATGGATGGTATCACAATATCCTTGACACTAAAATCATATGAATAGAATCATTGACAGAAGGATAGAGGATATCACAATATCATTGACACTGTGCCATGGGGATAATTATCAGTTAGCAGCCTACTGTTAACAATACATTAGTATTTCTTATAATTCAGTCAATACCAAGTTAATATACATGTCTATGGAAATTTGCCTTTGATGCATGTGATGAGATGCTCATGTTATATCTGGTGTTTGATTCAGTGATGCAACTTGATATAGGTATCAGAGAATTCCATTTAAAGAACATAATTTATAATCTGGATTTACTTAAACGGAGTTTGTCAATATCACTTTGAAAAAAAATGTCATGCACATTTGTGTGAAAATAAAATGGCTTTATTTAAATTGTGTGTCGTTTTTATTCTAGTAAATCTTCCTATTGAAGAGCCTAATAACTATGTATTCAACTTTCTTTAAAATGCTTTTGTTTTTTTTAATTCCAGTTTCCTACATAATCACTAAGGTATTTCAAGCACTGATCTAGTTATTTATTATCTGATATATTTTGTTTTTATGTTCAACCTTTTGGCTTTATAGTGAGAACTTTATAATTTAGCAAATATCAATCCCTACTATCTTTGGATCTCACCTGACCTTAAGGCCAAGTTGATTTAGCTTCATACGTGTTGTGGTTCCACAATGCTGTTTTCAGCTACTTCCCCAAGACTTAGCCAACATCAAATATGGCTGAGAGCATTCTACCACAATTATAATACATGTATGATGCATATCCATCCTCAAATATTGCCACAGATACATGAAATATTTAAAAAATATAATTAAAACATAAACAAACAATTGACTGACAGAATTTAACCGACCTTGATGTATAGCATCCTGGCATGAGGGTCTTTCGCAGGTTTAAAAATGCTGCTGCTCAGACATAAAACATTTGGCCACTGTTTATGTAAACTAGTGAGACCTTTTAACAACTTTTGTCTCTAACAACAACAAAGAGAATGTTATCAAATGTTACAAAAGCATCTTAACAGAGTGGTCATTCTGTTGTATATAAATGATGCCAATTCACCATGAAAAACAGCTGCCATTGTTTGCTTACTGTACTGTTTGCATCACATGAAACGACTTTCTCAAAAACCATTAAACAGATCTAAACATATATGCCAGAAAACATCCAGGAAAAAAAGACTTTTCAAGTTTCTTCAGAATGATGGCAAACAACTTTAGAATATAGGCAGCATTACTTGCAATAGAAAACCTTAATCAACTTCCTCTCAAGCACTGCTCAACAGAATTTGACAACCTAGACAAAAGTATACTGGGATAAAGACTGAATTTGATAACCTAGACAGAAGTATACGGGGATAATGTCTGAATTTAAAAAAACTTTAAGTATACTGGGATAAAGTCTGAAGTTAACAAACTGGAAAGAAGTACACTAGGATAAAAACTGAATTTGATAACCTAGAGAGAAGTATACGGGGATAATGTCTGAATTTTAAAAAAACTGAAGTATACTGGGATAAAGACTGAATTTAACAAACTCAAAAGAAGTATACTGGGATAAAGACTGAATTTAACAAAGTTGAAAGAAGTATACAGGGATAAAGACTGCATTTGACAAACTAACAGAAGTATACAGGGATACAGGCTGAATTTGACAAACTCTACATAATTAAACTGGGATAAAGACTGAATTTGACAAACTGATCAGATGTGTACTGGAATACAGGCTGATTTTGACAAACTTGGCAAGCAGTATGATGGTAGCCATTTTATATTTATCTTTTCTTTTCTGTGTCACAACTTCTATCCCCCATTATGTTTGCTCATATTTTCAACAAGCCATATTGTATGTATAATCCATGTATTATTAATGCATGAAAATGAAATTACTACACAAGTGATTAAACAAATAGCTTGAGTCATACAAGATAGAGGTAATAATCACCAAAATGGACAACATAACATATTTTGATATAATAGAAATAAAAATATTTTCCAGAACCCGCAACAAGTTGATGTAAAATAATTTAAACATAATAAATTTAAAGGTTTAATTCCTGTAGAAACAGCCATGTAAAGTTTTGCAAACACCATGGGTTTTTTCTGGTTTTTTTTTTTTGTTTGCTTTGACTTTGTTTTGTATATGCCTTTCAAAAACTCATTAAGAGTTGAAGGCACTCAAGCTTGTACTGTTTGTCATCAGTTTATTGCTTTTATCTTAATCAATCCCTGACACACATGATCTCTTGCTGGATCCAGTGCACATGAAAGGACTGTTATTTGTATTCTTTGTGTGTGTGTGTGTGTGTGTGTGTGTGTGTGTGTGTGTGTGTGGTAAAAATATCAGATTGATGCTCATAGTATTGTGGAAAGAATTTATGGAGATTTCTAATAATAGAATGCCTACCAAAGGAATAGTCTTTAAAAATGTTATAGAAAAACTTTAATCACTTTTGTTTGCATCGTACAGATTTTTTTAAAGAGGCTCAAAAGATGTTATATACGCTTTCAAACACAAAATGAAATATACTCATAAATGAATTAACTTAGCAATTATGTAAGAACAGCAATGCATCGTCGGTCAAGTATATGAGGAGATAGAGTTAAAAATTTAATTTCATATTGTGCAAGAAAAAAACTGAAGACTCGGACGTTGACTAGATCACCTAGTACATATGAGGAGAGTTACACGAATTAATCGCGTGACTGAATGAATATTCAAGCAGTTATGAAGATATATAAGTGCAAATCAATTAATTTTTTTTAATATTAATCTAAAGATGGCATTCGCACTCGCCAGTAGTCAGTTGACACGTGAATTTTATTACCAATAAGCAGAAATGGAGCGGCGCAAGCACTGGAAAGAATTTTTAGAAGCTATTACTAAAAGTAATGATGCAAAAAGTAGGGAAATTTACCAACGTCAAAGAAGGATGATTTTTTTATGTCACAAAGTATGGTCCATTTCGTGTTGGTACAATACTAAACGATGGGTGATTTTATATATTTTCTGCTGATAGTAAATTGGAATTTATTTTATCCGTGTTTGAAATGTAATTTTATTAGGATTCTAAAAGGAACAAGCCTGTTTATTTAAAAAAGCCGAATTTAAAATTTATAATAATTTGTATCCACCAAGCTTCACTATCTCTGTACCTTTTGATGCAGAGGAGATAAAATATCGGTGACTTGTCTTGTATCCATATAAAGTTTCATCTTAAATATATTGAAATGAAACACGTGCCTAACGGAATATGACTGTGTTGAATGTCAAATTATTGAAATGCTGCTTGAAATATGAAGCTATATATTAAAGATTGGCAATAAAAACTATCTTTAACTATGACCGAGTTATATATTAACAATTGGCTATTTTAACGATCTTTAACGATAACCAAGTTATATATTAAAGATCTTTAACGATAACCAAGTTATATATTAACAATTGGCTATTTTAACGATCTTTAACGATAACCAAGTTATATATTAACGATCTTTAACGATAACCAAGTTATATATTAACAATTGGCTATTTTAACGATCTTTAACGATAACCAAGTTATATATTAACGATCTTTAACGATAACCAAATGATTAATTTCATTCTATGAAAATTGAAAATCTTTGTATGTTTCTACTTGTTGGTGAATACATATATGTATGCGTTTGTTTACTGCTTAATCTATTTGTTTATGAAGGAATAACAACGATGGTTTAATTTTAATTTTTTTTTTAAGAATAAAGGGGAAATGTGACGAATTCGGTCTTGTCCTGTTGACATGTCTAAGGACATCCTTACACACAAAATGAGACCTGCCTTCGTAATTATCTGTGAAGGACAATATTATTATGCGCCGGTTTGTGTGGCTAGGGAATCAATCTGGCGGACATGGAAGAGCACGTTTGATAATATCACGTGAAAATAAAGAATTGGGCAAATCTGATCGTTAGACTCTTAAAGGGATTCACATACTTTTCTCGGTTGAGTATGGATACAATTTAAGTCACCGCTCGTTTATCTCGTCCTCTGCATCAAAAGGTACATAGATATTGAGGCTTGGTCATTTTGTGTTGGTACAATACTAAACGATGGGTCATTTTAAATATTTTCTGCTGATAGTAAATTGGAATTTATTTTATTTGTGTTTGCAGTGTAATTTTATTAGGATTCTAAGAAGAACAAGCCTATTTATTTTTTTAAAAAAAGCCGAATTTAAAATTTCTAATCAATTGCATCCACCAAACCTCAATATCTCTTCTCCTATATAGTGTTGGCAAAGGTGCTCATTTATGTCTTAAATATGGCATTGAAGTCAAATCACTTTATCAAATGAACAGTACAGCTCGCGTAGGCAAACATCGGCACAAACATCTATGATTACACCAATATTTGTGAATGCACAAAACATGACGCTGTTTAAACAAATGCAGAAATAAATCAAACAATAGTTAGGTTTGAGGCCATTACAGTTAACGATTTTGGTAGAATAAAAAAATATAAAACATGCTATTGATGGATTTTTCAATCCCATAAAGCTTTTCGTTGTCTGCTGACCGTGCATTTCTAAACAAATCGGATAACAGCTTTAGATACAAATACGAAGCGGTGTGCGAAAAGCTGACAAACTTTAATTATGAGACCCATAGTTGTACTGGATCGACTTTCTGTCCAAGTTAATCCATCATCAATTGCTAATACAAAAAGAAACAAAAAAAATTAAAAAAAAAAAACGGTACAACGACTGAAACAATATGCACGTAAGGATTACACATGATTACCAAGAGATGCAAGAAAAGTTGACGCAGTTGTATTAATAGATGCATTTGAAAATGAACCGAACCGTCGTTGTAATTCTATTGATTACGAACAAAAACGTATTGTTAGTGAGGATAATCAAAAGTGTGATGTATCTGCTATAGCTACTGAAGCTGTTAAGTAGCGATTACAAGTACCTGAATTTAAATTTCAAAAGTGCAGTGGCAAATTAGAAAGTCATCTGTCATTTATCACGCACACACATACAAACCAGTAAAGACACTCGACAATTATTATCAAATATGATTCATGGAATCGTGTAGGTGCTACAACGCTCTGGTACCTAAAGCAGATATTATTCTTAGTACGTATTTAGTTCTGCTGCTTAATCGTGACAAGGATGGATTTAAAATTTATAATAATTTTGTTTCACAGGGGCTCTCAAACAACCGTGAATCAAAGGACACCAAAACCATCAATGATGAAATTGACAAAGGAATTTAAAAGATCTTTGTGATATTGGAAAAATACACCAATGCAAGGTCAGGATAGACTCTTGAGTCGAAATATATATTTGTCCATATCAATCATTTCAAAGATCTAGCTACATGTCAGCGTCAAAGTGTATTCCACCACAGTTAGTGATAAATGCAAAAGATTCTGATAATATATTTTGAATGGGTACATTTTTTTTTTCAACCTTAGGTCCTGCTAGTGATAATCAGTCTCAAAAATACCGGAAGCACTTTGGTGAGCTTTATTTGATGATATAATTTCCTGTGCATGTTACTACGGCCACGGTGAGCTAATTTAGACACGAATGCATTTATTTTGGATCAAGGTTTTAATCCGCTTGCACAATCCCCACAGACTGAATTAACTATTTAGGATTCTTGTTCGGTGATAAAAAAAAAAAAAACAACACAAAAAAATTAAAAAATGTATTTGTCGAGTGGGTGTGAGAGGAACTAGATTCAAACAAGTTAATTGTTAGATGCTTCACAATTATATGACGTACTTACTACGATGGAAAAATTAACCAAGCATATGAAGCGATTTTGTGTGTTAAGTATATGATATTTTCTATTACTGTATGAATGTTATGTTTGTCAAATGGGTAATTAGTTAAAATTGCGTTTGCGCGTTGCACCTCAATACGATCAGCCTGTCGAGCAGGTAAAATACGAGGTCATGTTACTAATAGAACGATTATGATGAACATTAAATGTTACCGACTTGGAAAAAAAAAACAACTAATCGACGGGGAGCAACAGCTGCGAGATGAAATCACCAAAAGAACCGCGTTGATCGTGAAATACATACGACTGTGTTTGACCATAAATGCTGTTTGTGGTCTTTCCGCGGTATTATTTGCTGATCTTGGTGTGACAAGAATTACGGCAAAAACAACTCTTGTAGATTCACCAATCGAAGTCATTGTGAGGCTATATCGATAGCAACCGGTGGATCTGGTGATGGCATCAAACTAATTTCGATACGATAACATTCACGAATATTTGTTTATTCGTAACTAATTCCATGGGCATAAAGTAATCTGAACACGATTTACAAACTGTATTCGATGGGGGTATCGAGAATATAACAATAAGCATAGCCGAGATAGTGATAATGGAAATGGAAAATCACCAATTACTCCAACAAACGAGTAAAATGTTACCCCAAGCACAAATAAGAAACCGTGTATCTGATTTACAGATAGCAAGAACCAAGTAAAACATTGCTGCCTATATCCTTTATGACTCTGGCTGTTTCTTTGGTCGCTTGTTTGGTCACTTCACTTTCATGGATTAATAATTCACGGGTTACACATACTATGTAGTTTTTTGTAGATCTGAGCAAAAAAATGGGGAATAGAGATTTTGACCAAGAAATCTAACAAAATATAAAACTTCTGCTAGCATACTACTTGACAGATGTACTGGATAAATAAAGAATTTCACAACCTTGACAAAAAGTATGCTGCCACAAAGCTACGGTTGACAACTTTTACACAAAGTACATTGAGATAATGATAGAATTCGACATCCTTGACACAAATGTATACTTAGATAACGACAGAAATTGACAACCTCGACAGAATGTATACTGGCATAAAGTCGTTTCAAATTTAGAGAATGAATATCATGAACTATTTTAAGTGTTACTTAAAGTAACAAAATTATGTCCATCTACTGTTTTTTTTTCTTCTCAAAATAAAACAGGATCCTATCATAAAATCCCTAACAATTTATACAAATTATCCCAGTCCATCCTCAAACAGTCTGCTATACGAATGCTTTCTCAAATAGTACCCGAGTTTAACCGAAATAGATATAGTCCTTGGTAGAAGGTTTCCACGCGTTACTCTTGCCTTCGGGTGATGCGGCATTCCACGCACATGTCAGCAAATCAAAATTTCAGGTGAATAACCGATGGATATACATATGTTCTATTTGGACAGGGATTAACACTACACAAAGTATGTGGATACACATATGTTCTATTTGGACAGGGATTAAGTATTTGGATACACATATGTTTTATTTGGACAGGGATTAACACTACACAAAGTATGTGGATACACATATGTTCTATTTGGACAGGGATTAACACTACACAAAGTATGTGGATACACATATGTTCTATTTAGACAGGGATTAACACTACACAAAGTATGTGGATACACTTATGTTCTATTTGGACAGAGATTAACACTACACAAAGTATGTGGATACACATATGTTCTATTTGAACAGGGATTAACACTACACAAAGTATGTGGATAAACATGTTATATTTGGACAGGGATTAACACTACACAAAGTATGTGGATACACATATGTTCTATTTGGACAGGGATTAGCACTACACAAAGTATGTGGATACACATATGTTCTATTTGGACAGGGATTAACACTACACAAAGTATGTCTGCTGAAGGCTTCAATGCCATGAGTCGATAGAAAAGAGATTTTACCTACTTACAAAGGTCAGTCGAAATAAATTTATTAATTACTGGCAAAAGGCTGATAATCCTGAGAGCACGCTGACAACCCAGCACAGTGCCAAACATCTTTGGACTCCGCCACCAGTACTATCAAAAACAGAATAAAAAAGGCGGAGAACTACTTAATTTATACTATTTATCAGACCTTTTAAGTTCGTCATTAAATGAATGGCCTACAAAGGAATGGCCTTTGCCTCCTGATGAAGCAACACCCCTGCATTACCTATTCCTACTAAACCGTTTTGCAAACTTTACCATGGATGCAACAACAGTTGATGTTGTCATAAATACTGCAGTGACTATAGCAACTTTTGCTGCACGCGTTTCATTATCAGTTGTTGAAGACTTTCTTCTCACGCCAGTTTTGATTAATTCTTTGATTGCTTTATCTGATGACTCTCCAAAGGTGTTAAAAGTCCAATTGCATTTTGGGGGATTTACATACAACACTTTTCAACTGTTGTTTAAATAAAGCCTTTTGTGTTTGTTTTGGTCTGTTTCTTTCAGATGTCTTTTGTGTATCTCTTTTCTGTTTTGCTCATTTATTTCCACGCCACATCTCATACATCGTATCTTCGATTTGACAACATGTGCATCATATTTAACCACTTAACTTTATTAACTTTAGTGAATATTCGTCATTCATGTCTATAATTTGTACTGTTTTCCGACTGACATGATTTGTGGTTTTTCAAATAACAGTTGGTCTTTGGTGTTATTTACGTCATATGTCATGCTTTCAACAGTTCCGATTTACCCTATTTCTGTCCACGCTATGTGACAACTCGGTTTCCATATAATTTGAAGCGTATAAAGAAGCATTGAATAAAATAACTATTGCAATTGTAGAATACAGAGAGACCAACAGTACAGTTTTAAGTGAAAAATGGTCTAACAGAATGAATGAAGAAGAAGATATCTTTGTAAATACCAATACTGGAGCTGCTATAATTTCCACAATAATGCCACATGTTGTAATTAGTAAAGTGACATCATTGAATAGCAGGTTTTCCCTATTTACAACTTGGTCAGTTTACACAAGAACGTCGTTGGTTTTGGGCTTAACGCCATTTCTCGGCGCAAGATAGGACATATAACTGCCACTATAACTGGTTGAGAGAGAACCAGAGAAAACCCCACGTGAAAGCCACAGACCTAAGGAAAGCTAATGACGGCTTTCTCACATTCCCACATTAGACTATTCCAAGGCTCGAATCCAGGCGGACAGAGGTGATGTGGTAACGATCATTAAAGGCGACCACTCGGCCACCACCTGGGGCCTCCATTATTAACGTAATAACGAATAAATGACTTCAATAGGTATCATAACCTTCTCTGGATTTTTGTCAGTCACATTTGGATTCTAACTGTCTCCACTGTTTATATATTTGATTGGATACAAAATGCTAACTTCAAGAGGCCAACTTATAATGAAAATGATTAATAAAAAGCATGCACTAGTTGTTTTGTAGTTTGTGTATTTGTACTTATGACAAGCAATGATAGAACAACCGTAATTTTAGGAATATCTGTCTACTCTGCAACCAAGTCTATGATTAAAATAAACAAAACAATAGTGTTGAATATTTCATCAATGATAGAATTAATACATTTATATGGTTAATTTTTTCACATTGTTTGCTAATTTGTCTTCTGAAGGTATTTTTGTTGTAACTATTCAAAGTAAAATTGAAATATCACTTCCAATATTTCAAATAATATTTATCAATCCTTTGAAATATATTTGAGACAGCTTCCAAGTTACCTTGGTAATTGAAATTTAAAGTAAACAAGACAAATATGACAATGAAAATAAAAAGGTCAGCAAAGAATCCAAAACTGTTACTCACAGATTCACATAGAGTTGAACTTGGTAGACAACTAAGAAAACGTTCACATAAACTTTAAAACGCCTAACGTAAACGTTTACAGAAAGAACAAGAAGAATTAAACAAATTGCTACAACTATACTTCGTGAAAGAAACGATAAAAGTAGTGCCAACAGAATGCATTTGATGATTGATTGTTTCATTTTTTTTTTTTGGTAACTTGTTAATTTGCTTAATAGACAGTTCCTGCTTTTAAGACTGATGAAATTGCAATAAACTGTGCAAAACATAATGTTAGAGAACACGAAAATCAAGACAACCAAAGTACAACATGTTAAGGCATATAAAACACCGCAGCCTGCATATTATTCATCCCAATCCATGAAACGCGCTTTCCTTTCATATAACACTTTGCACAGCTTTTACCAAAAGAAAATGTTGAATAAAACAAAAACTGTATTAACTCTGTACCATACAACATTAAAATCTGCTCCAAAATTTTTTAAAGAAATTTTTAAGATTTTATTAGGTCCACCATCAAACAAGATATTGAAAAAGTTGTCCAAATTGCTATTCCATTTTCACTAAGTCAGTTTACAGCAAGAATTGGATGTGATAGCACAGTGACTTGTATTTGCCAAACACATACATCTGCTCCAACGGTTTCTTTTAAAGATAATGTATTAGGTCCATCATCAATCATGGTATGGTAGAAGTTGTAGAACAAACTACTTCTTTTTCACTTAGTTCATAATCAATTACTTGACAGCACATTAGCTTGTATCTAAAATAAGTGTTACCGTTGTAGTGGTTAAAGAAAATATAATTTATACTACTAAACTTCACTGGCGCACAAACAGGAAATATCTTTTACCTATAAACAAATGTCAAATGAAACGAAAATTATCAACCAGCATGTCAAATACCCCTCCCTAACTTTGTTGGGGTGGGTTGTCTGATTTTTGTTAGCGTTATCTAGAGGTGATCTCCGACGATGTAATTTTCCCGGAACGAGTAAATATCAATATAAAATATGAATTTATAGGTGGAATACATAAAGATCTAAGCAAATATATAGAACAAAATAACACGAGCCCCGTTACAAATAAAGACAAGATTTAAACAAAATTCATAACAATAAAATTCGTCAACAATTGTGATAATGCATTACAATTGAAAGATACACTTTTTTCTTTATGAATTAACTTATTCAACGAATTTCAGATACAAAAAATGCTTGTGCCAATAACCGATCTGTTAAACGATAACATCAATTCATCATCGAATCGAGTAAAAGATCGAAAACACTGCATTGTATCCATTCATAACCTGTTGGTCTTGATTAAATCCAAATTCACAGCAACTGTCCCTTAAACTTCCTTGTACCTGTAAGTTTGGGTCCTCTCCACTTTTTTCCTTTCTTTTCCAAACTTTCAAGTATCACGCCACATTCGGCCCTTCCAACTCTGTGTAGTCCTTTTGGTTTAGTACATACGTGTTAAGTGACATCACGTGGAGCTATCTCACCTTCAGAAATAGCAAAAATAAGCAGCTTGAATCATCCGTCACCATATGTCAGATGTAGTTCTATTGGAATTCAAACAGATACCAACGGCTGTCTTGTCTAACTGCCCATGAAGACCATGCAAACGTAGTTTCACAAAATTAATGGTCCTGTGAATGACTATTCCAACACACCACCGAGACATTAGTTCCAGTCCTGTCTCAATTACACAAATGAATAAATGATATTCCTTAATACGGCATAACTAGAACGACTACACACATTCAAGCTTCTACCATACGTGATCTCACTTAAGGTCGGAGAATTCTCACGGAATCTCGTAAGTCATCTCAACTAAATTAAGGCAGGAAATTCTATATACATAATTTCCTATAATAATCGAGACTACATTCAAACGAGTCGTCAATGTATATGAATAAAAATATCATCGTACGAATTCAGATAACTTAACTCAATACAGTTATATTCATCTCAAGAAAATTGATAAACGAATTTAAACAAATAAATCCACGCAAATACAAGCAAACAAATCAATAAATTATCATAGTAGTATCAACGAATTTACAGAAGATTGCTGCAAATACCTAGTGTCTCCAAGCTCTTATTTCCAGAATTGTGTCTGCAGATTTCGAGACAATCGTTTCCCTTAATTAAAAATCACTCATGACCAAGACTGTACCAATCCACGCATGATGGCGATTTAAACACGCGCAGGTCTCCCATAAATCTAATTATTCGTACATGTGTCCAACTAAATGGGTTCTACGGAGATCTACAGAAAAAAATTGCCCCATTACACAGCACAACGATATTAAACTCTACATTTAAGATAGCCTAAAGCGTGTTTTCGAAAACGCCGCTAAGGTCTACTACTCGTCCACTGTTTAGAATGGATACTGAAGAAATTATATAGCTAATTATTGCAGTTCGTTTAGGCTGTGTCACAACTCAGTGCCTCTTATTTTATGTTTTAGCCAAATACAATTGTCATGTGTCTAATTTTTATTTGTTTCGCAAAAGCAAACCTTAACGGGTAACTAAATAACGTGGATTCTCTTCAGATAAACTATACATCAGGCCAAAGGATAGTCCATTTCGATTTAGAAAGTAGGCCGCAAAAAGAGTTAGGATTGTCTCAGAAGTAACGTATACTGAAAATGTATAATTTGAATACGACGTGTTTGATACAATTATGAATACAGCATAAAACATACGCAGAATAAAGGAATGTGGTTACCCCTACAATGTAAACGCCACCTTTGTTTAAGTGTAAATGAGTGACAAGAAAACAAGCTTTTCAAATAACAATAATAGTAATTTCAAGGTGCCAAAATAAATTAACGAGATTAACATTGATTTGGTCAGAGGTGTCGAACTATATATATGAGTTAAAAAGAAATACAACATAGCATACAAAGATTCCAACAAGATAGAAAGTGGAATTTAAAACATTGCATGTGCTATGGATATAACAGCATCCTAATTGTGCGTTGCAGTATTAGTTATACATTTTATTGGGTTAGATTCAGCAATAATAGCATTTTGTTGTAAAGTATTTCAAGGAAAGTATCTACAGCAATGTTTGGAAATATGGGGAAATAGCAACACCAGCCATTAGTAACTAAAACGGTCCTGACATGCGATCGGTGAGTGAAATTAAACACGAGTTCATTTCAAGTGCATTTTCCTGTTCATCGATTGTTTGTTTTTTTTGTGTTTTTTTTTATCACATCCCGTCATAACTGGGAACGCTTTTCATAATTCCGTAACATGAATTGGTTTCCTTGGTAATTACTCTCGGGCTCTACTCATTCATTAGAAAATTGATGACAGGCTTAAGGCTGCTAGGTCCCAAGAGAGTTTGATTTCTCCCGCAACCGTATTGCTATGTAAAATGGACTGTGATTTACATATCTTGTAAGGCTTGATTCTGTATCAAATGAAATTGAAGTAGATCAAAGTAGCCCTCAGAGCTTTACCCAATACCCACGCAAATATAACTGGTGTGTTAAAAGCAAGAAAGAAAGACTAAAACAAATTTTAAAAAATAAATAAAACCGATGTTATTTACACAGAATCATGGCACTGGCTCATTTATTTTCACACAAAGTCATAAACAAGTTTTAAAAACACCTATGTTGAAAATTTAAATTTTAAATCTGCTTTCTTTAAAACATAGTCACAAAGGTAAATATTGCAAATTTCCATTTATATCTTGTAATATTTTTACAAGCTCTCGTGGCACTAACTTCAGCTAATAGCCGATTAAAAGAGATACAATACTGGGAAGTGAGTGATATGTCAATATTATTGATTTTATTGATTGATTGATTGATTTAACAACATGAATTACTATTTCTTTGCTAAATAAATGCGAATAAAGTACCTTTCCCAAAGACGCATCACTTTCTCTAGCCTTGGCATATATTATAACACATCTTTACATGAACAAAGATAACAAGATTTTTGAGAGCGAGGATATTGAATTATCTGAAAGGAACAAAGTGTCGTCTGCTAATGATTTCAGCCTGATTGATGCCCCAAGAAACATCTATAGGGTTAAAGAATTCAATTACCTTTGATAGTTTCATTAAGCGTAGCAACTAATTTAACAAGATCCAGGTCCAATTACATGGTATTCTATTTCCGGGCGATATCAATTGTGTCAACTCGTTTGCAAACACGATTCATTGTAAACCAGATTGTACTCGCCTTCCTTGGTCATAATAAAGTAAACGAAGTAGTGTTCACAAGTGTTCAAAATTACGCGAGAATATAATTTTCATTAAAGACTAATTGGTAACATCACATGCACTCCGGACAGTGACAAAAATGTGGTTAATATGGTTATTGTATTAGCTTCGCAAAACTTTTATGATGTTTTTACGTTAAGATTACAAGGGAACCAATGACTGTCGATATTAGATCTTGCTCAGAAAATAAATAATGTTCTTATTGAGGTATGGGGTAAAATTGGATAAAGCAGATGTGTGTGTGTGTGTGTGTGTGTGTGTGTGTGAGAGAGAGAGAGAGAGAGAGAGAGAGAGAGAGAGAGAGAGAGAGAGAGAGAGAGAGAGAGAGAGAGAGAGATTTTAAAATTCTTCAGCAAAATTAGTACGATGTATGCAGTGTGGCAGGTTATATTGATGTCTAACACTGGGGTATCATGCGGCAGACATGTTGCATCATGTCCCATCCAGCCACATTATCCTGAATTCATTCCGACCAGTCATAACAATCATAATGCTGAGCGCCAAGCGTGGCAGCTCTTTGTATCGTTTTTATGCCTTTGATATGAATGCCCGAGTTCAAATCCGAAGAGAACGTTATAACTGTCTGATACCATAGATGACGATGACATTACCCGGTCGGGAAATTACTAGATTAAAATACCGTTAAAAGTTTGCGCGTGATGTTCGTTCTTAAACCAAAGCCCTAATGAATATTGCAAAAATAATAAATTTTACAAACACAAAAATTCTTCCTATTACGACAAACTTTATATTTTAACCATGATCATACTTCCGATTAGCCGTAACTAGGAAACAGAAAACAAATTACTCACGAAAGGTTTCTGCACAAAACCTTGGCCGTTGCCTGAGTTGTTGTAAGTTTTGTCTTCATCTATTGAGAATAAATTGCGATATTGACTAAAATAATTAATGTCTTTTTTCTCTAAAGTCTTTAAAACTACACATAACAAATCTTTAAAAACTATATTTATAATACGATTTTATTCATTCTAAGACAGAATCTGTCTAATTCCTAACAGTTTGACAAACAAAACGGTGATTCTTTCCAAAAGACTTATATAACTAAACATATGACCTAAAGGTCCAAAATTCCAAGCCAAATCTATTTTCTGTGCACATTATATGCACAAATCTGGCCGTTTGCCGATGCGATGAATACAAATAATTAGAGATCCATGTTTTCAGTTAGAACGGCTGATCTTTACGGGCGTAGAATAGCTGGGCGATTAGCAAATATCCATTGACTGAAGACGACTTAGCTCCTTCCCCACTTGTTAATGGTCATTTAAGACTGCTTGGGGTAAATGCCTACTGATTTTATGTGTAGAAGAGCTATTCTGACGTCAAAACTATGAGTAATGCCTTACTTTTGTTAGGCTTATATATTTGGACTGCATTTATTAATGTGATAAGTGTAATCAACAGCAACTGATGATGGTTGGAGGTAGTTATTTCGGAGAGAAGGAATGTTAAGATGCTTGTTTGTTTTTTGTTTTTTTTTCGTCTTCAGGCTATCATTTGTATCACAAAACTAACGAAACTCAATGCAAGCGAAAATAATAATGTGTAGTTATTCCAAACAAAAACATGGGGGTTAAGGATTCGAGATTACTCGATAAAACCTCCTGAAGTAAATAGTTTATGAAGCAAATAAAGGGTAAGGACTAATTGATCTCCTTCCTATCATCCTATTCTTTTTTTGTCACTAATGCGTACAATTTTCAGGCTTTTTAGTTAGAAATGGTTCAGTTTCTGGCTAAACAAGTTCCCTACCATTGTATGAGTCTGAGAGAGAGAGAGAGAGAGAGAGAGAGAGAGAGAGAGAGAGAGAGAGAGAGAGAGAGAGAGAGAGAGAGAGAGAGAGAGTTATATTGCTTGAAAAAAAAATCTTGTGAATATATTTGACTTCTTAGAGCCGATGTTCATGACACCGAGTTTATTAAGATTTTGGTTGTTCATGTTATCTTAAAAATTGCCGTTGACCATTTAATTATTGCAAACTAATGCATCCCCCGCCTATTTAATAACCAAATGTAGGTCAAAACTGATTGAATAACTCCCTGTTGGTCCGTGTTAGAATAGATTGTAATCTGTTGGTGATATGAAAATTGGAGAAAACATTCTTTTTTAGCCTGTCAGACATATACAAAATAAAAATTGCTAATATAAATTTGTAACTAGGAAATAATTGACTTACTGTTGGATATTAAAATCTCGATAACCCCTGTCCGATTCGCAATTTTTGCTTTCATTCATCATTTTCTCCCCGAAATTTCTCTATTCACTAAAGGTTTTAGAAAAACTCAAACAAAAATTCATATCCACGAACAATTTGCTGGTCAGCACAAAGGCTTTTGAATGAAGCTCGAGCAGAAACAAAGTCTCCTGATTTAAGTACCACTATCAGCGACGGTCTCTTGCAGCTCTGTACGAGCATGACTCATAGTTTATAATTGTCACGCCTTTCTATGGACTGTCCCCACTGTTAATATATCAACATTCAAAACGACAAACATTAACTTCGGTTCATAGTTATTGTGTTTATGTGTCTTCTAATAATATAAAATAGTTGTGTTTGTAATGGTTAAAAAATTTAGTTAAATACAATAATTATAGTTATTTTGTAAATAAATTTCCACTAACCGCGATGTTTACAGATCGAGTTGTTTCCAAAATTTCCTTCGTCGTTATCTATTTTTCTTGTGTGGGATGGGGGTGGAATATGAACGCTTATATTATAACACCTCTCTCTCTCTCTCTCTCTCTCTCTCTCTCTCTCTCTCTCTCTCTCTCTCTCTCTCTCTCTCTCTCTCTCTCTCTCTCTCTCTCTCTCTCTCTCTCTCTCTCTCTCTCTCTTAGCAATCCTGTCCTAACAAGCTCATCCCAAGAACATCATTCCATTTATCGATGCAATTAGTGATTGCCTTGATTAAGCGCGGGTCTCTAAGTAGCGAGACCACTTATCGATAATGTCTATATACTTGGTTACCTCCAAGGTTCACAGAGTCTCTACATCATATACTATTCTGCCAGCAGTTCAGGGTTCTGCTTGGTTGCATCAACAGAGCCACAAGTTCATTTAACCCGCTTGATTTTCTTATCAGTAGATTTCAAGTTGGGATAGAGAGACAAATCTTTTTCAATTCCTCATTACTATTAGTGTTATGAATGATTATTAATTTTATCTTTCGAGATCTTCTTTCGGAATTTCGTGAAGCCAAAGAGATCAAGAGCTTTCTGCCGACTGGAATACCAGCTTACAGACGAGTGGTGGCGAATCTTTAATTTAAAATCTACAATGATCATTGTCTCGTCAAGTCATCTATAGTAACAATGGAGTTAGCTTTTATCTGCCTACGCATCTTGACAACTTTTCAAACTTTACAAATGTTCTCATATTCACAAGGACATCGAATCCGTCACAGCAGAGACAAGAAGGGAGAGCTTTCATCAATAGATTTTTCAGAGTTCGAGTCATTTGTGCACCATGTTCTCTCCTGTCGGAATGTGCCCGGAGCGGGAATAGCTATGGTGAAAGATAACCACGTGTTGTACACAGAGGGATTCGGTTTAGCTGATATTAAATCCAGGAAGAAAGCAACCAGGCATACAAAGTTCTGCATCGGATCTTTAACTAAAGCTTTTACATCGACACTTCTAGCACGATTATTATCACAGAAGGACAAGTAAGTTTTCTTTGTTTTTGTTGAACTTTAATTGTAAGTGGATAACATGTTCAACTCGATTGTTCGTGTATAATTTCAAGGGAAATCAGATAACCTGGTGTGACAAAACAATTTTTAAAAGAATATGAAATAGTTTGCTTTTGGTTTCTGGATCTGACTATTCAGTTATATCTGATAAAAATACGTCATTCAAGTGCAATCATTTTAACTGGGGGTTTTGGGTATTTTTTTATATATAGAATTTAGGGTTATGAGCAAGATCGCAATAAATAAATTATAACTTTGTCGGTGAGTATTTGACGTGAAATAAATCATATGCTTTACTGGAAATAAAATTAATTTTTTCATGGTATATTTCATTATTTTAAATTTAGCTAGCTTGACGGAATTGCCTCCATTTTGCTATCTCCTCATCGTGAAATGGTATCAGACAGTTACAAAATAGCATGTACACTCGTCCAGCAAGACAAGATGGCTAGTTCGAACTCGTGCAATGGTTTCAGCAGACTTTCTATATCCTTTATTACCTTATTTACATCATCCATTTTTGTGCGGACTGCAATGGCTAAATTAGTATTTCGTAGTAAGGATTCGTACAGTAGTTAAGGAACGGAGCATAGGATTACCACAGCGTGTCTAAGATGTAATTTTATCACCACTGGGATTCAGTGCTGTGGTCTCCAATTCACAGAGGGATCTGAGCACGAGGGGTAGCTTCTGTAAGTGCGAAACAACCCGAATGTTTCTTAGAGTAAATATTATTTACAGCTGGACGGTTACAATTATACCTTGGCAACACTTGAAATACGAATGTTCCCAGGGCTTTGGCCCATGGGTTTCTTACCACAAACTTCTCGCCTACTTGTTTGCGGTCCACATAATATTACTGTAGCCGCCCCTGATCCATTCTGAGATTTGGCCCCGTTATCTTAGCATGCACCTGTTTCTTGGATCACTTTTTTAGTGTCTTTAACTTAACATCTGTATATTATGCTTGTTTCCACTCAACCCTCATTTCCAAGAAGAAAAACAAATCTCCTTGACATCTTTTGCAGCATAGACTGGGACACACCGATAAAGGACATACTAAAAGAAAATTTTCGACTGAGTGATGAATTGAGAACAAATCAAGTCAACTTGCGAGATGTCTTGGCTCACAAAGTTGGAATTCCTGAAAACTTCCATGCTCTTTTAGTGGGCTTCTCTGAAAACGTCACAAGAGAGGACTTCGTCAGGTTCGTATAATTACAACACTTGGAACCAATTTTACCTCCTTCGATTTTTATAATTCGTTAAGTCAGCGGAATTAATTTTGAAAGTTTTCGTCGTTTCATTTTTGTTGCCATAAATGTAAACACCTATAGTAAGGTCACATGCTCTTGCAAGTTAGACACGTTCCCGCAGAAATTCCATGTTTGTTTCTTTAACATTTTCTCCAAACAGAAAACTTGCCGAAGCCATTTACTTCATATCCTTAAATAAAGAGAGTTGATGGCAGTGATTGTTACAATATTTATCATTTAATTTTCATTTATATTATGGAAATCGTATTTTGATTTCATTATCCATCTGTAGTTTGTTCTAATAATAATTGTTCTAATAATAATAATAATAATAATAATAATAATAATAATAATAATAATAATATATTTGGCACATGAAAAAACTATGAATATTTTCGATATATAGTTATTATATTAATAGATACCATTTTGATTGATAAATTAAACCATAGTTATCTATGTGTTCTTGCCGACAATTTAATTTATAATTAGAAATATATGGGTCTTTTTCACTATATACATTCTTTATGTAGTTAACAATGACTTTTGCGATCTTTCGTATTAAATAATTATTATGCTAGTTATTCTGATTTTTTTCTTGATCTGTCAAATAATTGAATAATTAAATACAGCTCAACAACGTAAATTAAGTAATTTCGGTATTTTTATAAATGGATCATAATTTGATGAAACATCGAAGATGTTTAGGACCAATATCTGTCAAGATTCAGTATTATTCAGATGATACGGTTTATATGTGATATGATACGGTATTAACATTCTGTTGCTACACATGGTCTCACAGTTACAGATCACCTAAGGTCAGCTCATGGCTCTCCCACAGTTGTAACCCTATATGTCTTGTGATAACAGCGGGAGAATCTAGTGTGCGGGTGTTTTCTGTTTTAGTCAATTGTAATCCAGCTATTATAGTAGTTAGACCAAACCATTGTCTTGTGTTATTTAGCAAAACATAAAATAGTGTCAGATGTGAATATTTTGGAATAACTTAGATTTATACCATTAAGAAGAATATCTCAATCAATTACAATACTGAAATTTGGATGCTCGAGTTTATGTAAATTGTGACATCCATCATGGAAACATTCAATCAGCCACTTGAAATGGACTTTGATTCCCACCATCTAGCAAAAACTTGGAGGAGGTGGACGCAGACTATGCAATTTTACTTAGATTTTGAGCTTGCAAACAAAAAAGAGAAAGAAAAATTCAGTGCTTTCATATATATTATTGGTCAGGATGGTAGAGACATTTACGAGACATTTGCATTCTAGGCCAATGAAGCTGAAAAATAATTGCTCCACATATCAAGAAGTTTGAGGATTATTGTAATCCATAGCAGAACATTACAGTAAAACGGCACATATTCAATACAAGAATGAACTGTTAACCAATATGTAACTGAGCTTTAATTGATTGCAAATAACTGCAAATTTGAAAATCTACAAGATGAAATGATTAAAGGTAGAATTGTCTGTGGGACAAATTCTGAAAAAGTAAAAGAAAGAGTTTTACGAGAAGATCAACTGACACTGTAAAAAGCACTGGTGGCTACCAGCATAGCAGACGAAGAATCCATAAAAAGATTCAAAGTATGCAAAATGAAACAGCTGCATAAGAGGTACATGGTATGAAAATGAAGAAGAAAAGAAAAGAAAATGACACAACCAAAAAGTGCGGAAATTTTATATATGAAATCAGACTCCAGATTATTCAACTGTGGTTAATGTGGCAAATTGCATGCAAAAAGTAGCTGTTCAGCCTATGGAAAAACTTCAGGTGTCGAAAACAACATTATTTTCTGAAATGCTGTAAGACAAAATGGGTGAATGTTATGCAAGAATACTCAAATGAAGAGGAACAATAGGCAGAGTGACAAAGTCAAACACTAAAGTCAGTGACAATGCTACTTAACTCTGGCTCTTCATGGTACAGATATCAAGTTTAAAATTTATAATTTATCGCAAGTAAACATCATTCTAAATCACATTTTGAAACAGTGAACATGGATAGTGAAATTCAATACTATGTGCACATGATCATGTCAAATATACAGATTGCAGATAAGCGAACCTAATGTGATAATAAAATGACCAAATTACGAGAAATGATTCAAAATGGATTGCCAAATGATAAAAATCTCGTATCTTTTGAAATCAGAAATTTCTAGAACTGCAGAGATGATTAGTTCTAAAAGGTGAGAAGAATGTAATACCAGATGTTCTTCAGACAAAAAATCTTTAGAGTTGCACAAAAGGGATATGTCATTGAGACGACAAAGCAAAGAGACATGATGAATTGACCTTGCATGAATGCATAGATTGCAGACACAATACCGAATTGTTCTATTTGCCAGGAATACAGAAAATCAAATACAAAAACCCATTGTTGTCTACACAACCTTCTGTACCATGGAAAACGGTTGGAACAGATTTATGCATATGGAATAAATTACATCTATGTCTTGATAGTAGACTATTGCTCCAGATAGTTTTGAAGTTGCCAAGTTAAAAAAATATACGAGATAGCACAGTAATCACACATGCAAGGTCAGTCTCACAAGATATGGAATGCCACGAGAAGTAAGGAGTGATAAGGGACCACAATTCTCCTCAAAAGAATATAATCAGTTTGCAAAAACCCGGGGATTCAAACACACAACGTCAAGACCCAAGTATCCACAGTCCAATGGTTTAGCAGAAAGAATAATTAAAACTGTCAAGGAAATTCTCACTAAAGCAAAGAGAGATGGAAAGGTCCATATTTATCGATATTGGAGTATCGAAATATACCGATCGATGATATAGAATCTCCGGCACAAATAGTGATGAGTCGAAGAGTTCGATCGAGTTTACCTACTACCCACATACAGCTACAGCAAGTTTTAAAAAGAAGAGACCTAAGTGGAAACTGGTTGAAAAGAAAATTCAGCAAAATAAACGGTATGACAGAACAATCAAAGAGCTTCCAAATCTGATGTCTGGAGACAAAGTAAGAATCAGAATATAAGATCTTTGCGAACCAACTGCAGTCGTCAGAAAAAGTATCACTCCAAAGTCGTATGATGTGAAATTCCAGGATGGTGGTATATACAAGGAAAACCAAAGACATCTTTACAAGCAAGAGACATTACTAGAGATATACGATACATACGAAGTTATTGACGAGGAGGTCACTGAACTGAATGACAAGATGTCATTAGTCATCAATAAGCGAAACTAGACGTGAGAGATTCGAACAAGGAGTGGACGTCTAATAAATTAACCAACAAGATACAGAGATTTTGTTATGTTAACTGGCGTGTTTATCGCACGATCTATAATCTAAACAGTAGACCTTAGACCGTATAGTCCCGTGACAATTCTCACCAGGACCGTGATCTATCCGAATCCGCTACCTATTTATGTGTACAATGCCGTAAGGGCAGTCAGCTTACAAATACTGCAAATATAACTGCACTTCAAAGTTTAGAGTATCTGACCCAGCAAGCAAGTGGCTACTATAGAGTTTTGATTGGTGCTTTATGACACAGCAATACTAAAAGTTTATTTAGTAACGTTTCAAGGATATACCAGAGTAGCTGACCTGGGCGGATCAGATGGCAGAATTAAAAACCGCAACCGTTCGGACGTGTGTATGATACCATATACCCCAAGCGGCTCAAATTACTGCAGGGACTAGTTCCAAGTTTAGTGAATTTCAATCAAGAGTTTAACGGTTTAATGTGGAGAGAGCGCAACGGAAGATGGATGGACCGACTGATGAATAAGCCAAGCAAAATCACATGGATTAGCAATAAAGATAGTTCCACAAGAATCTAATTATCAAATCAGTATACGGAAGTAAACGTTAACACCGGGTACCTGTTCGATTCAATAATTAATCAACTCTACGTAGTCATAACATAATAGTAGTAACGGAAAATGAGCCTTCTAGCTCAAAGACCGTTTTCAACCCTCCAAACAAATATAAATTACCATCTCGGAGATCAAATCCCAAAACGACTTTAATATTTGAGCTAGGAGATTTCTAGCTCAAATACAATTCAGCATCTATAGCTAATTGTCACTGGCAAATTTCATACCCTATCATCATCATACTTTCTTTGATAATTATTTTCATAACTGCTGACTCTCATTGGCAGAATATCTGCTAGCATAGTGTCAATAATAAGAAACTATCGTATTAAATCGTCCATATCATATTTTATACCCCGTAAGATCGTATCTGAGCAAGTAATTTTTTGCAAGTTATACTTGCTGTTTTGCAAACATTTTTTAGTCGCAAGTCAAAGTTCAATTTTTTTACACGCTGATGCAAGAGAAACACACCATCACTGGATATTATTCATGGAAACGGATTTAATTATGCTCCGTTTGAAATTATACCAGAGCCGGTCCTTAATAGTAGTAAATATGATATTACTCGAAGTATCTTGTGATAGAGTATTTGTAACATTTTTCACACACCAAAGTTTTTTTAATGACAATAGCGTTCACATCTCGTTTGGAATTTTATCTAAAATATGATTAAAATCAACTATACTTTCTATCATTATAATATATTTGTTTACAATAGTACTAGTTCTTGGGTTTTATTTATTGATTAATTCAGGAGTTTCAGCTACAAATTCCAGACAGCACCAGTAAGACGCTGCGGTTAATTTTAATTATTTGCTGCCAGTAGAAAAAATTTCTTCATCATCCCTATTTAACACTATAGATACAACTCCAGAAAAACTATCGCTTGACAAAACGCCATAGATATATGGTAAATATAATAAATTTTGTCCTGCTAAATACGGACAGCTTATATACACCAGAGACTTCTGCTGTATGTTTCATAGTGTTATTTTCTGGTGTCCATGTTGCTGATTTTGATGCTACCGTGTACATGATATTGATGATCTGTTTGTGAGAAATTTTATTGAGAGTTTTTTCAACAATATTAGGGATTCCACTGACAATATCCTTGAGTCTTGCGTTAATATCAGCAAGTTTAATATCAACAACCGCTGGACATAATAAACTTCGTCATTAGATCTGTTTATGTTTCTACGAAAAAAAAAACTTTAGTATGTGATTGGAAACTTCAGTCTTAAATGTAATCATTTTATCATTGATTGTTTTTAATAACTCATCATATCATCAACATATTGTTTCGTTGGTGCATCAAAATCTGATTATGGTGTTCTAAGATTATTAATACCATTATTATTCATGCTGAGAAATGCACGTGTTATACCACCGTTGACTAATTTGTATTTAGATTCTTGATTATCGACATGATTTTTGCTGCAGCGTCCGTATATGCGGTTGGGTTTCCAAGGTCTATAATTTTATTTTTATTCATGATCATGTTACATGTGAATGAATCACCTGCTTTTTTAAAATATTCGTTAACTGACTTACAGGAATCTCGTATCTTACCTTTGTTACGTGACAAGGGCTCTTACTCAGTAACAAAAAAGAGTGAAAGCTAACAAGCTTTGCATATTTTATCAAAACAATTTATATCCCTAGTCAACAATGTAAAAATTGGTAAATAGGAGTTACAGTTCGTGAACATAGTCCAAAATTTGATCATACGAACGAAAACACACGTCCTAGCACTAAAATGTCCTACAAGAAACCTGGTTCGATTCCCGACGACGAACATATATGGAAGACAATAACGTAAGATGTGATCTAATATACGAACAACAACTCCTCACTTGAATCAGTCTTTGTTTCGGAATAATTCCAGAATTTATTTCCATGAATATATTTCAGAATTTGTTAAAAAAAAGGCCAACTTGTTGAGTTTCCAGAGGAATAAATAATTAAATCCAAAAACCAGACGAAGAACAATCTGGCAACAAATAAAAACTAAGACACCTCGTTCCTTCAAGGTGTTATAATGACTGAATCCGGAAAATATTAAGATTGCGTATTTTAAACACCAGACATTATTTCAAGTCTCTCGAGATTTGTCCTATGGTCTTACTACACTAGTTTCTTGCACGCAAACCAGTATAAATCCACTTAAAAACCAATCATAAAAAGGGTGTTTACACATAGTGATCACGAAAAGAAAGTATGCCCCTGATACTGACCAATCATTTTAACTCCCTGTTGAAACTGTTATCAGCGCAAGACGAACTAAATGACAATTCTCGCGTAAAACTTCTTGAATAAACAACATATAGTAACAGAAAATATCAAATTACTGAACAATAATTTCGAATCTGATAAAAATATTCATTACATTAAAATGCAATGATACAAAAATGAAATAAAAAGAATTTTAAAACTTACAAATTTAATTACATAAACGTAACACCTTAGTCATTAGAAGTAACGATATTATTAACAACCGTGGTAGGAACTCTCATAATTACGTTTGACAATTGTATATTACTTGTCTTTAATCGTTCTTGTTTATCCTGATTAACAATGACTTTGTTCTGATCTACACTTGTGATATTTAGTAAATTATTGATTTCATTTCTGAACTGATAAAGAGTGCATATCTAGATAAGTCACCTTGCTGAGTTTCAGCCAATGAATCTATTAAAAATGTTCAATTCTTTTTTTATAATAGGTCATATTATATAAATTATATTACATAAAATTATATAACAACAATGGCGAAGATTTTAAATTTTGATACCGAAAGATTAATTAATCATTATCATCAAAACGACCTTCCAGATTGTCATTATCTTATTGTTAATCGTATAGGATTAGGTAAAACAAATCTGTTATTAAATCTTTTGTTAAAGAATAACTTTAACTGTGATAAGGTATATATTTATACAATAAACCCGCAACATGATAAATACGAATTATTGAGCGACTACAACGATAAATATCGTGAAGAACTTGACGTTGACGATGATATATTTTTAACAAAAGAACCAGAACTTATTCCAGTTAACGAACATGATTCATCCGAGCATTAAAAATTGTATTTAACGATTTTCTGCTAAACAACGAAGAGGTGAACAAGATCAGATCTTATTTTTTATTGTCGAGTAATAAAAATGTAATTCGGACTATCATGCCCAAGGCTTTTACAACGTCGATAGATTAATCATGGAAAATACTGGTTGTTTTATATTATTTCCAGGACTGAACAATGTTGATGTGAGTAATATTTCAAACGAACAATGCGGTGATGTAACGAAAGATAAATTTATTGAATTATATCATCAAGCAACCAAAAATAAATACAATTTCTTTTTATTTGATAAAATAGTCCGTGATTCGGCTAAGATGTTGAGTAGTTGTATAGGCGAATGTGATAAAGTTTATAAAATAAAAATCAAAAATGGATGAGCAACAAAGAATTGAGTTACTAAAATTGATTGAAATTCAAGCAGCTTTTAAGAAAACAATTGAAGAAGCTCGACGCGAACATGTTCAAGCAGAGGAAAAAACTGTTAAACGTTTTAAGCCTGTTACAGAAGCAGTACATGGCAAGAAACCAGAAATATCAACATTATCTGCAGACGAGCTTTAAAAAATACATGAAAATTTTTTGTTAGGAAGAAGATCGAGAGAATAAAATTAACAAAATTGCAGAAGAACTTGTGAGACACATTGCTGATCATGCTGTACGACAAGCCGAATTTGATAGATTAATAAACAACCCTCTTGCACTTCAGCAAGCGATAGCAAACACTGACTGTTGATCCAGCCGGATATTGAAGTTTGTTAGAAAATGTGTTAAAGCAAACTGATGAAAAACAAATAACTGAAGCTACCACAAAATGATTCCTATTTAAGAGCAGATAACACATTAAAGAAAAAAGCTAGAGAAAAATGACTGAAGGTTACTTAAATAATTTTCTTAAAAATATTTGATGAAAAATGAACTTGATAATTTTGCCAATATTTGAAAATGGAGTGGTGACGATTACATCAGAATGGAGAAAATTTTTATAAGTAAAATTGAGGGTCTTCTAATAGCTGAAGAAGCGTTTAAAGAAGCTAGTATAAACGAAGAAATGATGCGTTTCATAGAATGAGAGACGGATTTATTGATAGGGTTTTAAAAAAAAAACAGTGAAAGAATACTGAAATAAACCAGGAGATTGCGGTAAAGGCTGGAATTATGAAAGACTCCTTATTAGTTATGAAAAAAAAGAAATAGAACATTACTAGAGGAGACCATTTGATCTGGAGTTAAATGTTTTACATCAAACGCAGAAATAGTTGACAGACATATGTTGTTGTTTTCATCCAAAGATGCTGGTAATCAAAGCGCAGAGATAGATAACGAACCTGTTAATATACTAGATCATCTTAGATCGAGCAAATTACTGACATCGGATGAGTACGAAATTTTACATAGCGATCTTATCTAACAATATTAATACAATGTCACTAACATCAACAACATTATTATTAGATTCATCACAGACAACTAGAAATAGTGCAATCCTTTCTGATTATTAGAATCTGTCAATGCAAGTTGATCCTAAAAAAACAGTACGAGATTGGACAAATTTCCTGTACAGAAAAGAATTGTATGGCTAACGTAAATTTGTTCCAAATATGATAAGAGACTCGCAACGGAAAGCAATTCAAATTCCACAAAAAACCTACAAAATAACTGATACAAAAAAGACGTTGAAGGAGCTGATAACAAAGGAGGGTGGTATAGTTGATAATTTTGAGCTAACACCAAATTACAACACATTACGAATTAGTATTACATTATAATAATAACATGATGATTGATTTTTCATCACTAAAAAAGTATCGCACCAATGATAGGATTTATCTCAAAATTATGCTAATTTTAAACAAGTTGCCACATTTGACGGTGAACTTCCAGTAAATATAACTGACGTAAACGCAATATTAAAACTGATGTTTCATAGTGATTTCAGTCCGTCGTAATTCGTACATTTGGAGATCAACGGTATTTTTGTTATTGCCAGTTTAAGTTTTCTATTTTAAGCACTTAGTAATTAATTTCTCTGAAAAAAATACATATAAGTGCTCTTGATCAGAATTCGTTGACAAAGACATTTATTGGAAATTATTTGGAGTTCTAAAGCCTGAATATTAATTATAGTGATTCAAGAAGGAATATGATATAGAAGACGTCATCGCCTCCCATCTTGAAACTTCATCGGGATTAAAACTTTGATTAATTTAGAATTTTTAATGACATTACTTGTATTATTAATTCACGGATTACTTTTGGATTATATTCACAAACTGTAGGTCCTTTATCATATTTTTTATCCTTTTTTCTAAGTAAATAAATTATTTTCCTAAATTTTACAAAGCTTGTTGGCTTCATTCTTTTCTTTCTTTTTTTTTTGTACGAGCCTAGACATGTAACAGTGAGAAATATTTCTCTTAGCTCCTTGTGTATCTTATCAGGGACTTCCCTGATTCTTCCTCCTTTATATATACTGGTTGCTGCCATGTACTGCCTATTGTGAGCTGTCTCAACCCGACTTTTAAAGAAACTCCCACATGCACTACTTTTATGTACTATTTCTCAGTGAGCACTATATTTGGAATATATGATCACTCAATCTTAGTCTTCTTAGGTAAAAATTTAATTATGAACCAAACACCGTATTTTTTTTTCCCAAATTAATGAGATATCTTTGCTAATGCCACAAGTAAAACATACTTTCAACAACTAAATAAGCATTGCCTACTTACATAAAATGATGTGAAAGACAGGACAATACGCGAGAAATTCGTCAGTGTGTGTATGTATTAATGTATCGTATGAAATCTGAATATCGTTACAATATATAAATTTGATATTTGATTTGTAGAATAAAATAGAACAAAATAAAAGAAACAAAGATAAATGCTTTCGAACCCAAAAATCTTTCGCGTCAGAAGCGCAACGAGTTGACCAAATAAGCTATGGAAATATATAACATATAACGTATTAGATAATGTATAAATACCTGTATAGTCAACTTGGGTGAGATTTTGGAATCATAGCCTTGTTCAGACAAATGAGACATCTTTGCTGATGCTACTCTTTAACTGAATAAATAAGCAATGTCTGTCTACATGTCTTGAGAAGAAGACATGACAGTACAGTGCGAAATGACATTTCGCACGGTGATTTGTATTCAGTCCTAAACCTTGATGAAAACGAAGAACAAAATACAGTTTTGCCCGAAAACAACGGACTTCAGGAACCTTTAGCAATGAATGAACAGTCAAAAACTTTAATTTTTTTTAATGCTGCCATGAGACATTATGCGTCCTCCGAACACTTTTTCAGTGCTATCCCGGATGAGGTTCTGATGGTTCTTAATACAGCTGCGTTTGCAACCAAACGAGCTGCAGCCTTCAGCAACACTGCAAAATGGTTGCGAAGAAATGAACTATTTCATCATCGTGTTTCATCGTGGCAACCAAGGCTGATGGCAACTTTAGAGTAATCACGTAGTGTCGACGTTTGGCTGCTTCACCTGTTACGACTTGCTTCCGTCGTCGGTATCAACATCAGGGTGACGGTTTAGGATAATTTGTCCGGCGAAGGTTAAAATGAACACTGCTTTTCTTCTCTCTACTAAAATCTTTTCGAGATGATCTGGGCTCAACATAACATGCTGACCTCAGCTCAACATGACATGTTTACGAAGATTTGACATTTTTTTTAAAACATAGATCAAAGTACGACAACTACGGATTTTCGAAAGCCGCGTCAACGACCTTCAAACGTCCATTTAATCTGCAACAATAGAGTCTTGTCGGAGTGTATCAACGCAAAACATATACAATTAGTGCCCTCACCTACACGTGTGTTTAACGGCATGTCTTCCACTGACATTCGACAACCGATGATACATATGTGCTACTTGAAAGTAAAGAAAAAGATCTTGAGGTTTTTTTTAGATAACTATTTAAACTCTTGGAAACCTCAGTCTCTTCCAGTTTTGTAAATATAATCGAACTTGTCAGTTTGGTTTTCTAGATTATTTTGATCTGAAAAAAATTTATATATATATATATATATATATATATATATATATATATATATATATATATATATATATATATATATATATATATATATATATATATATATATATACCACGAACGCGTGTCGTGTTTCGCTGACACCATGTTGTGTACTTATTTACCACGAAAATTCTCCTCGAAGGACGTGTAGTGTCGGGTTTGTAGTCATCGCTGGGAATGACAATATAGATGTTCTGCCAAACTCTGTGAGTGATGTCAAACGTTCGTCTATGGATTTATGAAAGCATCCAAAACGTCAGCTTAGACAAATAAACTTTACCTTAGGCGACACTAGCACCATGCCAGATTGCATTATTGACGTTTCCATTACGACTTGACGTGACTGTTTGGCAGCGAAAATGAGCGTATGAAAGTCTCTGCAAAATAAAAATATGTGCTAGAATGCAAACATTCCTCCAGCGTCCATAACGTTATTTTTGTGGCGTTGAAAAGTCAATGATAAAATTTTAGTTTGAACTTTGTATATTGGTATCTCTAGAACTGGGTCTGGCATGTATATTATCGGATTGTGGGTCCAGTTCTGAAGCCTGCGAATTTTGATGTAAGACATACGAGCTATTATCTGCATGTTCGTTAACGTCTTTGTCGAATACAATAAACCGGCCAGCGGATCTTGCATAATCGTCTCTTTATTTGGTGGGTCGATTTCCTTGTCGTCGATGGAATAAATTGTGATGTGAAACAAGGAATGATATATTTTTTGATAAATCAGGTTGCCGATGCTGTGTTTTGTTGTCAGCTATCATTGGACTTCGACGAATGCCTCGCACGGAAGAAAATACATAGTTGTGTCTTGAACTTTAAGTTCTATTGGCCCATATGCGTCTGACATCCTGGGTCCATACACGTAATATTGATAATCTTGAATGTTTGTTTTTCTTTTAAATCTCGCATCACCTGTACGCCCACTCCCCACGCAAGATCAAATACCTCTTTGAATTGAGCTAGTGCTTGTATATTATGGTTTCGTCTAATACCTTTGCAAGACAACCATAATACGCTCTCCATGACCTGATTCTCACTCAATGAATTTGTAATGTCCTGTGCCAGGAGTTTTTTATGAGGGCTTCATTGATAATTTTCATAACTGGCAGTTGTCGCCGATTTTGATATTGTAAACCGCTTTAAATTGTCGTCACTAATCATCGAAGTCAATTTCTAATCGATTGAACCGCCTGAGATCCAAGATTTTTCAATCAACAGCAGCGCGTTTGATGCTACCAATGAACTTCATTGCAGCTTGTTTAGCGATCGGTACAGCAAATGGGCAAGGCCTGCGGAAACCTTTGCAACTCCCGTGAATAATATCCGGACGACATCGCCACTACCATTTCTATAATATCTCACACAAACGTGTTTTCTCGCGTTAGCAACACGCACGTACATCTATCATTGTATTTTGTCAGGTTGATTCCTAATGCAAAGTTGCATCGTCATTGTCTCTCAGCCGAGGTCCATTACGTGCCAGTTCTTACCCACACCGAAACTAAAGTGCATAAAGTTGGATTTTCAGCATGGAAGATATACAAGCATCGTCGAAGTAATCTAGAGCAAATCGCCGTGGCTCAGGCTCATCCGGAGAAAAATTATTAATATATATATATATATATATATATATATATATATATATATATATATATATATATATATATATATATATATATATATATATATATATATATATATATATATATAACTGCTGATGGAGACACATGTTAGATTACTGCTTGCGCTGCATAGCTGAGAACTGTTCTTCTGTTCTCAGCGACGATTTTGTGATGTCAGCAATTCACTCTGTATATTAGATCAAGATGGAAGAACTGAAAATAGTCTTGTGTTCGCGTTTAGACTCCTTTCCAAAGAAACTATACGTCCGATTTCATCAATGATCAACAGAATCTCGTACTCGCTCGTGGATAGTTCAATATTGTTAGAGATCGTCTCTGCTACCTTCTGAAGGAAACACATTTTCGCAAGAAGGCCCACATACGATTGCGACCGAATGATAGGCCAGCTATAATTAACGCGAAATAATGCTAGTGTAATCTCGAGTGTGCGGAATGCCTCCGTGGTAAATGGTGTCAGGAAGACTACACGAAATTCTGCCTTTGTTGATAATATGACAATCCTTGAGGTGACACTCGGTATTATATTCGCAACGACACGCTGATTTTCCGCAATGATTTTTGCGTAACAGGTGAAACAATCGTCATCTGTGGTTTTATTGATGCCTTTAATGAGTTAATAAATTAATGTGCAAAACGTTTTGTGTCCATGTTGTTGCCAATGAGTGACTGGCAAGTAGACGTGGTCTCTTTGATTAGTTCTCGAATGTTGTTGAAGGTGCAAACCGATCCCACACGCATTCCCAACCAGTTCACAAGTTCATCTGCCCACTGACGGTCTGCAGTCACGCAATTAATAAAAGGCAACTATTGTACTTTTTAAAAAATATTTATCAGCAACTTCTCAAAGTTTTCCGTCAACCACTTCCTGAAAATGCTGTGCCCGAGTCGATTTTTGTTTGAGATCATCAAAGTATTCCTTTCAGTCTTTGCCTATTTCAACTATTTTTTTTAAATCTCCCCTGATGATGTATATAACATGGTGTTCGTTTGCTATGAATCCGGTACATTGCTTTTCACGTCGTTTGCTATGAATCCGGTACATTTCTTTTTCTGTGACATAATCGTTATATTTGGCTTTGAAAAAAGAGGCACATTTTACATTTTTTCCTCCATCTGTTGGCAGTCTAGTTTATTAAATATTTTGCGCCATCTTATCTTTCCTTTGTGGAGAATGCGTCATTGCGTCTTCATCTTGTCTATTCATCAAGGAACTTCCATGCGCACTCATCTTTGAATTTTACCACAATGTCTTTTTGTCGTTGCTGATTTACAGTGTATACTCTTTCGAGTACTCACTGGTTTCAAACTTGTTTACCAGCGACGCCTCACCTATGTCTGCATAGAAGTCATGTGTATCAGGAATGAATCCGTTTCCATGTAATGCATATCGACGTTGTCGCTGTACCGCAGCTTGTGCATAAGTAATTTGGATGTATTCAGCACGTAATCTGTAACATAGATAGGCTGTCAGTTTCAGGCAAACTATTATACTGTATGGTAAAACGAGATTTTTGTTCTATATACTGCATCGAGTCCACCATCTAAGCAGATATAATGGTAAACATGTGTCCAGAATCATTAACGACTTCATACTGATAAAGGGAGAGCCACTTACGGACACCCACAGAGCTTTTGGGCTCAGTGGATAATCATTATTGGTGTTGTGCAG
Organism: Potamilus streckersoni; assembly: GCA_016746295.1. NCBI lineage: Eukaryota > Metazoa > Mollusca > Bivalvia > Unionida > Unionidae > Potamilus > Potamilus streckersoni. Next base: position 641,707 of record JAEAOA010000768.1, on the reverse strand, counting down.
CTCGCCAGAATACTCCCGATAAACTTCAAAGAAGTCTCCATGGATATCACGTTCGATAAAGAAATGCGCATCATTATCAGTTAACATTTTCAATTCGCTCTTGGGTTTGATAATAAGGATATCCCAGGCAATTCCTGGCTACAACCAATACGCCTGATCGACCTTGTGTACACGCGCATGGCTGCCTTGTGTACACGCGCATGGCTGTATCACCAAAGATCTTTAAGATATCCGCGAACAGCAACACATTCGTACACAGATACAGAAGATTTTGAATACCGAACGCGGACCAGACATTGTTCTCATGCACATAGTCTTTGGGTGAAATGCCTTCGAACGATGAATGGAATGAGTCAATTGGTGGAAGTTGAGCTTCGGCAACTTTTTCCATTCGCTAATATATTTGTACGAGTAAATCTCTTTGCGGCTGATCAAGGTTATTTTTTTTCGGCTGGAATTGAATGGGGATGACGTATTTAGAGGATATGGCAATTTAATCTTTTCTCTGAGGCCACAAACGCACCATTGCTAGAGGAACTTTATTTCCAAATTAGCTATGATCATAAATCTATTCAAAATATTATAGATATCAATCAGTGATGCTCTCGACATTTTATATATACTCACTGTTTAATATAATAGTCTAACACAAAATGAAACTGTTCGGGATATGCTTGTCGATCATTATCTGCACGCTGATGTCTTAAAATTTTGCACACGGACTGTACACTAGTCAGTGTTCATTACAACGATCTAAATTTGCATTTCCATATGAACCCCTAGAGTGCCAAGCAATATTCTAGTACGCTTCAGTATTGTTTCAGATCAAACAAAACCACAAAGAATTATGCATTTCTCCTTTAAAAAATGCCAATATTACCAAAAAAGGATTGTGGTCGTCCTCTAATCTACCGAAATGTAACGTCCACGTGAAAAGGCCGCCATTTTTTAATGCGACATCTGACTGCATAAGCACGACAAACAGATATAATAAATATCAATGGTATTTCCATGTTTATGTTTTGCAATAAAAGATACAAACTGCTTGGCAATTTGGACTGTAATTGTCTTGATTCAATAACGACTATATGATCAATTCATATCCTTCACCTTTCCAAATGTCAATACGCAACAAGTATGAAATTGTTCAGTTTTGGTTCGTAGAGAGATTAAAAGAAACCTGATCTAAAGCTAAGAGGAACATATTATCTTTTTTTATAGATTTCATAATGAGATTTTGAAATATGTAAGCGAGAGAAATCTGATAACACCACAATGGTGAAGGCAACTTTATGGTCACAGTGGCAGTATCACTTTCGGAACTACTTTCTTTTACAGTTTAGAAAATATATGTTCCCGTGTATATATTATCCAAATTTATGCTTCCACTTTTAAACCTATTTAATTTTTCATATTTCTGTTTTATCTCTCTCCCTCCCTCCTTCCACTCTCTAACGTGATGATGAACATATCTTCAAATACGTTAAGACTGTACAATTGTGTAACAATGAAAAAGCGACATAAAATCATGCATAAAAGCAAACTCCAAATAATATAAAGTAAGTTTTAAGTATTAACTTATTTACCAAAATAGTTTTTCACATGAATCGTGAAAACTGTCAGTGTCCGAACTTACGTGACCTGTTTATTCGAAATATATGTTATATCCAACGTCAAACAGTACCAGTTTTTCAGGAAAAATTATCGAATCTTTTAGACAATTTCTCAGTAAATTTTGTCGTGACACTTATCCATTAAGATTTATACATGGGCCTGGCTCGCAATACCTTGGCAGTGTGTGATGATTAACCTCTCTTGTTTCTGGTGCATAATTGAATTTTAATAATTATTTTGATTTTGATGTGAGTATTAAAATGATTGGCTGGTAGAGAAAATTGATCCTGATTGGCTAAGCTAAATGAGAGGGTGGGTTTCCCATACGAAATTTAAGGTTTAAGTAATCTCCCTAAGTCAGTCTAAGAAGGAGCGAGAATTTAGTATTTCTCGCTAGATTGTACAAGGGACGTATTTCCGAAAAAAATAGGGCACGAGAAAGAAGAGGTGCAGCTGCATAGTAAGAGCGAGTCTCCATGCGCAGAGGTTAGTTACAACTGCATACAATATGTTCACTGATGTAAGTTTGTAATTATTTGTTAAATGTATTAATTTTAAATTCATTCTTCAATATGTCCTAGAGTTCAGAAAATAATCGTGCATTCGTGGTCTGGAATATTATATGATTCACGTATTGGAAGTATGTCATTCAATGTTTTGTTGGTGTGAATGTGTTCGGATTTAGTGATCTGTATGCAACAGAAGCTATGTATGGTAAGAATTTCATGCATTACTCTAATACGAATTGTAAGAACGTATTTACCTAGCTTAAACGATATGGGTCATGCATGTTAAAATTTATTGTACGATGTATATGCCTATGAACTGCTAATTAGCAGGGAACGTAGCTAGGACAAGTGGTGAAGTCCATAAACTCGTTTGAGTAATCAAATTGTGAATTCTTTTCAACCGAGAATAAATGGTGTTAGCATTATGAACATATTGCATCTAACATAGTCCAACTAGATATTTTGGAGCCCTCAGAGTGGTGTAATTGTTTATCTAAGAGGTCAAATTATGTCATGGTTCCAGTAGGAATGCGATGAGCAGCAACTTTGATTTATAATAATAGGGTTGTTACCGTGTATTAGGTTGTGAACTGAATATATTGGCTTATTTCTGTTAAATTACGATAAGATGATATGAATATAAATACATGACACGTATATAGTTTGGTTATCTTAGTTTATTTGAAGGAAAAAATAGTTCCATACCTGTACTGAACTGTGGAAAAGAGCGCAATCTATAAACAAAAGTGTTTGATGACCCAGAGAGAGAGAGAGAGAGAGAGAGAGAGAGAGAGAGAGAGAGAGAGAGAGAGAGAGAGAGAGAAGAAGAAGAAGAAGAAGAAGAAGAAGAAGAAGAAGAAGAAGAAGAAGAAATACGCTACGCCGACCTATCACCAATAATGATTTGGAAAAGACCGGAAGCTATCAGCTTATGCTAACATGTCTGCAATTTTAGTTCTATCAAACACTCGATTATGTGATCAAATTTGTTGTATAAGAGAATGCCTACGTGAATTTTGCGTTAATTTTGTGTCTATTTCTAAGATATAGTGCATTATTCAAATTTTATTGCGTTTATGTAATACATTAAAATAATTATATTTTACAAACAAGGTCTCGTATTATATTAATCTTTTTAATTCCTTCCATTATTTTCATATTTTATTGTATTGTTTACTCGATTCGGGCAGTAACAATTTGGTCAATCTATATAACGATAACTAAACCACCATTAATTGTGGGAAAACAAACAATCCCCACTCCTGACAATTAACATTGCTAAAAACAAAGGAATCGCGGATAGGTAAGTGTTAAATGCAAAGAGAAATTAAAACAAATTTGAAATTTGGAGGCAGCGTTTGTTGCAGAAAAGAGCTTCCACAGTTCACAGTTCACGTTTGAATATAATAATGCAGCAAATAAAATAAAACACAAAAAAACGAGATACATTTCGTTAAACTCAGTCATTAATTCGTTACACTTTGAAAAATGCCGAGTACCAATTCTGCAATATACACCTCAATAACATTCATGAATCAGTCCAGACAAGTAATGTAATATAGAAAATAACCTTTTTTGTGTATTGTAAACACTTATTATTTTAACAAAATACTGAAATTGAAGAATTGAATGGAGAGGTCATATTGTACACAAAATCAATCTCCAAATACATTATATATTTATTGAACTTTGTATCGATATAGTAGTTCAATCGTTAATCGCATGGACACAGAATTGGAAAATAAAGTCATGCATGCCAGTGGTGTTTACCTTGAGAAATATATAATAAAACTATATGTGTTCTCTTTTTTTTCTCAAGTGAAAATACATAATGTTTCCACTTCACTCGTGAATTATTCAATTATATCAGCTTAAAAAAGGAGATATCCTCTGTGTACAAGGGAGTGTCATCTGCACAAGACGGTGTGCAAAGTCTGTACAGACAGAATCAAACCCTTGAATGATAATGACTGCTATTATAGAGAGCAATCTCTCGGTTATGAAGAAGCTTTAGGCATTATCGCCGTTGACTTACGACGATGAGGCCTACCAGTGCACAATTCGTACAGTGTCTGTGCTTAGTCTTAGTGTGACTTTGGGGTCTTTTAGTCGTCATGCTAAGATCATTGGCTAATGAAATTACTAATTAAACTGGTCAGATCGAGACAAATTTTAAACTCTGTCTCTAGTGTCATTTTACGGAACGTATAAAACAAAATACGGGAGTAGAAGGAATGGAAGTTAGTATGTGATCTGGGAGGCTGGTCCGCAGAATACGTTTTTAAAATTGTTGATTTTTTGCACTGATTAGCGAAGGCCAAATTATTTTGTTCAGGAACATGTATCGCTAGCCATATCCATGTTACATAAGGGTGCGTTGGAGGAGGTGGTTGAAAATGAGCAGCGGTTTCACGTGTGCAACCCATGCAAATAGATGTGATATTTTAGGCGTCTTCTACCAACAGAAAGTTGAATATCGAAGTCAAGTTTTGCCAAATCACCAACAGTATATCTAAATTGGCGATATAATAAAAATTGTTGTTTCATTCAAAGCTTTCCATCCTTTAAAGTATACATCTCTGATATAAAAAGAGCAGAATATATACACCATCTAGTGTCGTCCATAAATTTTGTGATGTCAAATTGGTTTCCTCAACAAATAAAAGATTGACTAATTCCTTCTCTTTGTACAGAAATATAAATGACAGACGTATTTAAAATATACAAGTAAATTACTGCCTCTGATTCCATTACGTCACGATTTAAGCATAACTGTGCTATCTTTGGCTATTAACGAATATTTTTGAGAAACTGCGAAGGAAAAAGTGCAGATCTAATGTAAAATGAGCTACATTTTCTTGATCGTTATGAGAAATTGGCAGAAAAGTCGCGCATACTAAACAGAATACAGCTAGATTTCCAGGATCATTATAATGACTGTGATTATCAGGATATATTGTCTCACCCAAAGCACTTACATTCAAAGCTGATTCTCCAAAAGTAATTTCCAGGAATTAGGACAATGTTTCAAAGAGGCCACAAAGTTTAATTATGAGCTAATTAGGCTTACGTTGAATGCTTAACCTGGAGACTCGAATGGAATTCTAATTGAGCGCCAATTCGTTCTTTACTGACAAATTTCAATCAAAAACTTTGCTGAGAGGAAAGAGAAATCTATGATCTATGATGAGCCTTATGCACTCTTTCGCACTCTAGGCCGGGAAATCAAAGACAATATAAAAAGCTGAGAGAGAGAGAGAGAGAGAGAGAGAGAGAGAGAGAGAGAGAGAGAGAGAGAGAGAGAGAGAGAGAGAGAGAGAGAGAGAGAGAGAGAGTATAGGCTGTTGTCTGAAACGTTTTCTTTGTGTGATCAACCTAGATTGATAACTGCACCACTCAACCATAAATGGTGTCTTAATTAATAAAATTAAATAATGTACTAACATGAAGGCGAAATATAATTCGTACTGATGTAACCTTTTCTCGGCAGTGCAGGACTCTTTGTCCGGTCTGGGTATTAGGATGCATGTTATACTAAAAACAGGGCCTGAGAAATGAACCTAATCGTAAAATCTGTATGCGACTCACTGGAACATACATACATACATACATACATACATACATACATACATACATACATACATACATACATACATACATACATACATACATACATACATACATACATACATACATACATACATACATACATAAATACTTACATACATACATACATACATACATACATACATACATACATACATACATACATACATACATACATACATACATACATACATACATACATACATACATACATACATACATACATACATACATACATTTATACATACATACATACATACATACATACATACATACATACATACATACATACATACATACATACATACATACATACATACATACATACATTTATGCATGCGTGCGTACGTATGTACGTACGTAACTTAGTCTTGTTTGTATTAGGTTATCCCTTTTACGACACATTTCTGTTTTAACATAGGTTGTGTTGCAAGCAAACGTCATTGAGAAACTGAGCCAAGTGCAAGCAAGTTCCGTGAGACTTAGGATAAATACGAAATATATGTCGCAGTGATCTAATTTTGTCAGAAATTGTAGTCATCATCGTGATGTTTCCGCTGTAACAGTACTTAGGTACTTTCCATCAGTAAGAAGTGTACGAAAATTCCCGAGAACTTATGTTACTAATTTAATAAATTATAAACATTTTTTTGTTTTACATCAGAAAACAATCCAAAAATTATTTTTGGGCTTAAACAACAGTTGTATTTGTCACAAATTAATTTTGAATAGTACAAATACAGTTATATGTATGATGCTTTAATCACGTGTTTGACGCGTTTTACGTATGTTAACGTGGTAGCCAAATGCTATGTTGTGAAAGATGTTTGGATCAAATCCAATGTTTTGGAAATATTTGGATTAAAAATAAAATAAATATCATTAGTTATTTTCTATCGTATACTAATATGTTAAATACACATATTCCTTTGCAAGATTCCATGTCATCATAAGATTTTCTGGAGATCAGTTGCATTCTGTTTAAATTTTACATGACTTCTTATGTCCACTAAATATTTTATTATTTATCATTAACGCTCACTGGTCCTCTTCGATAATGCCCGAGTGTTGACATCCCGCTTAAAGTATCATTGCCTAATGGTGCCTTGCAAATTGTAGACTTCAGTGTCAACACTTCCCATTTTGATCAACATGCTCTCTAATGTCCGTACAATGTCTTTTACCGGGCGTCAGCTATATTTTGTAAGGTTAATCAACCCACTTTAGTTAGTTATTAGATCAGAGATATAAAACAATTTTACTTACACAATAACAAATTTATATACTAAAAGGTACTGGCCATTTAATTTTCTTGGGGAGGGGAAGACAGCAAATATTTTTTGTTAATCAGATATATTATTTTCTATCACTCAATGTTTTTATTTTGTAAATAATTAGATGGTGTATATAACATGGTGTTCATTTGCTATGAATCTGAGCAATCTATTTTTCTAGCTAATGACAGAATTTTTTCTTTAAAATAATTTCAGATCTTTGTCCCACGGAGATTGTTGGTCCCTAATGTAGTATACTTTAGTAAGTCTCTATTAGTGAATCACTTTTATCTTCATATGGCGAAATGTCTAAGCGAGTATCACCATAGTTGTTTATGAGGCCACGCCTATCTAACAGGGCCCACCTATCCGTGAACAGTTGACGTAAGCCTCTACTCCGACTCGGAGGGCAACATCTAGGGGATGCACGTGTGTGTAAGTAACTGCCAGTGGGGTAAGGTCGTGGGGAATCTTAGTGGGTACTTGGTTGGGATACGTGATAGGTGATCGCAGTTGTATAATTCCACTATGAAGCAAAAAAAATAAATAATAATAGTTCAAGTATTTTGCGCAAAGCAAGCAAAAAAAAAGAAAAGAAAATAAACACGTGTACTGTTATCTACAAATAAAGTAATTATATATTAGGGCATTAAAACATACACATATGCAGATAACCGTCTGATTTTTTTATATGAATTTTATTTCACCACGAATTTTACAAGTGACTAAAATGGTGGTGGCAAACATTTGATAATAGACTGAAATGGACTTCTTTCTATATAAGTCCAAATTTCGTTTTGTTGAAGCTATTGTTGTTATTAAGTTTTACTATGGACACGACATTCGTTCCTTCGGTGCCCTACTCTCCCTATATGATTGTAATTATAATCAACAGGGACTACAAACAAATTGTACTTATTACCATGTAAAACGTACCGATATGTACACAAAAATTGTACTTATTACCATGTGCATGTAGCGATATGTACACAAAAATTGTACTTTTTACCATGTAACACGTACCGATATGTACACAAAAATGTACTTATTACCATGTAACATGTACCGATATGTACACAAAAATTTTACTTATTACCATGTAACACATACTGATATGTATACAAAAAAAGATATACTTCTGTGGCAAATCTCGAATCTTTAATGCCTTAACAAGCTCACTTTATTTTCATTTTGTTTACACATCTTCGCTAGCCAAGAGTCCGTAATCATCTTCGTTCCATGTTTCCATATTTACCATCGACATGTGCCAATAGTCGAAACATTTCTATCGCTCATCTCTTTGTTTCGAAGCAGCTGAAAGAAACTTATCAATTGAGATTGCTATTGTTATTACAGTCAATGTGGTATCGAATGCCGCTGCACTTGTCGCGTGTCAGTTTATTCAAACTAAGCCGTTCACACAATTGTTTTTCTTTGAGTCATGTGATCATCATGGAGTTGTCGTACTGTACGCCTTACACGTGTAACTAAGTTGTCTAGTGATTCCTCTTGCTTAACTCATTTACCCCTGGCGCCACGTTTACGGGGCAGAAGGTGGTAGCCTACTTCTGAGCTCGGTAGCGTTAAGGTCATGTGCAACACAATAAAGTGGGTGATATTATAGAAAGGTAGACATATATAGCTTTACGATGATACCAAATAATATGGATGTTCTAGTTGCACTACAAAATAGAGGGGAAAAAAATTCACTTTGTGGATCCGAGTTTTTTTTCCCCAGCGAAAATTTGCCAGAGGTCGGAATCCGGTTTTGTGTCCGGATTTTAGACTTAATGGCCTTAACTCTAAGACAGACAGGTCTGAACTGCACACAGGTGAATCTTTGCAAAAAGTATGATAAGATGGGCACTCTTAGAACGAAGAGTGGTCTCGACACGAAAATGTTTGATGCGTTAAGCAAACAAAAGTCCAAGTTTTACCCTTCTGTTCATTCTCAAGCGAAATAGCCAATGCAAAACGATGTTTCTATCACTAAAATGCATTAGGTTAACCGAAAATATCTTGGAGATTGACATATTAGGATGTATTCATAAGAAGCTCCCAAAATGGGTTTTCGTACTAGCATTTCAGGCGAAAATGACAGAAATCTCAAGGGGTTTATGAGTTAAACAATAGCTAACAGAGTTCAACGTTTCGTCCATAAAACAATGAGAAACACACACACACACACACGAATTATCATGATCTTTACTATAATTGCAGTTTGATTTTGCTCTTTAAATTTACAGTATGGGTACGGGTAATATGGAGGGAGGTACTCTCATTTAAAAAAACACAACAACACAAACACGTACGGCAATTTCTTCATCCTCAGCAAGGCGCATGTTTACATCATTTAAACTAATTACACATGCCAATATCGATGAGGAACCAAGACGTTCGACGATTCTTAACTGTTTGAGATGGTTTAGCAATGAGCAAGCCCGATTAGTTTTCCTTGACTGTGAAATTAATTTAGTCTGTTAATTTATTTCCGTGTTCCAGAGTTCTGAATACTCGGTACTGACAATATGTCTTTTAAAATTTTAAGTAATATAATCTCTCTTTGTCAACCATGGATCTGTGAACAGTAGCGTGCAAGCGGATTGGGATGGGGTGGAAGGTATGGGTGCTCATGGCGCCAGAGGTCTTAAGCCATTGGGCTATAATCGTCGCCCTGGGCGCCATTTACCCTTTGCACGCCATTGTCTGTGAATTGACATAGCATCAAGTATCCTATCTATACTTTGAAACATTTTATTTTTGCAGACGACTTCAGTTTATTCCCGCTACGAAATGGTTCCGGTCCAAGTTCCTCTACAGTAACTACATGTATACGTTGGCCGGCCACGTGGCGGAAGTCCTCGGCGGAAGGAATTGGGAAACGCTAGTACAAGAGAGCTTGTTAACTCCATTGTGCATGCACAATACAGGATTTGTTGATCAGCTTGACAACCGTAATGATTTGGCATCTCCTTACGTTCTACTGAACGGTATTCTTACAGAGGTTGACAGGCAGCTCTTGTTGTAAGTCTGACATAAATATATGCAATATTTGTTTGCTTGTCTCAAATCAGAGGAAACGTCTTTCATATTAAAATCTTTAAGCATTCCATCGTTAGATTAAGAGCGAAACTCATTAATTATTATGACTTTATTTAAAGAGGGCAACTCAATTAACTACGAACTAATCTACCTTGAGGCCCTCATTCAAAGGAATTTACTAATTTTGCTGCATCTCTGAAGCCACTGTATATACTGGGTTTGGAAAAAGGAAATAGAATGGGCATTTCTAATCTCAACATAATATCAATAATGTTGGGGCTTACGTGTGTTTCTGAGAACGAATATGCTTTCAGAGTCATTACCGTACATGGTCTGAACCCTCAATTCAGAGGCGTAACTACCATATAGCAAAAGCATGCAAAAAGCATAGGGACCCTAGAAAACGGGGGAAAGGGGTTTGCACAAGCCCTTCCAAACAAATTATTTTTAGACTATAGATGGAAACAAGGAACAGGCAATATACCACCTATCAAATACCGTAATTTTGGAGCCACAAAATTGCTATTAATATTACAGGAGCCCATCGGTAAGCTTTGGATAGTAGTCCTAATATCCTAGCTAATAATTATTGCAGGCAACATCGGTAAGCTTTGCATTGGGGCCTAAATATCTCAGCTAATAACTTTGCAGGGGACCATCTGTAATCTTTGCATTGGGACTTAAATATCTAAGCTACTAACTTTGCAGGGGACCATCGGTAAGCTTTGCATAGGAGCAAATATCCTAGCTACGCTACATCCTCGGACAAAGAATATTAACATTATTTGCACTTCTACATTGGATAATTTCAGAGTTCCCGTGATGAGCTGTCCTCCTAATTATCAGTGACTATAATATGTTCAGGTACTAACATGTGTCTTTAAACAGAATAAAGACAAAATTGTTTATTCTAATAATAATTACTCACTTAATAAGCCGTCTAATTTTTTTATCTCGATGTCAGTATCTTATTTATTCAGTCATCAATTGATGGCTCTTTATCACCTGATATACATGTACTCTATACATGTTCTATTCAAAATTCTATGCTTTATTCCTCTTTTTTACATGCAGAATAAAGTCTGATAATTATTAGTTGACCAGTTCTTTAATTTTTTTACCAAACGCTCCTGTAGCCTAGTGGTTAGAGCGTCCGTCCTCAGATGCGGGAGATCGCGGGTTCGAACCCCGGCCAAGTCATACAAAAGTCTTAAAAAATGGGGCTAACAACTTTCTTGCTTGACGCTCAGCATTAAGAGGTTAGTGTTAGGACTGGTCAAACTTGTGTCAGAATAATGTGACTGGATGGGACATCATGCTACATGTCTGCGGCATGATGCCCCAGTGCTAGACATCACTATAAACTGTCACACCGCAGAGACATCATAGCGATATAACTGAAAAATTGTTAAAGCTGCGTTAAAAATCTAAATCACACACACATACACACACACACACTTTAATTTTTGAGTGCAGTCTTCACACTTTATTTCACAGGTAGCAATTCTCATCCCAAACTTTTGTAATAATAGATTTCACATTGCAGATAAGTGTAGCTTGGGCCATGTATTTCGGATCTGTCCAACTTTATCCCGATTTCCTATTAGAATGGTTTTAAACTTCGTAATCTTAGCAGTTCTTATCCTTTGAATGAATGAAAACAATCTTTCATGTGTGGCACTTTGTTGCTTACATCCCTACTTTCTACCAATGTTTTCCAATTATTTACATGAATTCCTTGACAGTTCTCTTCAACGCTGTCATCAGATGAAGTTAGCTGTGTATTGTTTCAGATTATCATGTTGTACCCTTGTTCAACGTACATGGAGAATAGAAGACATTCTGGTCAAGAGTTTTGTGAATCTTATTCTTTGGAATCACTATTCGCCTATTGAACCTTTCATAAACTTTCAGATTTGTTTGGTTACACTTTGACTACTTATGCTCTGTCTGCCTCTTGGGGGAATTAGCAGAGGGCCGGCTGAACGAAGTCAGCGACTCTCACTCACCTCACTACAAAATTTACTACAAAACAACCGGGATATTTCCTAGAGTAAGTGTTTTTTACAGTTAGATAATTAAAATTATTTTCTGGAAACGCTTAAAATAAAGAAACTACTGGATTCCCTCCTCCAGACCTGTGACTTTCTTGTTTAGTCCCTCAAATGATATCTCTAGTTCCAACACTGCGATTTTGTTGTTTTGTTTTTTTCACAAATGAGAGTGTGTTTTTTGAATATCATCAACTAATACTTGTGCATTGCTCATGCATGACGTTTTGTATCCTCTTTTGAATGATCATTTGGTCCAAATGGGTATTTGCTTATTAGTTTTCCAGATTATGGTCCCAGTCATTTGGTCCGAATGAGTATCTGCTTATTAGTATTCCAGATTATGGTCCCAGATAGTTGGTCTGAATGAGTATTTGCTTATTAGTATTCCAGATTATGGTCCCAGTCATTTGGTACGAATGAGTATTTGCTTATTAGTATTCCAGATTATGGCCCCAGATAGTTGGTCTGAATGAGTATTTGATTTTTTGTATTCCAGATTATGGTCCCAGTCATTTGGTCCGAATGAGTATTTGCTTATTAGTATTCCAGACTACCGTGTAGTTCTTTCTTCCTGTCCTTTACTGTCCTAATACGGCACATCAAGCCTCATTTCACTGATGTATTTTGGGGAGATTCCATGTAAATCTCCTTTCTTTTGGTCGAATCTAGTAGCATTTCTATGGTTTTGATGAAATACTTAAATTCAACGATATTTTGTTTCACTATAGTTTTTTTCAAACGGTAATGAGACTGAGGCAAATGCTGCAATAAACAAATTAGTAAGATAAACGGCAAAGAAAATGGCTACAAAAGACTTTCTTCTATTCCAGTAACTGTAATTGTAACTTTTTATACCTTACTTTTATAAATTACTTAAACTGTGGGCTTTCGATTCACACTCGAAATGTTTAGGTGTCTCAAATGGTACAACTGCTGCTATGTTTTAGAATCAGTATACCAGAGTAGGTGCGCATGTTTCATCCCCTCAACCGACTTCTGGTCATGTACTTTTTTCAGCAATATATCTCAAAACCATTATATTTTACAAAATGTAATCAAATTATGACGTACATAATAAATGTATCAAGTGATTATTTAAATCCATCTTCTTCTCAAGGTCATTGCGATTTCCGGACTTTATTCATTGGCGCCAAAAGATTACGTTATCAGCGCCCAAACTTTTGTAGCTATATTGAAAACATACTGTTCACGTAAAAAGAATCGAAAAAACAGTCTGAATTATTTTAAGTTCGAATTGAAGGAACTTCTTTGCTCATTTTAGGCTTTTTAAGTTTATATCCAACTTTGGGTTTCAGTTTCAGAGCTTTGTTAAAAAACAAAATATTATTATGTATTAGTGGATATGATATATGTTTTGCTAGAAGATTGGCTTTAGCAATCCCATCAACAGAAGTCTGACGGGAGTGTAAAGATCGATGATGGTGTATCTTTTTTTAGTAGCAAAGGGTCTCCATCTGAAAATATTAAAAGAGGAAATGCACGTCACATTTGCTCTCGACTGACTGAATGCGAATCCGCCGTTGAAATTGTTCTTCCTGTTTATTTTTCTTCTGTGATTTCAGATGATTTATACTTCTTGAATTCAGACACTTTCTTGACGAAGAACTAAATATATAATATTACTTTCTTTTTAATTTTTTTTTAAAGATCTGTTCACCCTGCGGGTCCAGCTGGCTCAATTTACTCCACGCCGGTGGACATGTCCAAGTGGATTTTGTTCCACTTGAACAGGGGAATTGATCCCAATGGGCGGAGCATAGTGTCTGAGGAATGGCTGAATGAAACATACAACGTGCAGATGCCCCAGCCCTTCTCAAGTAAGGACCTTTATCGACCCCAGTTCCCTATCGATAAAGTCGTCATAGGGTACAATATGGGATGGGCTACTTCCGTGTACAGAGGTAAGCTATTAGGTAACCTCCCTTTTTGTGGCTGAACTTCTCTGCATGAAATGGTGCATGTTCCTACAACAACATATCGTAATTAACTGCTGTGTTAAAAAAAAACTCTGATATCATAGAGACGTATGTGATTAAATTATATGTACTTTGATAACAAAAAAAACTAGGGGTGTTTGAAAAGTAGTTTTTGCCAGAATTTTATATTTCTTGGAACCTATCAATAAAATAGATAAACTAGATAGACAAAATATGTTCGATATTTTGGTCTGCAGATGTATGAACAACAAATCAACACTAGCCAGACACCTGCAGGAATATGCGTGTGACATGATATGACCGAGACGTAAAAATGTCGGAGAAGGAAAACAATATAGTTGCTGTGTAAAGATCATACTGTAAATCCGGGCTCTTTTGCAGTTCTCATCGACTGCTTTTGTGGCCAATTATAATAATATTTTACGGGTGTAATTCTCTGTCATATCCTTTCATTTTCAAATGGTTTCATAGGTTTAAAGAAGGGCGTGAAAACATGGAAGATGACACACATTATGGGAAATCGTTGTCTGAAATCGATGAGTTTGAAGTCGCTACTGAGAATTAGATAACACATGAATATACTCGTACAGTGGAATATATAGCTATTATCAGGGACATTAACTGCCGTTAATACATCGAAGATTCACTTGAAGCTTAGAAGGGTTTGTGCAAAATGGCGGCTCAAGAAAACCAGATTAGTATGGAATTCGCTAAACAAGCTATTCGCCAAAAAGGAACAGAATGAAAGATGCGTTTTTATGAGATTGACAAAGGTGATGAAATATGGATTTATTTTCTTCAACCTGACGACAGAGAAAACAATTTTTTTAGTAGACACCTGAAGTCGCTTGACGTAATCGAACTATATAGATTGCTTTATACGCTTCAAGTTTTGATGCCAACGACCATGTCCTCCATTCACAGGTGCTGACTATATAAGTGTCAGTGGTAATTTTTACACAAAAGTGTTGCCAAGAGTCAAAAGTGGAAAGTGCAATTTTCTATCATACGAGTAACATACCAAAAAGTGAATAAAAATGACATTCATTGGATAATCAGACAAAGAAAACTTTAAAATTTGCATGGGAGCTACTTTTTGAGGGGATGCATTTACGTACTGTTCACTAATAAAGAACAGCACACTAATATTCAAAAAATAGCAAGCACCACTTCAAACATCAACTTACTATTGTAATCCCATGCAGTTACTATTTTCTTCTAATTCTCTTCAGAGTTAGGAGGAGGTTATTGCTTGATTGGTCTATACAGTATAGTACCATGTTCCTTGTTTTAGAACTGAATTTTCATTTCGTGTGCAATATGTTCTTAGTCATATGATAGTCTACTCATTTGCCTTGAAGGAATACAAATTAAGTACGCGTAATTGTTATAGGAAACTATTTTTAGTGTCCCTTTCCACACGTTCAACAAGACAGCATGTTCCCAATAATTGAACTGAAATGAAAGTAGCGTGATTCGATTTATGCATCTCTAACAATAATGATCAATTAAAAACAGCAAACATTATCAACTGTGAAAGTGTGAGAAAATAATTAACTGACAAACATTTATGCTTTCAGGATATCGAAAGATTTGGCATTCTGGAGGGATAGTCACCTACACGTCACACCTGTGGCTTTTTCCGGAGAAGAACACGGGCGTGTTCGTGACTTTCAATGGTCCCTTGTCTGACGAAAGCTCCTTTGCTATGGAAGCTATTATTGGCCGGGCTGCTGACCTATTGCTTGGGGAAGAGCCTTGGATGAACTTAACAACCGCGTGTACATTTCCGTCTCCATGGCGGCAGGCGAAGGACCCTAGACACCCCTGTGATGAGAAGGTTCACAAATGGAATATTTCCAGATCGCACATCGATTACATTGGTGTTTACGGTCATCTTGCATTCGGAAATATTTCTGTTGGTACGGACAAAGAGAAGGAACTCACTTTAAGGTTTGGAAGATTTGGAGAAATGAACATATGGCCAGTTTCAGAAACCCGGTTTCATGGCAGATACACGGGTTCTTTGTGGTTTATTACTGGATCGCAAGATAACGTAGATCCCATAGAAATCGACTTTGTGGCCTCTGAAGCTGGTGACCTTGAAGGGCTGTTGTTCCCTGTGGATTTCAAGTCAAATAAGACATTGTTTGAGAGAGACTTGACTCTAAACTCTTATAGGAAATGGCACAATATGAATTCTAAGGCGTGTGATTCAAGGTCAAAACTGGGTTCAGTTAGAACATATTTATTAATACTTTTATATTTAATTTTCACACATTTTCATACCTTTTAAGTGAAACTAATATAACGTTTTCGCGAAATCTTGGTATATTTGTAATTTTCAAGGTTTTTTTTTATTACCCATTTAGGTGTTTTTCAGTTTTATCTAGCAATTTATTTCAACTTTAAATGTTTCCAAGCAAATTTTATTACAAAATAAAATATTTGACATAAACCATTGTCAACTAAATATCTGTTGATTACACAATTTTTAAGACGAACTACTGAATATTAATCGTACAATGCATTAGCTTTGTCTGTTGTTGTTGTTGTTGTTTTGGGTTTAACGCCATTTTTAGCGCGGCTGATACATGCCGACCAGTATAACTGGTGAAGAAAGAACCCGGGATAACCCAGGTCAAAAGCACCAACCCACGAGTAGCTCCTTTCAAGCTTTCTCATATACCAACATCGGCTGAGCTCGAGAATCCAAACTACGGATACAGAGATGAGATTACAGTGATCGGTAAAGACTAGCTCTTTAGGCCACTCTGCACCAACTCTGTCTGAAAGAATCTCTCTCTCTCTCTCTCTCTCTCTCTCTCTCTCTCTCTCTCTCTCTCTCTCTCTCTCTCTCTCTCTCTCTCTCTCTCTCTCTCTCACACTCACACACACACACACACACACACACACACACACACATGCGCGATTTCATTTAGACATATGGTACTTGTTTACGAGTTATTAAATTGGAAGATTAGCTGTAATTTTACCCTATTGTAACGTTTCAATATGATTAATACCTGAGCTTGTAGTTTATGAAGCAAGGACTGAGTGTTCTTTAATGAACATTGCAACACAAGTGGTACCTTTTGAAGTAATAAAGCAGTATACATACAGGATCTGGACATTGTCATGATTTGATAACCAATATATCAGATGATTATTAGCTGAAAACTAGAGAAAAGCCCCCATCCAGTGAATCCCACTCAAACTTGACAACTGGAGAAGCTTTAGGTATTGTCGCCTCAAGACAAACTCTCGCCTTAGTGATAGCAAGATATGGAGAACGAGGCATGGTCTATGGTACTGTTACGACTGTCGTCATAAACTAAATAACAAAGAAGCAAAACCAACAAACTTTGTAAAACTTAAGAAATAATTTTATCATCAAAATTATAAATTTAATAATGAGAGGAACTTCAACAAGTATTACGAAGTGAATCCAAAATAATCTTGATAAAATTCAATGCAAGTCCAAAAGAATAAAAAGTTCTGTATTAATTTCAAAACCGGAAAATCATGACGTAAAGATGGCGTTGTCCAGAACCAATTTGAATAATTAACACTATTTCCGGGAATAATATTATTGTCCAAAACGTTAGGACTTTCCGTCCGTCGTGCAATAATCGGCAAGTATATTTTTCCGTCTCAAAAATTGATGACCAATTTTGATTATGCTTTGGATGTTTGGTCCACATAGAATGTAGAATTCCTTAATAATATAATAGCTTCCAGAGCAACCAACAGAATAATTTATTTTTGACTTTTAAAAATAACTACGCCAATTCTAATCAAAATTTGTTAAAATATTCCTCGTGAATATTATAGCAAAATTATCCTTTTGTGACTTCATTAACAACTGATGGCAACTTTATTTTCGACACATCATTCATAACTATTAGGTTAGTTGTTATCATACTTTGTGTGAGTGTTTTCTAAATTATGCTCAACCAACATTTTTATTTTGGTGGCTTCTATAGCATCATTTTTATTTCCATAGCATATGAAAATTCCATTTTAATATTATATGTTTAGGAACTGGGCCATTTTCTTTTATCAGAGCATGTTCTATATAAACTTATGCTTCTGTGGCTTCCGTACCAGCCGTAAAAAGTACAATGTCTACGCCGTCTTGCATCACCTAACGTCATTCTTTTATAGGCTTTGTGTATTCCACGTCTAGCGTGTATGCTTGGTTCTTCCTCTGCCCATTTCTGTTCTGAACTTTCCATTTGCGGACTGTCCTCGACGGGTTCTCAGAGATGGATATAAAAAACTGTTTCCTTAAATGACAAGAGTACGGCTAAAGCGGTATATGTTTTCTACCACATATTCGATTATATATATATATATATATATATATATATATATATATATATATATATATATATATATATATATATATATATATATCAGAACCATAAATATCTATCCATACTGCATAAATTCTAACTTAATGTGACCTTACGATTAACGGTGCTAACAAGTGACCCCTGTAATATACATCCATAAATACATCCAAGCCTGGCCTAATAAGATCTCGCTTCACAGCAGCAATTGACATGTAGGCGGTGTATATGAACATATATCAGAATAAATTAATATACATCTACTTACGCTGGCCAGTTCCACTCATTAAGATAAATGTTCGATTAATATTGTATAAGATTCACTAAATTCTAACGTACATTAATAACCACTAACATGCAAGATCATTCAGGCATTGCAAAATCATATAAAAATATAAAATTATCATTAACACACCGTAAACAGTATCATCCTATAAACAAAAGAAATTAATTCATATAACCAAAAGAAAGTCTACATATTTGGAATTATGATTACATCAAAAATCCAACAATTCTCTCAATGAACTAATTGTTAAATTAAAACTAATAACTGTTAAATTAAAAAATTAAATTGCATAACACGCTAGCATGTCAACATAGCCCTATGAAATGAATACACGATTTATGCATGAACCATAAGCATATAAAACACATTTGCTTAAAACCAAATAAACGAAATAGAACATTATGTGAAATCAAATTTGCGTACCTTAATGTTATTTCATTTCCACACAATCCTGCGTCCTAGCAATATAGACTGTCTTTTCCTTTCAAGATAGTTATCTAGTCTCTCTACTTTTTTAACAAGGGAAAATTCTATCCTTGGGTTTCCCACGGAGACAACTTTGTCTTCTCACAAAGCAAAATCGGACTAAAGGAATCTGAGCTAAACCGTGACATTAAATTTCGCATTCTTTCTAAAGTGAACGCCTTAATTTTAACTGACCAAACAAAATCAACTGCTTCTAAATTCTCCGTAAATAATCATGTCTTTCATCAGTTTTTGACAGTCTAGAATATAATACAATGAACTTTTTTTTTGAAGATCAATTATTTGGCATAAGGTCTCATCCAACCGTCACGGTCAATAATTCTAATGTACTCTCTGTTACTATACCCTTACGATGGTTGGGTCAATTCCACTGAAGCTTAAACGTAGTCCTTTTTATTTTTCAGAAATGAAATAAGAGAAATATCTTAATGAATTTTATCAAGACCTAATTTTAATGCACAATTTATTAAATTTTAGGATTCAGTTCTTCTTCAAAATTCGACACATTACAATGATAAACCATTGAACAATATTTACAGTTGAAGAAAACCCATTGGAATTAATGATATTTGTTTCATTCCAAACACAATCACATCAACATTTTATTACCTGTCTGGTATTGTTATTGTTATCAACATGTAGGTTTTATTAATATATTTTATTCTGTTGATCTCTGCTGATATCGAAATGAACCCTGGTCCATTGCAAGATATGGATAATACGTCAGTTTCATTTGTAAGGATTGATTTTTCCGACAGCAGCAATAATAATAATAATAATAATAATAATAATAATAATAATAATAATAATAATAATAATAATAATAATAATAATAATAATAAGTATAGTTTTCATCTCTCTATACTTTAGATATGTCATGGACGTACATGCCACGTTAAACAACCCCGTGCGTCTACATGATCAACCACGGTATGATTGGCATGAAACGAAAATTAAATAGAAAATAATATATAGCATTTTTTAAAAAGCCGCGTCAAAAACGAACAATCGCTATGAATGACAATATAATAAGAAACTAAGAAATAAAAAAGAATAATCTCAAAAAAAGAAACCTAGAATAAAACTAAGAAATTGGAAATCGATACCTACTCTGCTCGTTGAAAAGAGAAATAGTTCAAATCAATTGATATCAGACGAATTAAAGCAGCAAACTACATTAATTGCTATTTTTCATCAGTGTGCAACACTGTTGATATGGATATTTGTCGATGGCTATATAGAAATTAGAGAATAAGAGATTTACGATGTCGTCATGTTACTCTGTCTTAACAAGACGATAGAACCAGATCTTATAAGTCATAGACAGCTAATGGGAGTCTCAGACTATACAGTCAAACCCCTTGTATTTCTCTTAAATAGATCTTTAAATCAGAGCACATTTCCTACCATATGGAAAACCACACCACTGTAATACCGTTATTTACATAAGAATTTTGGAAAATTTTACAAATGGTCAAAAAAGTGGCTAAATTTGTAATTTGTGTGTAATATCAATGCACAAGAGATCAATACGCAAGGAATATTCAAATTTAGTTACATCATCAAAATGCACTGTTTAACCCATTGACCCCTGTAGGGTTTTTGTTTATTTTTTTTTTCGCCTGAAATGGGAGTAGGAAATCCATTTTGGGTGATATTTCTGGATACATCCTAATATATCGACCTCCAAGACATTTTCGGTTAACCTAATGCCTATTTGTGTTAGAAACATCGATTTTTATTGCCTCTATCGCCTGAGAATGAGCAGACAGGTAAAATATGGACGGTTTTTTTCTTTGTTTTTTTTTTTGTTTTTTTTTTTGCTTAACGGACCCATCATTTTCATATCGAGACCACTCTTCATTCTAAATGCCCATCTTATCCTACTTTTTGCAAAGAATCACCTGTATGTGAGCAATTCAGACCGGTCTGTCTTAGATCTGAGGCCAAAAAGTCTAAAATCTTGACACAAAACCGGATCACGACCTCGGGAGAATTTCGGCTGGAAAAAAAAATCGGTTTCAAAAAGTGACGTTTTCCCTCTGTATTTTTGTAGTGCAACTAGAACATCCATATTATTTGTTATCATCGTAAAGCTACATCTGTCTACTTTTCTATAATACCACCCACTTTATTATGTCCTGCATGACCTTAAGCTACCGAGCTCAGAAGTAGGCTACCACCTCCTGCCCCGTAAACGCAGCGCTAGGGGTTAAGGAGTTAAGAAGAAAGATACTTGATTGCCATATAATTATCGCCAAAGCCTTTTTTTTTGTTGCGTCAGAAAATGTTTGCGAAATAATTTCAAATGTTGAGTGCATCCATTGTGTAGCTGCTCTGAATCAGATGAAACAGAAGATACAAATTTCTTCGCATTTTACCTATACAACAATCCAGATGTATAATCTCAGCAAACTTGGTTCAGACTTACTTAGGCATGCTTTGGTTTGTCAATGATACGATACTCCTAACTACACAATTATTACTGACTTTTTTAAGCAGGTATAATTGATCTCAGACGTACAAACCGTTTTTGAGCCTGCAAGGTCACGACTGGAATTATAAATGGCTGTTGATAAATGAACAAGTGATAACTGATAAAGATCTGAGTGAGACAAAATGAGATAAAGCAAACGAAGAAAACATTAAATATTTAGTAATATAAGACCTGCTACAAATTTTCAAGCCATAGCCACATGTTATAAGTTATATTGTTCATTAGCTTTGCAAAATAAACTCAAGAATTGCGTGACTTTAAATGGTATAAAATAGTTTACTGGAATGTTGCAATTACAACTAGGTTTGTCTCTTTCTGCACCTAGTGCTAGTTTAATAACGTTTAAGTCAAGATTATATGAAACAAAAAAATCTGAAAAGACAGGATAAATTGTATCAGAAATACAGGTGTCGTTGGTTGTTGTTGTTGCAATGTGTCACTTACAAGATTTATATCACTTATGTCGTGTTACTTGCTATCTTCTATATAGTTTTTGGCGGCCAGTACAGATATATCCTATATTGCTCAGTGTGAAATAAATCAAATGATGAATATGAAATGAAATGACAATATAAGAGTAATATCTATGGACACGTTCATATTTTTTAATATGTATCCATCTACAGCAGAGATCTATAGACATAACACCTCACCTTGCCAGCCTCGTATCATATTTGATGGTTTGTTTTAATGCATGTACAATTAAACTTCATGTATTGTTATTAATGGACACTTTCATCGTTGTGGTATTTTGTCATTGGTACTTATTTATTTGCTCACAGTTTTCAGCCTTTAATTTTTCTTGTACACTTTTTTTTTTTGATATTATATATCATCTCTTTTGGTTTTCTCTAGTCTTCTTTTTTGACATTTACTTTAATTTTGGTTGAACAAATGAAACTTTCCCTTCTAGCCTTTTGTTAACATGTATTGAAACCCATCTCTTGACTATTGCTTTAAATACAGATTTTGCATGAAGATTTTCAACTAACGTTTCTCCTAATCTGAAAGTATGTTGAGTTAAGTTTGAAAATTATCTTGTAGCATAAATGGAAAGTCAGCAATACGATCAATTGAAAAGAAATCAAGATTGAAAAATCATAGTAAATGCAATATATACGAGAGGCACATGGAAATGTTAACGAGAACATAAAAGACTAAAATCGAATGTTTGAAGCAAGAAAAAATACTTTAAATATTACTAACTAAAATTATTATATAACTTTACAAACTTAAGTAAAAATTTAACGTCTTGAATTTCAAGGAAATGCCTATTCTTAAGCGATGATGTATTTGTTAATAGGCGATAATATAGCTATTGTAGGCATCTTGTTTGGTCGAAAAACAAATTTGTGCCTGTTCTCAAGGTCTGACATGACAAAACCTGCACAAAATACAACTCTAGAGATCAAGAACATCCGAAACACTGTAAAACAAAATAAAGCACGTAAAACGTTCAAAATGACAAAACTTTGTCTTTATATCTCACAATCTCTGAAATTATTTTTTTTCTGGTAAAAAATAACACAACTTAGCATGTATATAAATGTTGAGTGAAATAAAAAATATGACCTGTTTACCATGCATCACATAAATCTGTTCTCACATCCATCTTGTACTTTCCATTATTTTCAGTTCAGATTTGGAAACGTTAAAGTACATTATCCAATTTGAATCTTTCCATACACTGACATGCTTTGCTCTGTGGTAAAAATTTATATACTCAAAGTATTGTCTCTTGTGGATTTGTCGTTTCCTAAGTAATGTATTTTTAAACTTGTACGGATCCAAATTGTCGATTTTTTTTACAGATAATCTTTGAATATAGCTCAGTATCAGGTAAGCATTCATCCTTATGTTGCACCTTTGGAGATGCACGTGTTGCAGATGTATCAATCTCCAAGACATCATGCAGGGACTTGGCTGGAAACGTTGATTGGTTATATACATGTTTTGACTTGTGATGAATGTACGATATTTAAACATTTAAACTCCTCCCAATACAGTCAACGTCTTAGCCCATTATTACAAAACTGCGTTGGGTAGGATACGTGAGAAATCTTTGAATCCTAATTTGACTTGCTTGGACGTAAAATGTTGGAATACACAGTGAACGATGGAGAGTTAAGAGCAAAACCTCCTGCAGTCAACAGACTGCAACCAGGTGTAATTAATAAATTTTAAATAAATAAATAACTTCTACTGCAATTAAAGGAAGACCATACATAATTGGTTAAAGTGCACATCTCCTAAAGACCATGATATGTGCCAAGTTCAGCATCAGCAGTCCAATGACAAAACTGCAAGACTTTCCCAAAATTCTTCGATCTGTTCGATACACCTACTTTTTTAAAAAATAGCAGTAACTCTAACAAATATTGCGGAAGCACATTGCTGGGTCCATATGAGCATCTTAAGATGTTGATTATATTATTTACATGTACTCAGTTTCTCAGCAAGCTATCAGTGAGTGCGACACTGGTGCTGACAACAAGACTGTATCATACACAGGGCAGTAGAGAACGATCACGTGCACTGGGGTAAGAAACACCCTGGCCTCCTAGTTCTTGTTCAAACAAAATTTGTCTTTTCTTAAATTAAAGTGTTGTTCCGCCCTGGTTCCCTAACGGGCCCTCATCGCGCGCTCCACCCTCCTTCTTGTAGGACCTGATTATACACTGCATCTAGATCGAGTACAAAAGAAGCTATAACCACAGATGCATAGTAATTTTTCAATGTGCATAATTTTTTAGATGATGGCAATAATATTTACCAAATTTCACCGCAATGCATACAGCTGCAATTTAAAATTAAGCCATACCTCCGCTATAGTTCAGTTTTATGTCATTATTATGCACATCTTCAGATTATGACCAGTGTGGCGGACGGAAGAACCGACACGATGAATTCCATATACATAAGAACATTGAAGCATATGTGTAAATGTAGTCGATTTGGTGTCATGTATTTCCGAAGGTAATCTGAATTACAGAATATCAGGCGAGTCTGATACTGTGTCTTCAACATAATTACCACATTTCCCGTTTTAACATTTGATCTTGTCTAAATTCAGAGTAAATAGCAACTGATATTAGCCCGCAAATAAATGAAGACTCTACAGGTTATCCAAGCAGATGCACGCAACCGTCTTGTCAGCAGACGAAACGGATCGACTACGGCTGCATAACACGCACTAAGAACCTATCAAAGGCGACTTAAATTTTACACTTCCATTTTACACAAATTCTTAGCTGTTTGAAAAGAGAAAAAAGCTCTTTAATGTGTACATTTTAGTGGACTTTGTGAAAGGAAATAAAATGACTCATGTAATTTACATTTTCTTTCCCATTTAAAGCTAGCGAGAACACACATAGATAGATAGATAGATAGATAGATAGATAGATAGATAGATAGATAGATAGATAGATAGATAGATAGATAGATAGATAGATAGATAGATAGATAGATAGATAGATAGATAGATAGATAGATAGATAGATAGATAGATAGATAGATAGATAGATAGATAGATAGATAGATAGATAGATAGATAGATAGATAGATAGATAGATAGATAGATAGATAGATAGATAGATAGATAGATAGATAGATAGATAGATAGATAGATAGATAGATAGATAGATAGATAGATAGATAGATAGATAGATAGATATGCATGTTTTAAAACATCAAGGTCGAATAAAATTAGTTACAAGTTTCTGATATATCTAATAAGGTTTCAAAGATGTATAATTACGTTCAGAATATATTTCTTTTATCTTTAAGTAAGCACGAACAGCACTTGCAAGATTGCTATTAACATCATTATAAATGACAAATCTACCAAAACAGACTAAAATGTTAAAGTGAAATTAACAACGAAGTAAAAAGAACAATAATAAGAGATAAGTGACCAATTGTGACAATGGCAGCTGATTTGCATACAGTGCAGGTTCAAAAATATGTACAGAGTCCTTCCAACTGAAATAAAGTTGGTTACCTATTCCTTATTCCTTATTCCCGATTCAATAAGGAATAAGTAACCAGTTACTTTTGAATACTTGTTTGTTATTCACACCGAGTTTTTTTTGTTTATTTATTCATTATTCCCAATATAGTTATATAATTGGTTACCACTTAATTAATGCAGATGAAAACTCTTTAGGGCATACATTGCTGTAATTCTAACCTGTCTGGAGAAATAAGAGTGCTATATAAGGCTGAATATAGACAGATCATGGACTATATGTAGAAATGGTTTAGGATATTGATAGATTACGTATTTAGTAATTTGAATTAGGGTTAATTAGTTGTGTTATGCATTTGGGTCTTGTCTTGTGTTGCATGGCATGAATATAGGTATTCGGGTTCAAAAAGCTTACTTATGAGTCAAGTAAAAAGATAAGCAAAAAATGACATACAAGTGTGAAATTGAAGATTGAGCTTGTGTGGTCGCCATGTCCTTAATTATGTAGCCAAACACACCTGTATTCCGTTTTAAGAGTGAGTACAAATATATCAACAATGAATGTCTTTAATGTAAGCTGCTTTTGGTATACTTATAATACAAATACACACACGTATCTTTTAGCATGAATATTTAATACGAGAAACTGGATACATGATTATATTTGTTCTAGAAGATGCAAATATATTCAGGTGAGATTTGAGTTTCAAACTCCTCTAACTAGCCATAAAGAAGAAGTGATAAAAGTGAGGACTGTATTGCATACATAGATCTATTTCATAGTAACAAGACCATTTAACGTAGACTACATGTTTATTGTTTCATACTGCTGTATAAATAACAAGAATGATCAACGTAGACTACATGTTTATTGTTTCATACTGCTGTATAAATAACAAGAATGATCAACGTAGACTACATGTTTATTGTTTCATACTGCTGTATAAATAACATGAGCTGTTCAACGTAGACTATATGTTTATTGTTTCATACTGCTGTATAAATAACAAGAATGATCAACGTAGACTACATGTTTATTGTTTCATACTGCTGTATAAATAACAAGAATGATCAACGTAGACTACATGTTTATTCTTTCATACTGCTGTATAAATAACATGAGCTGTTCAACGTAGACTATATGTTTATTGTTTCATACTGCTGTATAAACAACAAGACTACTCAACCTAGACTACATGTTTATTGGTTCATACTGCTGTATAAATAACAAAATTTCTAAACTTATGAATACATGTGCATTGCTTAATACTGCTGTATAAATAAGAAGACTAATAAACTTTTAAATTCGTGCCTATTGGTTCATGCTGCTAAATAAATAACAAGATTTCAAAACGTATAAATTCATGCGTATTGGTTCATACTGCTATATAAATAACAAGATTTCTAAACGTATAAATACATGTGTATTGGTTCATACTGCTGTATAAATAAGAAGACTAATAAACTTTTAAATTCGTGCGTATTGGATCATACTGCTAAATAAATAACAAGATTTCAAAACGTATAAATTCATGCGTATTGGTTCATACTGCTATATAAATAACAAGATTTCTAAACGTATAAATACATGTGTATTGGTTCATACTGCTGTATAAATAAGAAGACTAATAAACTTTTAAATTCGTGCGTATTGGTTCATACTGCTAAATAAATAACAAGATTTCAAAACGTATAAATTCATGCGTATTGGTTCATACTGCTATATGAGTAACAAGATTTCTAAACGTATAAATACATGTGTATTGGTTCACATTGCTGTATAAATAACAAGACTACTAAATTAAAACTGCATTTTTATTGTGATCCATACTGCTGTATATAAATGTTGTTCCTGCATGAATCAAATCGTCTTTATTTTTTCTTGTTATGGTGCAATATTGAGCTCACCTTTACATCTCACCGACATGTCCCCTTTGTCCGCGTGGGTTCTAGTCTCACCTTGGGTATGTACGAAAGCTAGCCAGTAACTTTCCGTGAGTAGGTGGTTCTTCTCAGGATTCCACTTTTATCCTCCACCAAAACATACTGGCCGCCATATACAGCCTATCTTGTGCTGACAAAAATGGTGTTAAAACCACAACTCCACAAACCATATTCCTGCAAAAGGGCGAGAACTGTTCTCAAAATGCACCTTCCTATGAATAATTGTCTCCCTTGCAAAATCCGGTCATTTTTTTTATTTTTATTTTTAT
Source organism: Potamilus streckersoni (assembly GCA_016746295.1). Classification (NCBI taxonomy): domain Eukaryota; kingdom Metazoa; phylum Mollusca; class Bivalvia; order Unionida; family Unionidae; genus Potamilus; species Potamilus streckersoni. The sequence continues at coordinate 613,846 of JAEAOA010000768.1, read as the reverse complement.
TTTTTCTTCTCGTTATGGCAATCGAGATGACTGGCACTCCGAGTATAAATCCAGATAATGTTAATACGAATATGCAGGACATAGCAGAATACAAGGCCTGGCTTTAAAAGTTAGTTATCATACCCGCGCTCTGGAGGAAGTTACGCATGCTGCTTTATAGGATGGGTGGTTGTTGTAAAGCCTAATTGGTAATGCGAATTGCTTCAAAGGGTAGCTGGTTGTGGTAAAACCAAGTATCACGTATACATGTAGTACGTAATAAGTAGAAAATTCTACATTATTCACATAAAAAAGGCTGTCAATGAAATGTGCAGTTGCAATCTGTTTTCTGAAAAAGGTATTTATGCGACCTAGAAAAAAGCAATTTGATATAACACGCAAGTTAAACAGGCAACAAGCGTTTGAAATTATATCACTGTAGTAATAAAAATAGCAGATTATCATAGGGGAAAATCTTATACATACAAATATATTATCGGCATGGCTGGCAACGCAGTTAATATGTGGGTAGGGGTGCAATAAAAAATTGGTCAGTATTTTTTTCGAAACCATGCAAAATATCTTTACAAATCATATCTTTCCTGTAATACCAATCATTCGTCCGCCGTCGTAGCATCACTGGAAGGAATGTATTTCCGAAGTAATCCAGAAAAAAATCCCAAACAAGACATTGTAAATCCAGCGTGACACGACTTAAGTGGTCTCCATTCAAATCCGATATTTATATCTTCCGGTATTATCAGTCATTCGTTCTTATTTTCCTTTGAAGATATTGCAAATACTGAAGTCATGAACATTAGTTAACTATCCTAAATATACATTTTATATATATATATATATATATATATATATATATATATATATATATATATATATATATATATATATATATATATATATATATATACACACACACACACATACACATTTACTTACCCTGTAATAATATGAAATATTATAGCTGTATTATTTGTTTCTGCTCTGCAGAGTGAGAAGGTACTTCCTACATGTCAATATTTGGCACAATAGAAAAAAATCCTGAAAATTTTTTAAAAAATGTCAATTTGATCAGGTGGGATACATAAGCACCTGCATACTCTTTAAGAAAGTAGTCCAAGCAGCTCTAATGTCACGATTGTCGCTGATCTTGAATATCAAACGAAGTGCAGCGCAATACGCTCAGGGTCGGTAAACAATACCTGAATATATTTATGGGTTTTCCTACGGTAGATTCAACAGGCTACTTGAAGGAAAAGAATCGCCACTTATTTGTACGATTATATGCATTAGTCGTGCTTTAGTAACATTTTTTTTTCTTTTTACTTTTGTGGGTGGTTACTGTGGTAAATAGTCGTTGCGTTTTATGTAATATTTGAACACTGGATTCCAAATTATGAACCGGGTGCTATGCCCATACCAACGGCTGGGTTACTGAGTCCAAATTACGAACTGGGGATATGTCCATGCCAAGGGCTGCGATAAAGATAAACTGAGGCTATGTCCAAGGCATAAAACTTGGATAATGTCCTAGGGAAGGGTATATATATATATATATATATATATATATATATATATATATATATATATATATATATATATATATACACACACACACACCAAGGCTATGTCCCAGACAAAGAAAGGCCGGGACATAGACATGGTAACATGGTAATTTCAACAAGCTGGTTCTTACATATCATTTCCTGTACTTCTTATAAAAGAGTAAATATGCTGCACCTCTTTACAGTCCATACCCCTTTTATGTTACAAGATGATTTCAGTGACGCTTAATATTCTGTAACATCAATTGCATGGCATATATTTTATGTGTTGGTAATGGGTTTCCAGATCCTTTTTTTTCACGAAAGAAACACCAATGGAAAATATTATACCACACTCTTCATTTTTTTGTGAGAAAATGGTTAGAAAGTTTGATTAAAGACTCGTTAATAATTCCAGGTGTTCTACGGACCATTTAAGATGGATGGATGGATGGATGGATGGATGGATGGATGGATGGATGGATGGATGGATGGATGGATGGATGGATGGATGGATGGAGGGAGGGAGGGAGGGAGGGAGGGAGGGAGGGAGGGATGGATGGATGGAGGGGTGGAGGGGTTTCAGTATTTTAAACATACATATTAATGAACTCGAAAAAAAATAGCTCTGGGATTTATCACTGTGTGATCCTTCAGATTTATTTCTTGTTTGTTTTGCATCGTTTATATTAGCATATTCATACAAATATATAAAATAAAAATGTCCTGTAAATTCAGTATGTGAACATCCCGCTACTTTTATACCTAATTGTGTATTGTGAAAAAAAGTATATTACTGCTGTACACTTTACAACATGCCACTTTCTTGCAAAATAACCTACATGAAGATCTTGCTGAAAGGCATTTTCAAAACAAAGTCATTGGAGAGATGAAACAAAAATTTACATGTGCAGTTTATTTTTAAACTTTCATGTATTCTAGTATGAATTTGTATATGTGCTTACATATAAATATTTTTTTTTTCATTAAGCAGAAACATTTGTATGAATTATATATATATATATATATATATATATATATATATATATATATATATATATATATATATATATATATATATATATATATATAGATAGATAGATAGATAGAGAGAGAGAGAGAGAGAGAGAGAGAGAGAGAGAGAGAGAGAGAGAGAGAGAGAGAGAGAGAGAGAGAGAGAGAGATGGAATCATAAATATACACCAGACAGAAGGAAAAGTGCTATCCCTGGATTATAATGAGGAATGCTAGATAATAGTGGCATAATTAATATTTTATAAAATGATACTCTCACACAGATTAGAAAATGTTTAATTCGTACTGTATGGACCTAAGTTCGAATCTCTGTAGAGTACGAATTAAAATTTCAGCTGTATTTAACTAATGAAGTTGCCCTCTTAAAAAAACATTATTATTGTTGTTATTATTATTATTGCTATTATTATTATTATTATTATTATTATTATTATTATTATTTTTTTTATTATTATTATTATTATTATTATTATTATTATTATTATTATTATTATTATTATTATTATTATTTTTTTTTTCACCAAAGAAAAGAGCACGTGACAAGAATTCTTTTGAAATATGACACAGATGATCCAATACGATTTGTCAGTGTTTTGAAAATGAAAAGAAAGAAACAAGCACTGAGTCACTCCTACTTTTACGTATCACCATCATGTCAAAGAAGAGATACGAAAGGATACGAAGTCATTAAATTAGTAATGAAAGCACTGGTCAAATCAGACTATGAAGACCATTGGGGACAGAAATAGCATAGTTAAGCAAAATCAAATAATGTAAACTTTTTTGTGTGTGTATCAGCATCTCTTGTGCGAGTATGAGAACATAAATGTCTAAATATGACTAGACCAACCAGAAATGAGAGAATAAGCGAAGGTTGAAGTGAACTGGAAACCACATTCAAACTTTATATTTAATTAAATATTTTACAAAGAGATAATGTATAAAATCTCTAAGCTTAGCATGTAAGTGACAATGACAATATTTTGTAAAGTATGTAAGGTAAATAAACAATGATAAACGAAAGCAGAGATGGAGTCAAAGCAGCCGCTGGAAACAGGGACAAGAATGCATGTATTTTAGATGAAACAGAGATGACAAAATTTGTCTTAAATTTGAAATCATTCATACGTTTAAAAGATTGAAGAAACTTTGCAGTTTGCTGAAAACGAAACAACCGGTTTCAAAAGTCGTTCTGTTGGTTTGTTAATAACAATCAATTTCAATTTATCAAGCATAAGGTATTAATGGATGCTTTTCATACCCTTTTAACTTACTGAGATATGACAATAATTAACCCATCTTTACTTCGATTCTGCAAATAAAGTTGATTGCATAAAAATTAATCAATTTTGGACATAAATTAAACGGGATGCGAAGAAACTCATCTCCACTGAATTGAACAACTGTTTAACCGAATAGTCTACGTACACTTTACACAAGCATATAGAAAAAAGCTTCCCCTTCAGAACAGTTTAAGTCACGTGGATGAAAAAAACAAGCAAACATGCAGACATAGTTGACATGCAATCATGTTAAAGACAACAACAACGTATGCAAATACATTATGATAGTGCTAGCTATTTTATAGAAATACTCTTTTGAAAAGAAAAAAAGAAAACAAGATTAAGAAAATACATACTGGATGTTTTTACAAACCTTCGAAAAAAGAAAACTTGAAAATATACAGTTAGATAGGGAAAAATAGTTAGACAATAGGAAAATTAAGCGTTACTGGAAAAGAAAAATATTGAACAGTTTTCAGTTTATCGAATCAAAAACATCTGTAATAGAAAGGTTTAACAGAACCTTAACTATTACAAAGTCAAAATATTTCACTCACAACAATAAATCTCAAAAAAGATTGACTTTTTGTCAAAATTAATGACGAAATATGAATAACGATGACTCCGGATAAAACAAGTAAGGAATAAAACATCGAAAGTATCAATATATGTATTCGGGTGCCTGATAACTGGTCCATTTGGAAAATAAACGAGAAAATAATGTGTTTGAGAAATAACATAAATTTCAAACAAAAAGCAACTGCCCTCCTAACAAACCGTATGATGGTTCGAAGTCTTACATAGGAATACTTGTACTGAGCAAATTAACATAAGCCGGTAAATAACCTAAAAATTACCTTTTGCTTTTTAATCCGGTTTTTTTTTCTTCAAAAGTTGGATTTAGCCAGAGTATGTTTTATAACACCTTCGGCCGCAATGCTGTCATATTTAGATACGTGTCAAACGCGTGAATAAAGGTTCATAAATATCATTGTAATGTTCGGAATTAATTTGTAATAAATACAACTATTTTGTAATAAAAAAAGAAGTCAACAAATTTCTTAATTATTTTATAACGAAAAATAAAAGCATGTTTTTATTGTCATTAAATTTTGAAAAAAAGGATTAGTCAAGAATTTACGTACATTCCTTATTGATGGAAACTATTGAAATACTGGCACAGTGAAAAAGTACCAAGGTACGTCCCAACGGAAATAAACACCGCGGTTAAAAATAATATGTAATACCGTGTATCTCTACATTCCATATGAAACAGGAAATATTTTACCCTTTGACAATCTATCTAATATGATGAATCAATGTTTAAACTGTGTAATATCTGAGTTATATCTCTTGAATGCGAGGCTTGGGTACGAACCAATTTTTAAGAAGTTCTGTTTTTATTTTAGAATTGCAGTTACACATTTAAGCTAAAGAACTGGAATCGTTCAATAATAACATATATTTGGTTCTTTATGGTTCCGATCTGTTATTTCAGAGCTTTGATAAAAAGGCACAAGGTAAAGAAGATTGCTCTTAAACTTTATCAATACGTTTAAAGTTAATTCGCTTACATATCTTGAACCTCCTTGGATTAAACTTTGTTTTGTTAGCAGTTAGCAAATATGTATGCTCTTTGAAGATGCTGATAAAAGTGACTGCTTCTGTGTTTTGGGAAAATGTCTGAAATGGTTTATTTCTGTTTCCAGTAGATACAACGGCTTGCAGAAACCGTAGCCATTGTTTATTCCCAATGTTTACAGTTTACAGAAACCGCTACGTATTTCTTAAATGGACATCAAAAGCACCCCAAAATATTAACACATTGATTTTTTTCACACGTAACCATTGCTGCTGGCTTCATCTAAGATCTCAAATTCACCAAATAAGTGTTCAGTTTCGATAAAACGGAAAAGAAAATAAAGATCATCGCATCATATGCATTCATTTTGTGTCAAATGCTCATGTAAACTCTTAAAGCAATCATCTAAAATTAATTATGTTTCATTCATAAATAAATGTATTTGAATGGGCATCGTTGCATACTAATTTGTGGCATTGCTGAATGGGAAAGGCTAATTTGAAAAGGGTATGTGTGTACTACGTTTGGTAGTGACGGAATAGATAGACTTTATCAAATACGTCGGTATTGTATATCCCGGCATTTCTTAATACAAAGGATTACAAGAGAAACTGGTTATTCAGACATGAGAGGATGATCGCACCCAGTCACGAAGATAAATCGAATAATGTTAAAATACTGGTCGAGTCGATGTGTACCAAGGTACAAAGAATTTGTTTGAGATTGAGGCCTGTGGCAAACTTGTCCAAGCAAAGAGAAACAAAACGTACCAAACCCAATCTAGCTTTTAGTGGCATGCATTTTAAAATGTTACTATAGGCAAACCTACACAAGTAAGATTTTAATCCAAGATTTCAGCTTGAATACACGCTTTAGGGTGTCTTATACAGCGAGAAAAAAAAAAAAGAATGGAAACTCTTCAATGACAGTGATTTCGTCACAAATGATGGACAAATATTCACAGTGTATGATTAATGACAGAACAAAATCAAATAAGCTTTTAATGAGACTTGAAGTCAGTTTAGAATATAAAATATAATATAAAATAGACTATAAAATTTGTTTTACATTCAGTCTTGTAAATGAACCGTTAAAATAGTGTGCATTTTTAAACAGTACGGCATTTTGTGACCTTTTAGTCTGTTTACATTTCTCCATTTTCGGTATATTTTTGCGATCAAGGTGAGGATTTTATATTTGTAGAACTTTATAACATTCTATTCATTCACTAATAAAGTTTTCCTGTAGTCATGTATATTTTAGCTGTAGTCATAGTTGCGTTTGAGCGCGTTTATTTTTCTCTGCATAGCCTATATATTCGAAATATATCAGTTCCATACTTCTGTCCATGACAATTGCTTATCCGTGATAACTCGAAATTTGATAAAATCTTTTTTAAGGTACTGGTATCATTCACCTTTATAGTCTACAATATGATCCATAATATAATTAATGCGTGGAAAATTATTTTCTATTTCCTCCCCCCCCCGCACTAACTGGTTTTATATAGTTTTTCTCAAATTCCTCTGACGCAAAAACCTGTAGTATCATCTTTCCAATATCTCATACCTATTTACCAATATATCCAATCCATTTTCAAATCTATAAAGTATTCTATTTTGCGAACATTGTTTAAACCAATTACTATATGTGTATTTATCTCAAGCGCATTTGTATATCCAATAGGATAATCACTTGGCGTAATTAACAAAGATTTCACAGAATAAAACATACATTTTGTTGTCCACATTCAAGGATGCTACAAGAAAAACTACGAGTTAAGAACAAGCTATAAGCCCGTTCGAAGAAACTATTATTCATGATTTATATGATGCAGTAGAAATAGATGAAAAAATATGAATAGAAACTCCCAAAGATGCGTCAAACAAACATTTGATGGACAAATAACATGCAATACACAATGGAAAACTTACTCGTTTACGAAAACATTAATCAGCAGTGTACCCTGCAGCATTTCATTCTCAAACTATACTGTGTAAAATAAATTATCTTTTCAAAACCTCGTATGTCCTTTCAGCGGCCTCTAAGGCAATCTTTGTTGATATTCAGGGGAGAGGAATCCAAGTTATTTTCTGATGGAATATAATTTGTTAAATTTCTTGGCTGCTTGTAGTTGTGCGACACATATTCAGTATTTCGTTATTATATGAGATAGTCGAACTGTCTATTTCCATGGATTGAAATAAGCATTCTTGTGCAAATGAGACGTTGTTATATTTCCTAAGAAATATATTCATCGACTGAAATCAGCAACTCTCTTGCAAATTAGACACTGTTATATACTCACTATAAGAACAGTGTATACGACGGATCTATATTTGTAAACTTAAGTAATAAGAACAATGCTAACAAAAAAAAACAACCAACAAACAAACAAACAACAAAACCAAAATATGTATCAACATTACTATTTTGCTTAAGTTATGTTTTTAGCTTAGGTGTATCCATTTTATATGTATATCCTTTGCAATCTGATTAAAATCATAGCGTCACCATCCCACATGTTCTTCACAGACGACAGTGGATATCTGATTTTAATCAGACCATCGCTGTCTCTGACCCTCACAAAATACTCAGTGTAAATAACTTTTTGTACAAAAAATATGCTATGCACCAATTTATAAAAAATAATTGATATATACATACAGTAGGGGGTAAAAAAGGAAATCCTGGGTATGATAAGTCAACAATACGAAACTTGAAAAAAATATTGGCAACTCACCGACAATATGCAGGATGACAAAAGAAAGACATGAACGAAAAGGAGAAAATAACTGAATAGTATAAACAAAACACTAGCTAAACTACATCTTGAAAATCAGATGCTGTCAAAGAAAATAGTAATATACAATCAGAAGTATGAGGAACAATTTGGTATCTATTGGAATAGCTACAACTGAAAATGAAGAATGCAACAGTGATGAGATGCCTTCAGATTTTTGTTTTTTAAAAAAAGAGTTGAAAATAGACCCCACTCACATTTAATTCGAACGTGTTCACGGAATCACTTCGTCGGAAAACGGAGCATCTGTAGGTACAAATAAAAACGAAGGGTCCAAAGTTTCGACCGATTATTGCTAAATACTCTTGCTACAAGGATCGATAAACTGTTAGACGAGCACCTCTAAGATCTCTTTCAAAGGAAAATCCTTTGGCGTAGTTGAAGTTCCAGCAGAAGACGAAAATTGTTTCTGCAAGCGTTTAAGAAATCTGTTCACGGACAGACTTAACATCAATTAAAAACTAAGGAACAACAGCAGGCAGCATCGTATGTGAATGGACACCCTTGTTATCCTTAACAAAACCTCCCCTGCCTACCGCAGATATGAATAATTAATGTTTCTACGCCAGGCTAATGTCCCATTTGAGGCCCCTTCAGGATAGTCAGCCATGTAAAAGATAAGTGACCGTACCGTTGGCACACAAAAATGTCAGCATGAACCTGAATACGGACAGTGGCGTTGACCCAGAATTTGACCCAGTAAACGTTTTACGGATGTTAGGAATAACAACTTTTACTACATGATCCGGTACAACCAAGCTATTTGAAATTTGCTTTTGTAAATGTTCGTGGTTTATTACAAAAGCTTTTATTGCCTGAATTATCTGAAATTATTATGATAGTAACAACAACGAAAAACAGACGTAAGTGTCTACAATGTTCCGGGGGTATAACAATTCTTATTAAGGATTATCTCTATGAATATGCTTATGTTGTAGAGTTGGATTCCGAATATACCATTGAATCAAAATAAGAAATATAGAAACGACTGGTAATGATTCTCTCATTGTTGGATCAATTTATATATACCACCCAGGGGCGCCCGCAGAATTGTTTTTAGGAGAGGGGCAAACATGTAGTGGTCATCTGTTATGTTTTACGGATGTAGATCAAAATATCTTTAGAGGTGAAATGGAGGGGTGGGGGCAATGATTGCATGATATCCAGACAAAATTACCCTTTATAGGAATGTTCATGAAATTAGACAAACTACAGCAGAAAATCAAGTTAATGTGCCCACAGCTAGTAGCAGAAAACGCCTGAAAATCATTGTACTCGTAATAAAATCATTGCAAAGAAATATACGCACTTAACATTCAAAGATCCAAAGAGCTACTGGAAAACAAAACAATAATGTAGACAAGAAAAGACCTGTTTAAAATATCGCATTGCACGAATACTCCTCGGACACAGATAGTGACAACCGGGAAATCCCCCAAAACGGTGCGTGCAGAGGATATTGTCGATAACTCTTGCCTTAATAGCCCAACTACTGCCGAAGCAATATTAAAAGCTATTAACATTCTAAAAAATATAAAGCAAACACAGCTGATAAAATATTAAAAGAATACATAAAAAGATCGATTACTCAAACTGTTTCAAATAATCTTCATTACTAGCTTCGTATCCGATGGTTGGACTAGAGGTTTATTGTGCCAATTTATAAAATAAAGGTGAGAAAAAAAAAACAACAATATCTTAAATTATAGACTTGTTACTATAGTTAGGTGTTTTGGTAAAATTGTTTTTACAGCTATATTCAATTAAAAATTTTATAAATTTCTTAGTGATAAAAAATTACTGAGACTCAAGCTAGATTCAAGAATTCTATTCTACAGCAGACTATATTTTTCTTTTGCATAACCTTATTGAAATTATTAGATATTGCAAAAAGAAACTATTTGTACTACTGCTGATTGTAAAATTTGCCTTAGATAATGTATAAAGAGTTAGACTATGGCGCACACTGTATTCTGCATAAGAGAAAAGTTTGTTAATGTTATGCTGAGTATTTATAATGATATAAAATCATATGTTTGTGTAAATAGTGAATTTGCTGGGGATTTCTTTTACCTCATGCGAAAAAGGTGTAAGAAAGGAGGAACGTTTATCTCCATTATCGTTCATTTTATTCCAAAATGACCCAGAATCTTTTTTTGCACGTATTAGTACAAAGATGTAAAGATTGAGCCATACCCTCCAAATAAACTGACTTTGTAAATGTTAAATTCTGCTTTTATATCCGTGTGACATGCAAAATACCTTTGATATATTTGGCAGATATTTCGATAACTGGAAATAAACATCATTGTATTTGACTATAAAATATAGTACATAGTTATTTAAGTTTTTTTTTTTTAAAAAAAATGCAGATGTAGATGTTACAGATGAATGTAAATTCTTAAGTCTTATATTTCACAAAAATGGAAAATTTACTAATGGCCCGAAAAATCCATAATAAAGGTATTCAATTACTAAAATATATTGTGCATGATGCAGGATAAAAATCTAATATTTTATATAATAGTCATGTCTTGAGTTGGTAGAATTAGATACTTGTATCATTTTATATACTAGTTATTTGCAGTTGCAATAAAGTCACCATTATGTGTTATTCTTTTGCACACAGTTGAATCTGACAGCCTCGAACCAGGATTACCCATCTGGTTGTTTTTTTTTTTTTCCTCTGGGCAATTAAACTTCATTAGTGTTCGTGCTGCTTTGTTCCAATTATGGAACAAGCAATGCGCAACTTTTCCAAATGGCCAATTTGAACAATTCTAATAAAATTTGTCTGGGCATTTATCACTTTGTGATAAATATTAGTGTTAGACTAACATTATTTTCTTAAGTGTTTTGATTGTAGGATTTTTTTTTTGGGGGGGGTATTTCTAACTATAGTGTATATTTTGAGACATGGACTGTAGAAGTTAGTACTGAAATTTCTGCATTTCTTGTCCTGATGATGTTGTCTTTGTAATATGTCCGTTTTACCCATTTGGATCGTTTTTAGATGCAGCTAGTTGTTAAAAATGAAAAAAAAAAATCACTATAAAATTGGTAATTGTGGTATTTTGGAGATATTGCTTACTACAGGATAGTACCTTGTGGAGAAGTTTACTTAACAAACAAGATAGAATGTAAATAAACATATCTTCGTTTTATTTAATTGATTTAGGATCAAAAAAGTCTGTCATGTATTGTGCAGTACAATAGTGTCTGCGCGAAATATCTGATTTTCCTCTAGTTGATCACTCTTTAATTTATTCATGCCCTTATGTTGCAAGTTTACATGTACACATAATGTATTCAGATGTATTGTGACTATTGTTTGTAATTTCTTTGCATTCCCATATGATAGTTTGCTGAAAGTGCAACATAAAATATAAAATTTTTGTACCGTTAGGTAAGGCATCTAGACGTGTATGTTTAACAGAATCTGTCGGGGTTTGCACCTTAACAAGGAAGTCCCTATCAAGGGGTTACGTGCCCCACGACTGGGATTTCCCTGTTTGGGTATAACTATTTTTTTTTTTTTAATTAAAATAACCATGCACTTGTGAGATATAAGTAGCATGTTCAACACATACAGTGTTCATCAGGTATTATCATTGTACCATATTTTTTTTTATATAAATCATCCGATTTTATACTGTTTTATGAAAATTTAAATAATTATCTTAGTACAATCTAGCTACATTTGTCGCTCTAAACATAATATCAAAAATAGAAGAAGAAATAACCCCAGTTCTAATTGTTACGTTTTGTGAATATTGCGCCATTAGCATCTCTGGCCAAGTGCTATTATTTGTAAACAATGCGCATTAATACCAAAACTGTTAATGATGGTGAAGGGTGACCTGTCTACCGTAAGTACACAAGTTCTATGCATGAGAACTTAGAAACATAAATACATTTTATATTATTCCTGTAGTATCACATTTAATTGATGGATGTCATATGAAAATAAGAAAATAGCTTATATTGTTATAAGGGAAACGATTAACTATAACCAGCTCTAATTCGGAAACGTTTTTTGGTTGCGAGTAATACGATACTAAAATAATAAAGTTCATAATAGATTGCTTCTATGCACAAATAATAGCATTCATGCGCATATAGCTCCTCCCACCGACTGTTAAACTTCATAGCGTACCGCGCGCTCACGTGCATCAATCGCGTGGAGTGCATTATGAAGGTGTGAAATACATTTTTGGCCATTTTTATTGACAGCTAAAGAAGACAGTTTATGGGTATAACTTACGTTTAATGGTGGTGACCTTGTATAGCGTCTATATCTAGCTAAATCTGAAACATTTGTATCAAAAAAGTTAAAGCGGAATGTGCCAAAGCAGTTTGCATGTGTCAGTCTATGAAACATTTGCTGGTATGTGGCCGTCCTTGAAATATCTGCTTTAGTTCATTCATAAAAATTGTTCACGTTAGAAAATAGTTACTTTGCACGTGGGATGCAATATGAAGGTGTTCAATATCGTGGAATACTGCACAATTCTGACAATGTAAAGTTAACGGTGAAACAAAGATGAGCATATATATATATATATATATATATATATATATATATATATATATATATATATATATATATATATATATATATATATATATATATATATATTACATCGCTATACAAAATGTATTTTTTTCCTCTCATACAACGAAACAACGTTTACCTGGAGAGGCGATTAGAAAGAAATACAGATCACCGTACTGCCTAATGGAGTGGTGACAATTTATATGGTCGTTTTCCCTAACAGCGTTGGAAAATTGCAAAGACAATCATCGGTGTCTATAAAGTCTAATTTAACCTTATATCAGTTTTTTGCTGAATTATCAAGCTGATGAAAATAATTATACGCCATTTACACAACTGGTATTGATACTTGAAAAAATAATTCTTACAGGGTGTTAATTGATATATTTTCAATGGATGCTCGGCGTTGTTAGGAGAGGCTTCACCTACGCAGTAACCCGGATGTTGTATCTAAGACTGTTGTACGTCACGCCGGATCGCGTGGATTGACTGTACTGTGGATCTATATTTACTTGATTATTCACTGAGAATTAGAGATCCTTCATATTATCTTATATAACTAACATTTGCTTTGGAAGAGGTAAAAATGCACGTGACATACTGGTGTTGTAATTAATACTGGTTGTAAAAGTACCACAATATACTGAAGACCCTTCCAACATAATAGCCTGATGAACATTGTAAAAAGATTTCTACTTCGTGATTTTCTTGGAAAATTTATATTTTCTGTCTTGGAAATGTGGCAAGTGTTGCTTTTACTAGAGCAGTGATACTCTACATAGAAATCTCCTTGTGGAATAAAGTGTGGAATGATAAATGAACCATCCGTATTGGTAAGTGCCGGAAATTTAATATACAATTGCATTATTATTTTGGGTTCATCTGTGTCAAATCGGGGGTGTTCGACAAAGTTTAAAGAGAGCATGTTTGGCATAATACATTGCTGGCCAGATTTGTGATAGTTGCTGAGAGCTTGGGTTGGGGGAATGGTTAGTAATGTGTATATCCTTTGTGTATAGAACCGTACTTTCTATAAATTTCTGGCATTAATATTTTCTCACTCTATAGTCTATGAAATATGTTTAAAAGTCAACTCGGGGAAGTTTGTTTTCACGTCCTTTTTTTCATTAAGGTATTCCGCTTGTTTTGCCCCTGATGGTGCCCGTCAAAATTCATTGTTCATTTGGCCCAGTTGCGTCCACAGGTTACATTGACAATGTGGAAAGGATGATCATGTCACAAAAATCACTGAGATGTTTGTTCTTATAACATTTGTAGATGCAGGACACATATTCGGAAATACGGGGCTAGTGTACATTTTGGTTTATTTTTTTTCATTGTTCGTGTTTCTTACGTTATCACTTGTCACTGAATTCGTCTGTCTCTCATTAAACTCGAAACAGTCTAAAGTTTTTTCACAATTTTTCTTTAATGAGCAATCTTTCCATTTTACGTGTTTATGTTCTTCACCCCATATTGTTTTCTGTGCCTACCATTCTGTCCATGTGTCTGTCTGTCTGCATGCTCTCTTCCTCTCCTGCTCTACCACAATGATTGTTTATACATCTGTAACTGGTACCCTCGCGTATCAGCTTCATTTTTTTCTTATATGTCTATATAGACAATTAATATCAGGGATGTCAATTCATTCTTTTTAAATGTACAGGCAAATTGATTTATATGTATATGCAACCATAAGTAATGCGCTGGTGACGGTATTATGGTGTATATTTGTATTTTCACTCTAAAAATGTCTTCATGATATATATTACATCTTGCACAACCTCCTGTACATTAAACCCACTTGTAACTACTGGACTGAGTTGCATGTTACTGTGAATCCGACATTATTGGTCCTCTAACATATTGACAATTTAAATTGCTTATTTACTGTCAGCTGAAAGAGCTAAATTTCAAGTTACTTAAAACTAGTTTAAATAAGCTTATTTCAGTTTATAACAGCACACCATAGGTTTCCTGTTGAAAAACTTGTAGATGGGCTAATGTTTCTTGTAACAAAACAAAATATATCTCCTATCGTAGTCTTATTTGCTTTATGAAAGACGAAACTTTATTCAAGGCTTTAGTTCATACATATAATCAATGAATAAAATACAGGTAAAGCATGACTCTTAACGAATATCTCAGATTGTGTTTTTCGATTTTTTTTTTATTCATTATGTTATGATATCACACGCCATATTCTTTGCATTATATGTCTCACACTTTGCAAACCTTACAACCTGAGTGCGATCAAGCCCTGTCCTGCACGCATAATTAAAACGTATAAGTAAAGAAGGCATGTATTTGCCTTATCTGTAGAGAAACAACATCAAAACCTTATAACACCAAGCTTGCATTCCTTTCTAAAGAAAATAAATCTCAATACTTAGAAAATTTTAAAGAAACCTTGGTACTAATCATCTTGACAGTGTGTTTAAAATTAAACATGTTTCGTTTTGTATATTTTGAAAAGACAACGTCTGAATGATAACAAAAATTATTCCTTGAACAGCAGCATTCTAAATCTGTACTAAAAAACAAAAATAATGGCTTAGTTACAATTTGTTTCGATAGGCTAAACATGTAAATGAATCAAAAATGGTTGTCTCTGTAAACGAAAAGCAACATTCTAATTATTTATTCCAATTTTTCGAGTAATATGATCTTTGTTGAGGCCACGTTCATTGCTCAGTGACCATTAATGTACGTTTCTAATATGCAAGACCACTATTTTCATCCTTGAATAATCTCACCATACGATTTCTTGCTAATATTTTTTGTATTTGAATGAGAATAATTTTCTAGATGAATTATGTTCTGTTTCATGTGTTATAAAATGTTTGATGATGTCAATAATTTTTGTTAGATTCATGGTTCTCACTCTTTGTAGATGTCTCTGATGACCATACTCCTTTTGGAAAGAAAACAAAGAAACAAAAACCACAGTAATCGAATTAATCACGAATCTTGATTAGACTCGAAATGAAAGAAACTATAAAACTATGCGATCGATTTGATGCATTTGGCAACACTGAAAAGTCTAATAAAACATCTCTGACGCAATTAAATCATAACCACACCGTTGCGCAATCTCTAATCGTAGCCTTTCTTCCACCTCAAACATAACAGCTGAACATAACAGTATGCTTACCTTACTGCATAGTGACAGTTTAGACACGCACTGGTACTCGTCTAACTGACATAGTTGTGGCTAAACAACGAAATGTTGAGGAACATATCTAGAAATGACTGATTTAATAATATTTATTTAATGCCAACACATTTTTATAATACTTCGACATCTTTAATTTCTCCACGGGTATTGGTCAGTCAACGTTGCGTGCCTGGCCTCGTTTGTGAAGTCTCACGGGAGACCAAGATAATAAGATACTCTTTTGGAGCCGAGCGAATTGTCTCCATTTTCATCAGACATTGGGTTATGAAACGTTAGTCTATATAATCAACCCCTATTTGTACGCATCCATACCTATTTAGACGGTGGTTCAAAAGTGGTTATATATTATGTAAACCCATATGTAATCAT